>CAOKZL010000267.1:600000-1026581 GCA_948472985.1 Iguana delicatissima | reverse complement strand
GCAACAGATTGGACATATTTTTAAAGCATATGCAGAACTGATTTTCCCCCCTAGAAATATCAATACTAGTTTCTGGTTATAGATGTTTGTGTTCACATAATTTGTCTCTAATATTGGCCATTCATTGTAAATATGTGTCCTTTTGCTTTGCGAAAGAATTGTTACCTGTTCAGGTGGTTCTTGGAATCAGAAACTTTATGTGTGCTCTGTGTAATTGTATTGATCCAAGAGCTATGTGGATGCTGTGTTACGGGTCTTTGCATTTGTATGTGTTGTCCTCAAAGCCACAGTTGTAAGAAACATACTAGAAACATAACTGATTTGAAGTATGCTTGAGGGACTGATAATTTGCTTGGTGGTGGATGACTGGGTCACCACAATGAGACTGATGGAACAGGAATTACTATTGACCTCTTTTCTAAACTTTTGTATGTTGTGGTGCTTGTATGGTGTAATATTGGGGCCCAATCTTATTGTGAGTTTGTTGACTGTTTCTATGTGAGGTAGCAAGTAGAGATCACTGTGAGGCAGTATGTGGACACAGGCAGTATTTACAAGGATACTAGGAACTTTGGATATGTTTTCTTTTCTGTTGGTTCTCTGTTTTCTGTTTGTGTATGCATCTTCCTTTTGAGTAGATATGAGTTGGATTAGATATGAGTTGGATGGGGGGACTCAGAAGACAACCCCTTGCCGCTTATTGGTGAGGATTATTTTGAGATATTTATGTTTTGAAATTAGCACTCTTATATCTTTATTATGAAGAAAAGTAGCCTGTTACAGGTTTCTGTGTCATGAGGTCTCTGTCAGTGAGGGATGGAGTTCATCCATTTTCCTAAGGAGACCTCAGGCTCATCTCCCTTGTGTAGCTCCACTCTTACCATAATGAAGATGACAGTTGAGGTTACTGAGGCCCCTTTTATTATATGTTTTAAATAATATACTTTTCCAGGGTGTTGGTGTTGATTTGCATCATGAGAATAAATGCTTTCTGTTGGCTTGGTTAGGTGTGTTTGTGAGACCTGTGAGCCCTTGTGGGTCACAAGGTGATAAATGCCTTAAACAAAAAAAACCCTGTTACCTTTTAAAGCAGTGATTCTCAACTGGTGGGTCCCCAGATGTTTGGCCACTGTGGTCAATGCTCAGGGCTTCTGGGAGCTGAAGTCCAAAAACATCTGGGGACCCACAGGTTGAGAACCACTGTTTTAAAGAGAGTTTCATAAGTTTCTTTGAAGAAGACCTCATCAGTATTTGCTTCTTTTTCAAAAGGTCGTTAGCCTAAATTCTTCCAACGATCTAGAGGATTATTAGCCAGGCTAAATTTTCCCTCCATCTAATCACATTGTCTAGAGAGCCTTGAGAGTTAAATCAGCTTGCAAGAGATACTTATGTTCTGGGTTCAATAGTGATTTTACAGCTTGACGTGATATTTTATGGTGCCTGACTCTCTGCTAAAACTGAAGTCAGATCTCCTTCTCACTGAAGTGGTAAACCTGTGCCCTGGTTATATAAGACGGTCGGCAGGCATCTTGCTGGAATGCCAAGGCATGCAAAATAAAAAAGTGAAATTTTTTGCTCCTAGGAAAATTGAGGAGAAAGATTTTATCTAACTTACCCTCCTATCAGTCATAGAATGTTAGAGTTGGAAGGGGTGGCAAGAGCCATCTGATCCAACAACCTGCATATATTCCTTTCCTGTATGCAGAAAATTTTAATAATGTTGAACTTTCAGCCATCTGTCCTCTTTCCAAAGTGGGAAGCACCAGAGTAAGGCTTATCACTGTAAGTGGGAACTAGTTTTACAGTATCTTTGAGGAATTGGTTATGTTGCCACTAAAGGGCTGAGTTAAAGCCAGTGTTGTTGAGTGATTGATAAGAATGGACTGGTGAGACCCTGCTTCAAATCCTACTCTGGTTGTGAAGCTGAATGGCTGTGAATCAGGTGACCCTGATTCAATCCCTGTCTTTCAGCCTAACCTACCTCATTGAGCTGTTGTGAGGATAAAAATTAAGAGGCAGAGGATCTTGTATACCATGTTGAGCTCCTTGGAGGAAGAACAAAGATATAAGAATAGGAATTAAATAAAAATTCAAAGCGATCAGTGGTACTTTTCACCATTCTGGTCATTGTGACCAGGGTGCAGCTGCTTTCTGGTAAGTGGGATAAGCTAAAGCCTTTATGACTTCGGTCTGACCTCAGCGGTTGGTGGAGTTGATCGACTGTGTTATCCTCAAAATTAGGGGATACTTCAGAAGTCCTTAAAGATCCCGCAACTAACTTTGTGGAAGGTTGTAACTCGTCCCTTGCTGTAGGGTTGGGAGGAAGGAAGGGGCAGATTGGTGCTTCAACTTATCTTGGAAGAGCAAAATCAAACTAACAAGCTCTCAGTCTAGAGATGTACAATTTCCAGGAATGTTGAAGTTGTGGGCAGAATATATTTTTCCTGGGAATTGAAAAATAAAAAAAAATCTGATAAAAATTTGCTTTCTTGTCAAATGTAAGTTTGCTTTACTTTTTTAATAACTATGCATCATTAATAATGGAGTGCATGAAATACACTCTCTGGCATATTTATGAAAGTTACAGAGCAATTCTATGCATATTTACTTCCATGTTCTGTTTATTCTGAGGTGAGCATACATAGGATTGTAGCCTGAAAAGTGCCTCAGTCTTGTAAAAACAAAACAGCAAATATGCCCAAAACTAGGAGTGAGAAGTTGCAGACTGTTGAACCTTGCAGTACCTATCCTTCATATTTGCTGCCTGACAAATCAGAAATGGTGCAAAAGGGGACAGTACAAAGTGGAAAATAGGTATCAAAATTGGACAAGATCCTACATCAAGCGGATATAGCCTAAAGGTCAATCCATGCAGTTCTGTTTCTTCCCTCCAGCTGTATGAGTTGTCAAGCCTCAGGAGAGCTGTTCCAGACCCAGGGGAAAGAGAAGGAAGGGGAAGGTAATGTAGAGGAGGGAGATGCCTCCAGTTGGAGCTTGTGAGGCAAATTAATTAGGGCATATTCCAAGATGGAGTGCATTGTCCTTTTCCTTCCTCTCTGAACAAAGACCAGCTGCTGCTTTTTCCTCTGAATTGCTTCCACTTTCTGTCTCTTCTCCACTGATAAAGGGCAGCTGCTGTAGTTACTCCTGGGGCTTGAGAGCTATGGATGAGTAGGTTTTCTGCAAGGTGCAAAGGGCTAGAGAACACACCCTGCACCGTGTCCGAAAAGATATGTCCATGTAAGCTACTAATAGGATTTTGCCCATTGTGTAATAAACAAAGGGAAACCCATTATTTGAAGAGAAGCAATCTTACACATTAAGATGTTCTGCATAAAGTATACAGAAGCAGTCACAACATGAAGAATTAGCAAGATATTTGAGTTTTAAGTTAAGACTTATGGTGACCCTAAGGTAAACTTACCATGGAGTTTTCTTGGCAAGATTGATTCAGAGGAGGTTCTCCATTGCCTCCTTCTAAGGCTGAGAGTGTGTGACTTGCCAAAGGTTACTGAGTGGAGTTCCATGAATGAGTGGGGATTTGAATCCTGGTCTCCAGAGTCTTAGGCCAGTGTGTTAAATAGTAGAATCATAAGTTGGTTTCTAAAAGATTATTATCTATTGTTTTCTTATATAGAAGCTTACATCCTGCATGTAATGAGGAAAACCTCTTTTTGAAAAGCATTTCTCTCATTCCAAAACAGAGACTTTCATACAGAATTATTTCAATTATTTACTGTTATTTTGTTGATAAACAAAATTGGGGGGGGTGCATAGACCTATCTTGCAATTTTTCTGCCCCTTCTCTACCCCCCCCCCCCGATTTTCATAATTTTGTCTTTTCCTTATCTAGGACTTGTATCTGATTGGACCTGTGCCTCAGAAGTGTGGGGCCAAACCCACCAAGTTCCAACCTTTCCCTGTAAAAGCAGAGAGGGAGTGCTGGGGCTTGTTTTGCTACTGTGTTTGAGCCTTCCTTAGCTTGGAGCTGGAGGGGTGGCAAGAATTATACTTGCAATTGCACTAATCTTCTGAATGCACCCTGGGACAACTTTGGGAGTGATCCCCAGTCTCTTCTTTGGCTTTGAAAAAAAGGGGGATGAGAACAGTGGTTCAGCCTCTTCATTGACATTGAATTTACAGTCCCTGACCTCCCATTGCATTTTGTAATCACAGTACAAGGTCAGGAGCAAGACTCTTGCAGAAAGGGGTTGAGGACAGGGCCCTGGGGTCAACAAACATTTGTTGATTGGCTTCCAAGGCCAGCCAAAATTTATTGACCCCGGTTCAGTGACAGCAAGATTGAAATTTAACTTTTCTTTTCCACTTTAACCAAAGTTATAAATTTGAACTTTTTTTGAACATTTGATACATGCACATGCACCTTCCTTTAATTTCCCCCCCTTTACTATTTAGTAAGCTTTTTACAGGCCTTTGTATTTTGCAGGATATATGTGTTAGGAAACCACTAGGTGCCATGTTTCTTGAATGTCCTGTATAAATCTAAATTTCAGTGGTAGCAAAAGGTCATAGATAGATATGCAGTAGAACAATCTTGTATCTTTCAGGTTTTTCAGAATGAATGTGGAAATTGGTAGGATGCAGGTTCTTTCTGTTTTGTGTCTTTCCCTGGGTGTGCATAAAAGGGTTATTCTCATTGTATCAAAGAAACAGAATGTTTGGGAGGCCATGTTATTAGAACATCTCAACACTTCTTTTTGACTGAGATTTTCCCCCTACTCCTACTGAAGTGTTTGAATCAGTCCCACTCTCCTTTTTTAAATTTATTAATATTTTAAATTGAAGGCCACAAGGCAAGTGGAGCCACCTCCTGTGCTTTGTAGACAATAGGCATATTCAGCTGCGCCACTTTGGCTTATTTAGCTAAGCATGAGCTGCTGTGTGTGCTAAAAGTGGCAGGGATTTTACTGAAATATACTTTTTTTTTTATAATAGTATAAACTTTCTATAAAAGGGTCATATAAAAGTTATATAGTTAATTTTAGGTCTGGGCTAGTGTTTGGGATTTTTCTTATAACTCTCAGAAAAATAACAAATTGGTACTCTCAGATTATAGGCAGAATCTGTTGGTGTACTTCTGAATCCCACTACTTTCATCAGAATCTAGAACCTCATTTTCTCTTGCAGCTGCATGACACTCATCTCCGTGCAGAGACCCCCAGAGTAGATTTTTTTTTTCCTTGGTACCATGAAGGCTGCAGCAGGAAGAGAATGGAAAGAAAATATGTGTATATGTGCCTTCAAGTTGCCTGTTGGCTTATGGTGGTCCCATGAATTTCATAGGGTTTTCTTAGGCAAGGAATATTAAGACTTAGTTTTGCTAGTTCTTTCCTCTGAAATATAGCCTGATACTTGTTGGTGGTCTCCCATCCAAGTACTAACCAGAACTGACCTTGCTTAACTGCCAAAATAAGGTGGAATCTGATGTTTTTATAATATTTACTCTTTGCCTTTTCATGTCTTACTGTTGAGAAAGTACGACGCTAATTAGAGGAGGACCAGTGACTGCTTCTTCTAATTACATCAAACAGAAAATCATTTATCCCGTTGAAGGTCAGGTCACCCTCTTCTCTTCTAATTGAAATAAAAGCTGAAAATGATGTTTCAGGTGTTCCAAAATTGGGTAATGTTATTCCACAGTCTCAAAATGGTTTGCCACAAAAAAATTGAGTCTTGCAACTAGAAGTCTAACTTTACCATTCCTGAAATTACTGTTTGATGTCTGCTTAAGAAACACAAGGGAAAAAGGCATTAATGTAATCTACCATAAGAATAAAAACTGAATTATTAATTAAATTCACACATACTTAAATATTAAGAAACTTTCTGCTTGGTAGGGGGATTGAAGATTCTGAGTTGTGCACCCAAAACCAATTGTTAAAGTGAAATGTGGGCAAAGTGTGGCCGTGGTAGTGTTTGCAGCCCTCAACCTCTCATCATCTCAGTTTTTTCCCTTTAATTTTTTTAATATGTTACCTCTCCTGGAACCTTCTCTTTACGAGATTGCCAGCGTCTATCCATACCGTTTACTGTTTAAATAAATAAATATCCCTATTTCTAGCCCAGAAAGAGACTTTGGTCACTTTCAGATTTGTTTTGTTTAAAAACATTTGTGGCAGTCTGTACTGCTTCTGGATGGCCTCAGGGCAGAAAAATGGTTGACAAACTTGTAGCATTTGCCCACCCCTGTGTTAAAGTATGTAGCATGTTCTCTGGTTGCTTTTTATTGGGATAGTGGGTTGATGTGCCCACTCACCCTCTGTATGCAGTCTTTTGTTGTGGCTTCCTGCAGTTGTTTTAGGTGTCTTATAAGTTACTGAGCTCTAGATGTTTAGTCCTACCAGAGGTACTTATGTAGAGATGAGTATACATGAGCTCAGAGTTAGATGTGCTGCATTTTGACTTAAATGTTTAAACTTTTCCTGAGGTGAGGCTGGTAAATTCCTTGGCAAAAAGCATCTTTCTCCATGTAATGGAAAGTAAAACATCGGTGCTGCCTTGTTGATAAATATTCATAAATTGCTGTAATAATAAATACGCGACCTAGTGTTTTGTATGTATAATTCTTATGGAGTTTAAAAGTGAGATATTTTCCTAGTTGTGCTTTTCTTCTCTCAGCTATGTTAAAAAGTAAGTGTACATTGCAAGTGTGTGCAAGTTTAGCTGGGAAGAAGTCTGTTTGAACTCAGTGGAACTGTTTCTTTAAAGACAGACACAGAATTGTGCTGTGCTTCACAGAGTGCATGTTTAATAGAAAACTGTTCATTTTGTAATGCATGTGGGTATGTATACACTCATGAGCATATATACACACACACATCTATGCATATGATTTCAAGTGTAGTGTATTGTTTGTGAGAAAATACCCAATGTGCACCACATTCCTGCCTTTCTGAGTAGATCTACAGTTCAGCCACCACCAAATCCAAACCCTGCTGGCAGCCAGCACAGAAATTATATGTTTAATTTTTCCTCTTTGGTCATCCTTCTTAAAAAAAATGGAGGGAGGGAGAATCAGTAGGCCAGCTACAAAGCTGATGAACTTTTTGCTCTGAGGAATTGGTTTGACAAGAGGGCTTTGGATGATCTGTTTGGATTTGTAAAATGAAGGGGCTGCTGAAAGTCATCCTTCTTGACTGAGAGAGTGGTCATGTGCACCTTCCACAGCATCTGATGACTACTGGGACTGCCTTCCCAAGTACCTTAAGATTTTGCCTATATAATCAAAAAGAAAATACGGCTTTTCTGACTGTAAATTAAAATCAATTTATTTCTACTCTGCCACATGGAAAAGTTTAGGTTGCTTGATACTACTACTGCAAAGCTTGGAAAAGATTGTGCTGGACTACAACTCCCACCGAAGGCCTTTTAAGGGGGAAGGGCATGCCTTTTGCTTCATTGGGGTTTATCAGTTAGACTCCTTGAAGTTTGGAATAGCTTGAATTGGAATAGCTTGAAAAGGCCTGAACTCCACCAATCAAAACTGAGTGTCACCAACTTATTATAGTTCCTTTTTCAGGTCTTTCTTTATGTATAAGGCGGTCCTGTATAACCTCTTTTGTGTCAGGAGGTTTCATTATCAGCAATCAGAAACTTCCATTCTGAATGAATCCTGACTTGTTTTTTAAAAAAACAAAGAAACTTTAACCAAACAAAATTGTTTCAATTTCTCCTCTGAACTTTTCTCCTGAAGATTCAGTTCAAGAGTCCTATGAAAGTGTCATACAAGTAATGCTTACTCTTTTTCAGATTTCATCAAGAAGATGTCTTGCAAAGGAATTATTGGATTTGGACAACAGTTGTTCCGTCGGAAAGTGGTAGACTGCACAAGAGAAGAGAGCCGGCTCTCACGATGCCTCAACACGTTTGACTTGGTGGCTCTTGGTGTAGGGAGTACACTTGGAGCGGGAGTTTATGTCCTTGCTGGGGCAGTGGCTCGACAAAATTCAGGACCTGCTATTGTGATCTCCTTCCTGATTGCTGCTCTGGCCTCTGTGCTGGCTGGACTTTGCTATGGAGAATTTGGTGCTAGAGTTCCAAAAACTGGATCAGCTTATCTCTATAGTTATGTAACAGTTGGTGAGGTGTGGGCATTTATCACCGGCTGGAATCTAATTCTTTCCTATGTCATTGGTGGGTAGTTTTTATTCCATTCATTGAAAATTTATATTGGTATCTGAGAAATTTCCTTGTTATGCCCTGTTTTTTTACAGCAATTTCAATTTGGGTGGTTACATCCCACTTTTATTATATTGCCATAAGAAATGCACAATATATTTGAAATAGGGAAAACTGACTTAGGCTTGGGTAGTGAATATTAAATGTATAAAGTAAGAGCTTAAAGGATTCCTTAGGCCCACTGAAGTGAATAGACATAAAGGTGGCAGGCTGCATCCTGTATTTATTGCTCAATTTTCACTGTGAGAGGAAGTTTGCATGAACATTTGCCCTTACGTTCTATATTTGCAGCATAATTGTTATATCCTGGTTATGATAAGGAGAAGATTCAAAAAGGGAAAATCATTGGTCAAATCTGTGTTCGGGCTATCCTTGTGAATGTGATAGAGTGCTATGTATTTGAATTCCATGTTGGGCTGGCCAGGTTGCATTTTGACCAGACACAGTTTTGAGATGATGTGAAAACTGAGTCCAGATTTCTTCATCATAAAACAGTCAGTGTTGTCAGAATTAACATAATTGTCATCTATTTTGGTTGATAGAGCACACACAGATGTGGCTACTTTTATTTAAAAGATTTTGTGCTGCTTTTCTGAAACTCAAAGCTGCTTACAAAAGTCCTATGTATAACACAAGGATAATGTCCGGGGGTGTGAATGCCCTCCAAATGTTATCACAGAAGTACCTTCCAACAGCCCTAGCAAGCTTAGACAATAGTGAGGAATGCTGGGATTAGGATCTGTATCTGAAGAGCTGTACTATTCCTGCTCCTACATAATCCAAACACCAAAGTAGGTGCTAACAGCGTGTAGTTAGCATGCAGCATGTATGAAGAACCAGGTGAAAAAAGGTGCATCTTGAAATCCTTACTAAAAGCTAGTAAAAAATGGTAGAGCTTTGAATTTCAAGGAGAAAATTGCCAAGTGACCAAGCTCTTGAAGATAGCCATAGTTTCTCATTTCACCCAAACTGGTAAGTCAGGATACTAAGAAATGTTGGTTTAAGATCCTGGCTGCTGGAAACAGGAAACAATGGGTAAGTAGAGACATCTGGCTTGAACAGAGGCGTTCTGTGCATGAGGAAAAGGCTCATGGATATCTTGGCTTACTGAAGATGAGAAAAAACTGTCTGGACCAGTTCAAATTAAAAAGACTAAAGGTAAAACTGTCTAGCGTGTTAATAAAAGAAATTAATAGGCTGAGTTGGAATGAACTGTGCCATGTAAAGTCTAAATTCATTCTTATGTAAAACATTTTCTGAATTTTTAAAAATGTGCAGGGAGTTTTTCAGTGGAGGGCAGGCATTTTAAATACATGACTCCAAAAACTCCAGTCTTAGATTTCGAAGTTACACTAGAAAGTATCACATAAGTATTCTGAATGTGTGGATTGGCACCAAATACATCACTGAAACTAGATGGCTTTTATTTGACCAAATATTTACAGAGTTCTTATGTTTATTAAATTTATTTGTTTGTTGTTGAAACATTGGCTCTCCTTGAAGTAAATTAGTATCCCTCTAGGGGAATATATTAGTTCATATTAATTTAGAACCTTGCTTTTAATACCTAGACAGGAAGCTTAATTTAACATGTTGACATTGTATTACCTGCACAAGGAGACCTTTAGGGAATTTTGCATCATTATACTTTATTAGGTATGGGTTAAAATCTGCTTAAAGCAGGTTTTTCCTCTGCAGTTACCTGAAATGTAATTGAACATTTGTCTGTGATGATATCTGAACTATTTAGTATAGCCTTCCAGCTGGTAGTTCTTGTAGCAAGGAGCAGGAATTTAGGTCATGATTTTTTAAAAAAGGTGCGTGATGAGAAACAAACATTAATGTTTTTGCTATTTTTTTAAATACTTGGTCAAACACAGCATGCATTTGTTTAAGGAGTAAATTTGTAAACAAAAAGAAACAGGAGTGGTAGTGTAGGAAGGGCGTGGAGGGAATGTACATTGGACTTCAAAAGCTCCTTATTTATTTACATCTCCTTGGTGTTCATGCACATCATTTTTAGGAATTTCCTTGCTTTGTAGGCATTTATAGATGCTGGGAAAATACAACTCTAGTTGATCAGAGAATGCCCCTCTGCAAATCATATTACATTGTTTCCTACAGAATTTTCTCATTTAGGCCGTGTCCACAAAGTAGAAGGTTTAAAAGATGAATATTGAGATATACACGTTTTACACATTCCTAGAGAATATTCACATGTGTTGAAGGATGAAATATCAATCATATTAATCTGTATTTTGAGTTGTAAAATCTAGTAGCGTCATGTTCACTTAGATGAGTTCCACCTGGGCTTGATAAACAAAGCTGCATTGGGAAATAACTTATTTTATTCTGAGCCCAATTATTAGTAAGATCAGAGCCCATTACTTCCTGTTTAGAGGTAGCATTGTGGATTGGTATCATGGGGCATGTATTGAAGAAGTATTCTTGCAAGGGGCCAAATTGTTAACCCTGCCTCCTAGTTTTGATGCTTCCCTTGCTGTTGCTGCCTGTTCATCTGCTTCTTCTGATTGTATAAACAGTGAGAATAGTGACGCGTACCACAGTGTTCCACCTACCTTGTCTTTTCCCTTTTGAGAGTTTGGATTTATAGCTCTGAAAATACTGTAGCTTTCAAGGATTATTTTGTTGGTGTAGTAGAGAGCTCTCTTTTACTGCCATTAGAAAAGCAGTAACGTAAGTGACTGGGAGGGAGCATTGAATTATTGCCCAGATTTGATTAAAATCCATGATCTAAACAATCTTGGAATCATAATGGTCATGCTAAGGTGAGTATTCTGTACCAAGGATGTATGAACTTTAGCCATTTCTCTACTTAAATTTCTAGTTGCCATATTTCCATCTTGAAAGATGACAAAGATTTAGTGCTCCTGGGCACACAAAAAAAACCCTTCTGTGGCTGCTGGTCTGTCATTTTACCACAACCTAGTAAATTTATGAGAGTAATTGTAACTCACATGAGTGGAACAGTGTCCTGAAGCCATGAAGCCAAAACCCTGGGCAGGTGTAAAGAGGAGAAAATATGAACCTGAGGAAAAGAGAGGTGATCAGTCCTGACTTACAGCCTTGTGTAGCCTGTTTTTCTTGGTTTTCCTTTCTCCAGCAATAAAGCAAGTTACTTACAGTGAGGCAACTTTCTGTTACACTAGGTGAAACTTTAGCAGATCTATCTATATGGTTACATAGTAGTTGGGTAGACTTCTCACATTACATTTTCAGTGTTGTGCGTATAACCATGCCCCTGTAACTTCTGATATGGAGTTGACTACATTAGGTGGAGGAGTATTATGGAACTTGCTCATTGAGGGCCTGTACCATTGTTTTGTGCCATGTTTTGATTTTTTAATCTAGTCTATTCCTGTGGGTCATATATTTGAGTTTTATTAGCTGCTTTCTGGCTAGGGGCCACCTGTGAAAACTGTTTGTTAGACAAGGTTCTGTCCCTACCCCACCCAGTCTCTCTGTATAACAGTGTGGAATGGAATCAGAGTTTGAAGAGATCAAACGAGCCATCCAGTCCAACCTCCTGCCATGCAGGAATACACAGTTGAAGCGCTCCAGACAGATGGCCATCCAGCCTCTGTTTAAAAACCTCCAAAGACAGAGACTCTACCATACTCCAAGGCATGTATTCTACTATCAAACTGCTCTTACCATCAGGATGCTCCTCCTATTTGTTTAGGTAGAATACTTAACTGAGAAAGGGAATAATCCTATACAAAGATGCAAGGCATCAAAGAAGATACAGGGTTTTTTTAAAAAAAATAAGAAAAGGTACATGAAAATCAACATACTAGCTTGAGTGGATATTAATAGTGAACTGGCATTATGCATGATTTCAGGCCAGTTGAAACCCACTTGCATCTTCAGGTGAGAGAAAGATACAATTTGCTGTAGATGAGACAGATCTGATTGCTTCATTAAAGAAGTCTTTCTTCAAGAGGGTTAATAGAAAAGGAGCTCTATTTCTGAACTGTATGTCAGTCATTGTCCCAAAGTGGTCTTTTTAAAGTATTAATTAAGATCAGCTGATACTGAAATGATTTGATCAGGTGGGCAGTAATGGCATGTACTTTGAAACTAGAAGTCATTTAAGAGTTGTGGCTATAAAAGAGTTTCCAAGTCATGTTCATTTAGTTCTACAGCTGGGATGTGGGTTTAACATTTGTGATCCAAGTACTGATGGATCACTGAATAAAGCAGAAGGCAAATGGATGTATAGAAAACCTCTTTACATTTGATTGAACCACTGAAATAGATAATACTGGGCAAGGGGACAATTGGCAATTTATCTGAAATGCTTATTTCCTGAAATTGGCAGCAAACAGAAGAACACAACTGTGGTATGTTGTCCTGTTGTTATGGCAACTGTGGAGCTAGGCTGGATTTATATATAAATATGGAATTTATATATAACATTTTTATTGAAATGGGATTTTTTCTTAGAACTGTAACTTCAGCAACTACCTGGAGATCAGCAGAGATATGGAAAAGAAGTGTGTGATGTATCCTATTCTACTTGGGTCTCCTTGTCTGAAAACATAGCTGTTCTGTAGAACTCAGCCACACTAAATAGACACTAAAACTTGCCAGTTTGAAGTGAGAAGAATGTTGAAATTTTGGAGAGACAGACTGAAGGAGTAATAGACCGTTGTATATGCTTGTGAATTACAATGAATGTTTGGTAGGCTGTGGAGCAATGCCTTTAAAAGTATTTGTGGTGTGTGTGCTGGGAAGTTGTAGAAAGAATGGACCTTTTATTTTGACCCACTTTGCCTATGAAGAGTTCAGTGGGATATCATTGTAATCCTTGGTTACCTTGTTTTCTCCTAATGGTACGAACATGTTGATGGATGATATAGTACAGGCAAATGAAATTTAACAAAATAGAGTGCACAGAGTTCTGTTTCAGTGGATTCCACAGGAGAAGACTGAATTCAGTAAATTAGCAGGAGTAGAATCCTTCTTCTGAACCCACTAATAAAAATCATCAGTTGCATTTTGCTAACCAAATTTTCTGTGTGTAGTGGCAGGGCTATGTACAGTGCTACTAGGGATACCTAAGATTCAACAGCATCTCACATTGCATATTTCATTATTTGGTATACATTTGGGAGCGCAGAAAGAAAATCTTAAAAAATGTGAATTGATGGGTTGTATGACTCCTTGGTCTGACTCTGGTTCCCTCTCTTGGTGTTCCCTCTCTTGGTGTTCCAAGGTATGCTGGAATACTCTGAGTGGCCATGCTACCTGAAGATAATGAGAGATGTAGTCTAATGGATCTGGAGAATGCCAGGTTAGGGGATGTTGGTCTGCCATTTGAATTAACAGGAATCCATCTGAGGATTGACATAGACCCGTGGAACTGAGGGTAGCTGAGGACCTTTTCTAAATCTTCCAACTTCTGTTAGCACACCGAATTTTTAAAAAATGACACATGTTACTTTTATCACTGTATCTTTTCATAATTTTTATATGTCATGCTGAAGTCAATTGATAAAAGATGGTTTATAAATAAACATAATGAATAGATCCCATTTTTTAAATTCTCTTGACAGGAACATCAAGTGTGGCTAGAGCATGGAGTGCAACATTTGATGAACTTATTGGCAAGCACATTGAAAAGTTCTTTCAACAGTACATGTCTATGAATGCTCCTGGTGTACTGGCAAAATACCCAGATGTCTTTTCGGTTGTCATTATCCTAATCTTGACAGGTGAGAGAGAGAATGGGGGGAAAATGCTGGGTTTGGAAGGTTTCTATGGATAGATAATTCATTGCCCTTCTGCAGTTTCATGGCTGGCTATTATGCTAAAGGCAACAGCCTAATTTATTGTGGCATTGTTTTTAGAATTCCCTTGTTTGCTAAAGGTGTCAGATTTAGCCTAGTGAATAGCTGCAGAGTTAGATTTGTTATCAGTTGCCTCCTGATTGAAGTTCCTTTTACTTTAAAGGTATACTTAGATGCTAAAATGAAAATGGAAAATGAGCTGCAATATTGCTTTCTACCATAAATGAAGCACTAAAGGTTTTTTTGGGGGAGGGAGGGGGTTCAGGCTGGAAATCTTTGAATGCTGAAGAATGTGTATTTGTTACTATAAACCTTTTACCTTTATAACTGGCCAATTTATATAGTATTCTAACCAGGAGAATGAGGGAGTTCAAGGAACAGAATTGTTGTCATGCTAGTGCATAGCTATTGATTTTAGAAGAATCAGAATGTTAACCAAAATGTGGGCTTCAAGGTATGCAGAATTTATTTTTTAGAGGAAAAAAGAAACAAGCTTCCCCTTTCAAGTTGCTTGTAAAATTGTAAAATTGTAAAATGAAAGCAAGAGCTATTTGATTTTTTTCCCCCTGGTATATTTTGATATCAAACCGGTCTTATGGATAATTCCAAGACATGTCAAAATCACAGTCTGCTTTTAGCCATATTTTTCCAGACTACAGGCAACAATCACAGATCTGCTTTACAGGAATCCTTGATTTTTCTTCTTGCTTCTGCAAGGAGTAAGTTCTTCTCTTAAATTTTCTGGTAAGTTCTCCTGTTCCATTGGAAACCATGTTTGAAAATGGCTCTAGGTTTCAGGAGTGGCCTGTTGGTTTGTTTGTAATTCTAGAAAAGGAATTAAGTTGGAAGTTTTACTCCACATTGGAAAGTTTGCATGTGGCCTTCTTGTCCATGTCCGTAGAACATGGATGTGCAGATTCCCAGGGAAGGGAGGCAGTATTCCACCGACCACTACGTCATCTTTTGGTAATGCAGCTGTGGCAATAAAGCTGCTTTTCATTTCAGAATTACTGGTGCAATGCAAGCAGATTTAAAAGTTGCATTTTTCTTTAAGAACAATGTGCAGAGGGAGTATATGCCTTGATTGAAAAGAATGGGTTAACATACCAATTGAATTAAATTAGCTTGTTTCTTATTCATAGGATTAAAAAACAGTTTTTATGGATTGGCACTAAAAGCAAAACACACCTTAGCTTTTTCAAGTTTCATGTGTGTTCAAAATAGTTTCAGATTGTGTTTTCTTTATATGCCTCCAAAGAGTTTTCAGACAGGAGGGTCCTGAACTACTTGGAGACCCCTCTATAAAATGTTGGGACAATCTGTGGCTGTGCAGCATAATGTATAAAATATTTTCATATATACTTGAAACTGATAAGATAGACTACTAAATTTTCTGCAGTTATTAGATCTTGACATAAATCAGAGAGTTTTTATTAGAACTTGTAAAAGTTACTTTCTGGATTTCAGCTTCTGGCAACAGGGATTTGAGGAGCTGAAATTCAAAGAAGTGACATTTCCAAGTTATTTTCCCCAGATACCTGATATATTCCTTTTTGACTTGACTGGGAATGTTTTTTGAGTCTCATTTCTTTGGTAGTTTCATGCAAATAGCCATTCAGAAATTACTACAGGACGCAGTTAGTAGTGAGCACTTCTACATTTAGGAAATGGTAGGTAACACAAGCACAGAAGCATAATCATAACAGTCAAACCAAGGATTTCTGACTCTGATCTCTGAATAACTTGGTATGTTGGCTGTGGGTAGATACAGAAAAGATAAAATAGATCAGCTGCATAGCAACTTGCATCAGTAGGAAGATGGTGATGCAGCTCTTTCCAGAAACAAAATATGTTGCTGTTACTTCATGTTGATGATGGTAGAAATTTCTAATTATTCATTTTATCTTTTCTAGGACTTCTAACATTTGGTGTGAAAGAATCTGCAATAGTTAACAAAGTGTTCACCTGCATCAACGTTCTTGTTTTGGGCTTTGTGGTGGTGTCAGGTTTGGTGAAGGGATCCTTAAAAAATTGGCAGGTTCCAGAAAATATTTCACTTCAATGCAAGTATGTGCCAGTTTACTTTGCTTATAATGATGCATGTGTATTAAATAGAATGTAAGGTGATTCATGTGTGATGCGGCCTCCCCAAGCAATTTCCAGGGTGGCCATAGCTTGTATGTACTGATACCTCTGCTAGGATATGGAATTGCAATTAACACTGTTCCTGTTATATTCACAATATTATTTGAATCTCCGTTACCCTAGGATTCTGGCCATATAGGTTGTAGAAATAAATATATGTGGATTTTGCCACTCCATTTCCATTCAGACTGGTGAATAATCGAGCAGAGACTCCTGAAGTGATCATGTAGAAGTTTGACCCCAGTTTTATCAATTTCATTCACTATATGTTTAATCTGTTCCTAATATGAAATATGATGTGGTGACTCCTTGTAAGGCTGCATTTTTATATCTGAACTTAGAAAAGCAAGGGTATTTTTACTGCAACTGGCTATGCTGGCTGGTGGATACTGTGAATTGTAGTATAAAAAAATAACTCCTGCTAGCTCAGATTTAAATTTCCTTATATATAATGCAAGATCACATTTGTTCGAAGCTTGTAAAAGCCACCACTCTTCTGGGAAGTTGCTTGCTGTGAGGGGGCAAGTCTTTCAGAAATGTCACTGCTAGATCTGCATAATATTTCCAGTAATAGAGGACTACTCCCTTACCCACCTCCTAAGGAACATTGCAAGGGTTCTTCCCAGCCTTGGCAGGCCACACAGAGGGCCTTTTGTCTGTCCTGGCTCAGGACATTGGCCCTAGCATGCTTTTCTATGATCACAGCTTCTCTGGACCGATTGCTGAGAATTGGCCCTGATCTCAAGAGATTACTATTAACTCTTTCTATTTTTGACTGTTATTTTCTTCAGTCTTTTCCTTTCACAGTACAGCAGACAGGGAAGGGGGCCGGGGGGTATTTTTTGGCCTACAACTCTAGGTAACACTACCAGTCAGGATACGAAATAGGTGGACTAATGGTCTGACTCAGATAAATAAGCTTCCTGTACTAGCACTGTTCTTTCAGTGGGTGAGATTTCATTTTCAGTGCTTGCTTTCCTGTTGAGGTTATGTCTCGCATGGTGACTGCATAAGCAAAGATTTAAGTCCATCCTTAGGACTGACTTCTGTGTTATGGTTGGCAAAGGAGAGCCACTTTATGCTGCTTGAAAAGGAACAGCTGTCTGCTAATTTTGTGTCTGTCACAGTGTCATGGCTGAAGTTGTGAGATTATTTTTGGTGAACTGCCTTATATATGAGTTCTGTACCTTTCATGTTGGTAATTGATACCAAGCAGCATCCATGTGGTTACCGTAGCATGTATGATCGGTAGGGGTTATCTAGGATTTCAGATAGGAATCTTTTCAGGTAGGATTGAAACTGGTGCTTGTTGCGTGCAGTGCATGTTCTCTATCAACTAAAGCCACGTCCCCAAAAACAGTACCACGGGGAAGAAAATCCACTAGGTTTGGTCATGCAGCTCCAGTTCCTATTTTACTGCATCTTTTACAGCAGAGTGGACAGCTGTGCCTAGGGTTTTTTTCTTTGGTTTTGATCCAACTCCACACTTTCTCTTACCTATATTTGCCAAAAAGGTATGGAAGAGGAAGGAGGGAATTAGCCGAGACAGAACTTCCACAGGCATAGTCCCCTGAAGCAAAAAAAGGGGGTCCTGTGGCACTTTAAATCTCTATGTTCATTTTAAGGTGCCACAAGACTCTTTGATGTTTTTGCAGGAGAGAGTAGTTCATATGTGAGAAAAGTATCTCACGTAGTCTGTATAACTTGGAGCTAAGGAACCACACCACTGAATTCTACAAAAACCTACAGCCCACTTGGCTCAAATTGCACTGGCAACTTGATTAGATCTGGTTCTAAAGATGTTACCAAGACTGAAATTCTAAGGACGTGTTCAGAACAGAGTAATGGTCCAAGTGAAGGCCTTCTGAAACCTAAGGAGTTCTTTTGATTTGAGTGTAGTACTGTTTGTAGACTTCAGTTTGAGCTGTTGTAACTCCTCATCCCTTGGCCAACGCCTCTAGAGAAGCAGGCAGTAATTAAAGGCTTGTAATTTTCTTTCAAATGTACAAAAGCTCTGTTTCATTTAATAACAGAGGACTAAAAATGCATTTAAAAACCTCCAACATTTTGTCTCTAAGGTAAATCTAATCTAAGGTAATTAAAAATTTTTTAAAAAAATAGATTAAAGGATGGTGTTTCCTGACACTGCCCAGATTTTATTTGGGCATCCTCACTGATATCATTGAGATTCCTGTGTGCACTTAGAATGTTATAACCTTGATGTGCTGGGAGGTTCTCAAATCCACAGATCTTTTGTATGCAACGAAGTGGCCGAGCTCAAAATGTTGAGTAGAGACTTACATTGCAATCTTGTACAGTGGCCCTCAATATCTGCTAGGGTTTGGTTCCAGGAACTCCCGTGGATACCAAAATCTATGGATGTTTAAGTCCCATTATATACAGTGATGTAGTAAAATGGTGCCCCTTATGTAAAATAGCAAAATCAGTTGGCTTTTTGGATTTTTTTGTTGGGGGGCATGGAATGTTTTCAGCTATGGTTGGTTGAATTAGTGGATACAAAATCCATGGATATGGAGGGCCAACTTGTACACTTTTATCTAGGATCAGAGTTTGGAATTGTTGCTCAGAATAATATGTCAGTCATTGTTTTTCAGGGGTAATGCAATATGTTGTGAACACATTGCTCTTAACTTGGTTTTACTTCTTTACCAAGAAAGTGAAAAGTGGCCTTAACCTCCCAGTACTCCCCAAAGTAATATTTCTGAAATAACCTTACTCATTTTTTCAAAAAAACTTACTCATTGTTTAAAAAATGCAGTTTGACCATTGTTCTCAGAATGTTTTACAGATAACAACATTGTTACTTAAATGAAATCAAAATTGGTTTTTTTAAGGCATATTTGCAACCTGTGCCTGGAAGAGTAAGCTGTATTGATTTCAGGAGGGTTTGCTGCTCAATAGAGATATTTAGGATTGCACTGCTGGGCATGTTTTAACAGCTGGTCCCTCACTCCAGAAAATTCTGACAAGTATAGTAAAGACGTTCAGGATGTTGGTGTCCCCAGTAAACTAATTCTCAGGATTCTGTGATGGCCATTGGGATAGTGAAACATGTATGACAGCCATGTATTTCATGGATGAAATTCTCCCAGTTGAATTTATCACTGTGTTGCAAAATTTGGATTAACTAGTTTTGTTAAGAAGGATAATCTCTGATCTCTTACTGCTGTTTCTAGTGGCACACAGGAGCAGTATGGTGTTGGTGGGTTTATGCCCTTTGGCTTCTCTGGAGTCCTCTCAGGAGCAGCAACATGCTTTTATGCCTTTGTAGGATTTGACTGCATTGCCACCACAGGTAAGACCATAGGGACCAAATACTGTTCTGTTGTAAAATCTGCCCCAAAATGGGCAGACTTTGCATGCTACTAATTATGTAATCAGGGAATGGGTACTAAATGAAAATCCTAGGCCTCACCCAGCTTTTCCCATTAGCACTGCAGTTTGTTGGTCCAGTGATTGGTAACATCTCTATAGAAGTGTAGGTAATGACGAAAAGTATTTTAGTTGATTGTCTGGTTCCTGTCTAATTGCTCTTCTTGACTAAATGAACATATATTCGCACACTAGAGCAACTTAATGCTGCTTCAGAGCCTTTTTAATGATTCTGAATGAAGATGATCGCTTCTCTTAATGAGATAATTTATGTCAAGAACAGCTACTCCTGGTTCAATCACTTAGTGCTTTGGGAAAGAAAATCTTCTCTGCTTTCTATTGTTTAAAGATGTGAAATTGGCATCTACTTGACAGAAAGAAGCAGTATTGTTCTCCTAGTCAATATGCAACCTTTGGAACCAAAGAAGGTTAAAAACACAGTTACCTTGAAAGAATTGTCTCCCTACCAAAAAGCCCTGGTGCAAACAGAATCCGCAGATACTTGGGAGGACACTGATCTAACTGTACCAGCCTGACAATTAAACTTGTTATCTTGGAATATTATGGGCTGGTCGAATAAGTTCCATGATGCAGCTTTTGCAACTTATTTACAAAAGTTTAAAATTTTACGTTTGCAAGAGACATGGGCTCATGGCTCTAATTTACCAGTACTTCTTGGATTCCGCTCATTTTCTGTCCCGGCCATTAAAACAAATGCTAGAGGCCGTGGTAGCGGCAGTCTCACTATATTTGTATCAGTTGACTTACAAGTGGATATTCAACCATTGGTCACTCTCTACCCACAATGTATGCAGGCTCTCCTTATCAAGAGTACACATTTTGGCTCTCTTATTTGTATAAATGTGTACATTCCACCTAGTCTATCTACACGCTCAGGTCCGAATAGCATCTGGAATCATCTATCAGAAACCTTCAGCCTTCTAGAACAGCAATATCCCTACACAAAAACCCTGCTGTGCGGAGACTTCAATGCAAGGACTGGGGTGGGGCCGAAACATCTGGAAGGTACTAACTCTGGCCAGGTCTTGCAAGATATATCGGTTGCCAGAGTCACCCAAGATATTAGAACAAACAAGTCAGGTCTGAGGCTTTTAGAGATCCTTTCCCTGCACCATCTGCAATACCTTAATGGATCTCATTATGACATAACATTGGGTGCCTATACCTATGTCACCAATAGAGGAGCTAGTACAGTTGATTATATCACGGTCTCTGCTAACCTGCTTACTATTATTCATAGTCTGGAAGTTACCAGTAGGGCTGAAAGTGACCATTTTCCTTTGTTATTGTTATTTAATTTTGAATTGTGTCTCCCCATATACCACCCTCAAAATCTAAATGGAATCCGAGCGGGAGAGCAGAGAATACGATGGTCAATTAATCTGAGTGCTTCTATAGTTCAGCTATTTGAAAGCAACACTTTCAAAGCCCCCCGCAAAGACATCTTAGTTGCTAAGTCAGACATCTTACACGTTTACCAAACCATCATTAAAAATTTGAGACCCAAATTGGTTTGCAATAAACATTTTAGTCCTAATAGGGTAAAAACTAACAGATGGTTTGATTTAGAATGTAGAGCTGCCCGGAAAGCATTAATGGATTTCTCCCGACACTTAAAGATAAGAATACTAGTACCCTCAACACCTTAGCGATCATGAGGTCATCCTATAAGGCACTCCTAAAACAAAAAAAAGATACTTATAACAGAACACAATGGAGTCATTTGGCCCTAGCTGTGAAGACCAAGAACGAGAAGCAGTTTTGGGACATTGTTTCCATTGGTATGCAAGTGATTAGACCAGTTATTATTGGACAAATTCCATCACAAGAATGGTATACTCATTTCAGTGGGCTTTATGGAGCTACATCCATAGAGAACCACCCTTCACTCATCTCGAAGACTGTCTGCTTGCCTTTTTGGCCACCTGTATCCATGTCAGAGGTAAAGAAGTTGATTGCAGCTCTCACCTTGAGTAAGGCACCAGGGGAAAATATGATGCCCCCTGAAATCTTTAAATGTTTCCCTGGGTGGTGGGCCCCTATACTAGCAAAAGTGTTTACCCAGATTAACAATACAGGCACAATCCCAACAGGCTGGAAACAGAGTATAGTTGTTCCCATCTATAAGAAGGGAGATAAGCAAGATCCCAGTAACTACTGGCCTATCAGCCTCTTGGCTATCGACTCCAAGTTATACAGTAAATATCTGTTAAATAAACTAGAAGACTGGGAAACTACCAATCATGTCATCCACCGTGAACAGGCGGGCTTTCAGAAAGGTCAAGGCACTATCGATCACTGCCTGACCCTTTACTTTTTAGCACAGCAAAGTGTTTTGGGCTCTACCAAACATTTATTTGTCGCCTTTGTCGATTTAGCAGCTGCCTTTGACTCTATTAATAGAAACCTGTTGTGGCATAAATTGGCTAACACTAATATAGATTCTCGCCTGTTGTTCCTAATCAAGGAACTTTACTCTAATACAACTGCTGCAATAAGAGTAGGTATCTCCGGTTCATTAACAGCTCCTATTCACACAAATAAAGGAGTTAAACAAGGTTGCCTGCTGGCACCTTTACTCTTTAATCTATACTTTAACGACATAATTCCAGCTTTGTCAGGCCCAGAATTTTTTCCACCCTCTGTTGGTTTGTATCTTGTTATATGCCGATGACATGGTTCTCATATCACTCACCCGTGTAGGTTTAAAAAGGCTGCTTTCGAAGCTTAGTGTTTTCTGTTCTAAAGAAAAGCTGAATATTAATTACTCTAAAACAAAAGTGATGGTGTTTGGGAAAAGACATCTTCCTTTCCAATGGTCTATTAATGGCCACCAGATTGAACAATGCCGAGAATTCAAATATCTTGGAGTTCATTTTACAGAAAATCTCTCATGGAAGCCCCATATAAAAGCCACCAAAGCAGTAGCCTTGAGATCTATTGGAGCAATTCTCAGATTCTATAATACTGCTGGGGTTCACCTGGTTGTGCCAGCACTAAAAATATTCCAAAGCAAAGTTATTGCCCAGATTCTTTATGGTGCTGCTGTATGGGGATGGGGCAATTCTCACATATCTAAACTGGAATCTCTGCAGAATACCTTTTTTAAGAAATTGCTAAGACTACCCCCGGGTACCCTGGTAGCTTTGGTTCGGGCAGAGGTCGCGTTTCCATCCATCAGAGCCCGTATTCATTTGGCTCTATTTAATTATTGGATAATAGTTAAAGATTCCTCAGTTAGAGCTTTTCCCAAGTTATGTTTCAAACAGCTATCTAATTGTAAAGTATGGAATTCAAGATATCATAAGTTGCTTGAATGGTATCCTAGTCCACCTGACAACTTTCTCATCTTGAATTCCAAAGAGAAGCTCCGGGATTATATTTTCCATCATACCGCTCAATCAGACAGACAGGCTATCAACAATTCTAATTTTTGTAAATGGTACAAATTCTACAAACTTGACCATCAAAGGGCCATTTATTTGACAAAGCTTACCTTCCCAAAGCTTAGGCAAGCTTTCACAACCCTTCGTTTTCAGTGCATGCCTACTGCTGTGATTGGCGGCAGATACTCGCATATCCCTTTGGCCCTCCGTTTATGCATTTGTGGGGCCCCTGAAATAGAGGATTTGCCTCACTAGTTTTCTTGTCCATTATATTCTGATCCAAGAGCCAAATTTTTGGGATCTATTTTGCATCATTTGGAATCTAATACTGTCTTAAAAAAAATCTTCTATCTCCTTTCTGATATTGACTCCATGGTAACTCGTAAGGTCTCTCTTTTCACTCTGGCAGCTATGAAGATCCGGGCTAGATATGTTGCCAGTGTCGTAGTTGATTGTACTGGAGACGAGCTTACCTAATTATAGTTTTATTGTCTATGTTTTAACCAAACCAAACTCTAAATTTTTCTCACATACCACTATTATGTAATTTACCATATGATGTATTTTGCCATGCTATTTTTACATATGTATTTTAACATTTTGTATTGTACAGTATTGTGTTGCATTTTAATATTCTGTATGCAAATGGCCTTTGGTCTATGTATTAATAAATTGATTGATTGATAGTCAATATGCTGTTTGATAAACTTCGCACAGCCTGTGACTTGTCTGATTTAAGTTGGTATATTTTTCAGATTTCTGAGTATAATTTGTATGAATCATACCTGATTACATCATGCAAATCTAATAATAGCCCCTACATCCAGTGGACACAGGACTGTAAATGTGCTTTGCACACTGAAGGTTCCAGGCTCAGACCCTGCTGTGTTCATGTACTGTAGGAAAGATCTCTATCTGAAATGCTGGAGACTTGCTGTCAGTCAGCGTAGATGATAGTGAGCTAAATGGAAATAGTCAGACTGATCTGTTATAAGGTAGCTCCATATGGTCATAATGTATTCATCAAGTCTCTTTTTCAAAGCCTAAAACCTCTTCAAAAATCTCTCAGTATAACAAGGAAGTACAATTATTCTGAGAACACTAAAAATTCAGTGAAAATCTTGATCAGTGGTTCTCAACGTTCCTAATGCCGTGACCCTTTAATACAGTTCCTCATGTTGTGGTGACCCCAACCATAAAATTATTTTCGTTGCTACTTCATAACTGTAATTTTGCTACTGTTATGAATTGTAATGTAAATATCTGATATTTAGTCCACCATAAATGATACAAAGCTTGAGGATTTGGTTTCACTGCATTCAGACTGAATTAAATCCAAAAATAAATCTGGCATGAGAATAACACTAGATTTTGTAGGCTTGTTCCTTACAATTGATGCAACATTCTTGTTTTTATCAATATCTGAAGTGGCACTCTCCAGACTGTCCAGTCCCAGAGTTACTAACACCTTTTTCAGCAAATTTTTAAAAGAATCTGAGGAAAATAATCTCGCTTTATTATCATCTTCTGCATCCTCCTCCTCAGAAATAGAACCATCTGATTTAGAGTCATTATCCCCATGAGTATCTGCCAAATCTGGTTCCTCATCACTTTCAGATTCAGTGTTGATTTGTTCAGAGTGTGACAAAGCAGATTCCTCAACTCTAGTCACTTTGGACCTACAGGTAGGCTTCTTTGGTAAACAAACACCAGCATCATTTGATTCAGCTTGAATAACTTTTGTATCATCAGGAAAATCACGTGAAAATGAAGGATTCATTGAAGTAGTTTGTTGACTGCTTAATAATGACATTACATTCAAATTCAATGAATTGTCCAACTTGCAATACCTTTTTTAAACTTGTTATGTATTTTGTGAAATCATTTCACTAATATTGTTTGCCTATTAACATGCACCTCCATTTCTTCAACAATCATTTGTCTTATCACCTCCCTACTACACTCAGACGCATTCCCTTGGGAAGACATTGAGGACATAGGAGGTTCAAATCTTACTTCTTTACGTTCCATAGGCATTGCAGTTTGACTCCTAGTGAATAATAACACCATACACAATGCTAAGTTGCCCTGCGCTGCTATATTCGCTAATACAGAAGGGCAAGGAACGGCTGACCGAGAGGCTGCCATTTCTCCTGGCAGAGGCTGCTCGCATGCTTGAGTGTGATTGGTTGTGTTGCTGGTGAGCTTGGATTGGTCAGGAGAGCTCTTTCCTCTCATAGCCCCCTCCCTTGCTTTCTGAACGCCTCTTTTCAACATGGCGACCGGAAGTTAACGGAGCGGTTGGGAGCCCTTCCCCGCCCTTAACAGACTTAACTGCATTACCAGGTAATTTCCCTTTCACCTTCTTTTTAATTCTTGCCTTCTCAGACTTCCTTATACTAGATGTTTTTAGCTTTGTTTGAGCCTTGGAGTGGCTAGTCGGAGATTGCCCTTCCAACTCACTCTCGCTCGATGCCAAGAAAATTTTCTTTAGTAAGGGACTTCAAAGGGAGCAGGAGGATGCAAGCTGCGCTTGTGCACCACCACCGAGGAGGGAATAGAGCCTAAGACCATCGGAAATACGTATTTTCCGATGGTCTTAGGCAACCCCTGTGAAAGGGTTGTTCGTCCCCCAAAGGGGTCGCGACCCACAGGTTGAGAACCACTGATCTATATAGTTACAAACACATAATGAAACTAGAAAAGGCACACAAAAAAATCCAGGGAGCCTGAACAAATAGATAATAACTTTGAACAGCAATAGAAGGAAAGCGTTTTTTTAAAAAAAAAAAAGTGCTTAAAATGAATAGAACACAAGTAAAGAGACCTTATTTTATTAGCACGTAGTTCTTATTTATTCAGGTTCAGCATGTTTGGTTTGAAGAGCATTTTCACTCCTATTTTGAATTAACATGGCAAGGTGTCATAACCCCCATCTTTTGCACTTAATGAAGACATGATTAGGAGCTGAGGAAGTGGAAATTCACAGTGGGAAGAAAAAAACCTAGAAGGAAAAAATGAAAGGGGGTGGAGGAGATCTCAGCCATACAGAAAAAGCCATTTCTAGCATCTCCCTCTCATTTAGAATGAACTGATATTTGCTCAGTGCTAGGTTCAGCAAGTCTTAATCCAAATTCTTTTACTGCACATGTTCAGTCCTGTACATGTGTACTCATGCACTTGGGCTTATACTTCTTATATGTTTCTGTCTGTAAGTCTACAACCTCATCCTTCTAGTACTATACTGATGTATTTGTTTGATTTACATGGTGTAGGGTATCGGGGTCCACATCTTCTAATAGGAAGGATCTGTTTGTTTGACAGCATCTCACTGTAGAGCAGTGGTGGGAGTCATGTGACCTTCCAGATATTGTTAGACTGTAACTTCCAGCAGCCCTTGTCAGTGCAGTCAGTGGTGAGGAATGCTGGGAGTTGCAATGCCACAATAGCTGGAGGATTACATGACACTCCCTCATATAAAATCCTCATATTAAAAAAAAAGGACATTCGGCATATAGGAAAAATAGCAGACTTATTAGAAGGCTGGACTGAACTCTTCCACAGACATACTAATTCTCATGAACAGATTGATCAGCACAAGATGGGAATGGTGGAGTTGCAGCTTCTACTGAGAATCACTGTGTGCTCCATCTCAAAACTGCACTAAAAGTGTATTTTGAAACCTCTGAGGGAATGATGTTTCCTCTTTTTAATAAGCTACATTTGACACACAGATCAGAAAGACTGCTGAGTTTTCCTCTCATCTGCTTAGGCTTGGGGGGAATGATTTCATTACATCTGCATGACATGCACAATTCAATGCTTCAGGAAGCCAAGTTGCAGAATGTTTTATTTGTTTTTACTGTATTCTCATTTGAGCAATCAGTAATTACAGCTGTGCAGTATACTATTCTACATGCTTCCACAGAAGGAATCCTCATTGAGTTTAATGGAATTTGTTATTGTTGCTGTTATTTTTGTGTCATTTCTGAATGATGGCGACCCTAAGGCAAAGCTGTCATGGAGTTTTCTGGGACTGAGACTGTGTGGTGTCTCCAAGGTCACCCAGTGGGTTTCCATGCCTGAGTGAGGAGTTGAACCCTGGTGTCTAGGGTTATAGTCCATCACACAAACCAGTACACCATGTTGGATAGCAGTGCTAGTGACTTATGTCCAATTAATCAGCCAGAGTTTGTACAGTGGATTGCTGTTCTTCAGTGGAAAGTCCTTATGTCCCTTTAAAAAGCTAATGCTTATATCCTCTCATGGTTGTTAAAATTCAAAGCAATGAAGAATAGTAGTAGATATAAGGCTTTGGATATTGAACGAAGGTGTTAATGAGGAATATCTGGCCCTCCAGATTTTGTTGGAGTACAACTCCCATCTGCACCATT
Organism: Iguana delicatissima; assembly: GCA_948472985.1. NCBI lineage: Eukaryota > Metazoa > Chordata > Lepidosauria > Squamata > Iguanidae > Iguana > Iguana delicatissima. The sequence continues at coordinate 999,230 of CAOKZL010000267.1, read as the reverse complement.
CAGCACAGCTGACGGAAAAGGGTGATGGGAGTTGCAGTCTAACATCTGGATGATCACAAGTTGCCTGCACTGCTTTTGAGGAACCATTTCTAAATATGATAGTTTAAGTTGTGTCATGACCTGTATTGTAGCTATTAACATGATGTATAAATGTAATTACAAAGTATTTGTCATACACAGTAGCTTTATACTGTTCACTTCCTTGTTAGTAACATTTAGATCACTTTCTGTTGAGCATATTCTGCTTTCTCCCCAAGTGTCGGGTAATTAAGGATCTTAATTACAGTTACCAGGACTCTTTGGAATCTTCCTTTCCAGAGGGATTCTGTTTCTAAGATTAGTGTTGCAGAAAGTTCTTTTGTCTTTTTTTTAAAAGCCTCGTATCTCGTCAGAAGAAATAATAGCAAACAGGTAGGAGAAAATGTCTTCCAAGTGACCCCAACTAATTCACTGCAATAATACATTTGAGAGAGAAACAACAAGTGACCAACTTTTAAATAGAATACAATTAGATATTGTTGCAGCCTTGAGTGTAATGAAGGAAAGAAGATTAAGTTCCTTTGCCGGCATTACAGCACTGGGGGAAAATATCTCATGTTGGCATTTTCCTGTTGAAAAGGAATGAATTACCCTATTATTTGTGTTTTGTAGTCATATATTGTGTTTCATTCTTTTTTGTAGGTGAGGAAGTGAAAAATCCTCAGAAAGCCATTCCTATTGGGATTGTGGCATCGCTTCTGATCTGCTTTGTTGCATATTTTGGTGTGTCTGCTGCTCTTACCCTTATGATGCCTTACTACCTTCTGGACAAAAACAGCCCATTGCCAGTTGCTTTTAAGCATGTGGGATGGGAAGGTGCAAATTATGCAGTAGCTGTTGGTTCACTTTGTGCGCTTTCTACAAGGTAAGGAACCCTGGCTTCCTTTGTACTTTCTCAGTGAGGGTTTGAATTTCAGTTTTTTTGCTTTAAAATACAGAAAGAAAAAGCAAACCGTGCGTAATGTTGTTTGCTTCTGTTTGCCTTGACCAGGTTTCATGCTCTCAGAATTAATATTTGGGAATGGGAAAAGGGCATGGCAGGTGATTTTTTAAAAAAAATCCCTTCTGCTTTAGGGAAAAGGTATAGCTGACTGATAGAGCATGTGTCTTGTGTGTGAAAGATCCCAGGTTCAATACCTGCTACCTCCAGTAGGGCTGGAGAAGGAACCACTATCTAAAACCTTGCTTAGTTGCTACCTGTCAATATACATCACAAACAGAAGTGGCAGCCTCTAGATTTGTGGATTACAATGTCCATAATCCCAATCATCATGGGCTTTGTGATGCGAATTTGATGCATCTAGAGGGCATCAGGATGGAAGGGCTGTTGTAGACAATACTGAACTAGAAAGCCTGTGGTCTCATTTGGTAGAATGCCAGATTTCTACAGCAGATTGATGGCAGCTGTCTCAGGCCTGGTTACCCCCCCATCTCTGTTTGCACCTTGTGAAAGCTCAGAAACTTAATAGTCCAGTTTTAGTGATTTCCCATCTGTTTTGAGTACAAGTTAGGATACATGTGCAGCTTGGGGTTTTAGAATTCCAGATTTAATTGTTAGAAAGGAGAAGCATCTACTTCTCACAGCACCAGAATGACAAAACTTTTCCGTTGTCATTCTCCCTCAGTTCTAAGCAGTGACTCATATCTGCTTTGCACAGTGATACTGGAAACCATCTTCATTTAGAATGAAAATACATTCCTCAAAGACTATATTGCCAGTGAAGACATTACTATTAGAGTGTTTCAGTGTTTTTTTTGGTGGAGGGGATTGGTCTTTGTTTTGATTTCATGCATGGATTTTGATATACAAGATGACTGTTAAGAATAATTTATGCTTTTCTTTCTTCTAGCCTACTTGGATCCATGTTTCCAATGCCTCGAGTTATTTATGCTATGGCAGAAGACGGGCTACTGTTCAAGTTTTTGGCCCGTGTTAATGAGAGAACAAAGACTCCTATGATAGCAACAATAACATCAGGTGCTGTTGCAGGTAAGATTTTCTAAGACTGAATCAAGTAGTGATTAGTTTTTATAGTTTCAAAAATGGAGAAAAGCAGAGATGGTTAATCTGTTCCATGTGTGAACCTGTAGTAAAGTCCATTATCATAACAGACAAAATGTACCTGTTCCTGTTCAGGGACACCTTGAAGCCTAATCTCAATGTTGTTTTCTTGGAGAAATGGTTCATATCTGTGGTATATGTTTATCATAAAAGTAGGATTTGCAAAAACCTTATTCAATTAAATAACTATATATATTGTGATTTTAAGTATGGTGTATGTCATACTTTCAAGGAATTTGATCTCTGGCCTCCATCTCTCCCCACCCTCCCCCTCCCTCTCTCACACTATCTCTTGTGGAGCAAAGTGCTTTTTAGAATCTTAAATCCTAGTTTTAGAATAATCTGAACTGAGCCTGTATGTTGTTGAAGAACCTGGAAGAGGGAAATCTCTTCAGCTTTGAACTTGAATGATTTACATGTATATTGCCAATAAATTAGCAATGTATGGAATGGCTTTACACAATCTGGCAGCGTATGAGGAGTTCTGAGAATTTGAAAGTATTTGATTCATATAGCAGATAAAAACAGGGTCTACTAGAAGTCCAGAATACTAGAATTTTCAATGACTGGGGCATGATGTGCCAACTTTCTGTTGGCGGTGACCATATTGGGCTTCTCCCACTCACCAAGTGCTGTTGCCAGTACCAGGTATTGATAGCAATTCACTCTGTGGTGAGGGAAGGTGCCATACAGCTATACTGTGCTGTGCTGTGTGGCATCGAAAGGCAAGAAGAAGGGAGGTGCTGTAGCGCTAAATTCCAACACTTCTACTGGGCTCAGGTGCCGCAAGTAGCCCTTGAACAGCATGCAGGTTGACCATGCTTTGTTTAAGATGACTTGAAACATTCTGTAGTATTTCTTTCTATCATTTGTGGCTCTTTCTTCCTGCCTACCCATATGCTGTCTCTGCTCTTGACATGCAAACACAAATGGCCTAGTTGTCCTATGATGTTGAGTCATACCCTTCCCCTCCAAATATGCCCAGTTCTTCAAATAATGAAACAAAAGTTCTTTTGCTAATTTAGCAAATGCAGTATTCTAATCTTCAGCGTGTTCTTATCAAAAATGCTCAAATTACAAATTGAAAGATGATTTTATGTGATAGCATTTTATTTGGGAATCATGTAATTCAGGTTCTTTGTCTTCTAAAAAAATTGGGCATGTTTAAAACAAAGGCACACAGAACTTCTCTTAACTATTTTTCCAGCATTTCCACTGCCAAAGAAGAGCAATTGCTCAGTTTAAAAAGCAGTTAAAGTAGCCAGTTATTAATTTCTGTGTTCTTCTTTTTAAAAAATCTTGGCTCTTGTTTTCATATTCATTTCTCTATAAGAGAGAACAGGTGAGAGTCTGAAGTCTTTCACTGGGGCTGATTGGAACAGAAGTGTGAAAAGGATTGCACTTTTAATAGTTCAGCAATGTGTTAGGCATGAATAGAAATATCTTGCCACTTAGCCATGTTTTTTTCTCTCTCTGTAGCTGTTATGGCTTTTCTCTTGGACCTCAAGGATCTTGTGGATCTAATGTCCATTGGAACACTCCTGGCTTACTCCTTGGTGGCTGCCTGTGTTTTGGTACTGAGGTATGGACCAATATTTCTGTGTTACATGACAGAGAAAAATAGCACTTGAATATTCTAGTTATTCTCAATTGCTTCTTTCAGAAGATGTCCTGAACCTTTGCCTCAAAGCAGAAGATAGTTAGAAAGCTTTTAAAAGCCTGTAGGAGTTTGGTAACAACAGCATCCAAATAAGGGCAAATGCATTTTTAGAATGAAAGCCCCATTTCTAAAAAATATCACTTTAACCTTTACCACTAGGGATCTTTTGACTTCTGCATTTATACATTCTTGAGTACAGGTAGCTTGGAGGTCTCGACTATCCATCTGCCCTTGGTATTTGTCTGATTGCCTTTTCAGTGTAACAATTGCAGCACAACTGTTCGAACTAGATTCCTTATGTTTATTTGTTTAAGCAAGGCACTTCAGATAATTCTACCCTGAAATGATTCTAGCCACAATGATTCTATCCAGTCTTATCTCACAAGTTTAGGTTTTCTTAAGAACTAGCCCATTGTATGGATTTATTTGCTAGACTAAAGGAGCTGTTAGAGAAATCTTGTATAAGGCAGGCCCTTATATTTTGTACAGGAGTTAAACTTGGAGAGAGAAAAGGGCAGAATCAAATGTAGAATATTAGTCCATGGAATTAGCACTGAGGTAGTCTTTTTGTTTCTCTGTATGTGTTTCTGTATGTCTTTCTCTCCAAAAGAACAGTTCAATTCTGCATTTTTAGCTGTGTATTGATAGATATTCTGAAGTTCTTAACATTGTAGCATTTTAAAAATTCTGTTCTTGGTCCTTATGCACAGAGGATTTGTATGGTCTCTTTTCTTGTTATCAGTGCTAACTCAAAGCAGCTTACAAATTAAAAAGATACATATCACAAATATTATATAAACATTTAATACATAGAAAATATGCAACAGCAACAAAACAGAACATAGTTTTTAAAAAGTCCTTTTCAGCAAGAACAAAACTTGAAGCACACAGCAATGTATTTGTATAAGAATATTTGAAATACCATTTATGAAATTTGACAGTCACAAAATTACAGTTTTCCCCACTTGGGACTGCTGAGCAGCATTCTAAATAGCCATTGGCCTGGAAAATCAGGATGATGTTTGGCCAGCCATCCTCCGGGGTCTAACTGCTTGATGATTCTCAAAATGTCAGAAGGAGAAGGGGGATCCTTCCTTGCGGCAACAAGTTTTGTGATGGCACTCAGTGTATTCTGTTTCCTTTTCTCTTAGGTATCAGCCTGAACAGCCTAACTTGGCATACCAGATGGCTAGTACAAATGATGAGGTAGATAACAATGAGTCTGTGAGCACCAGCGAATCTCAGACTGGGTTTCTACCTGAGGAGGAAGAGAAGTATTCCTTGAAGGCTGTTGTCTTCCCCCAAAATACTGAGCCTTCCAAATTGTCTGGGTTTATAGTGAATGTTTCTTCCTTCATCATAGGTAAGAGCTGCAGTCTAGCCTGTTGATTCCATGGAGATGGTGACTGTGAAATAAGTTTTTTCTGGAGCATTTGATGAAACAGGAGTGATTCCTTCTTATACCTTGGTGTGTCTTAGGGCACATAATATTTGTGTTGCAAGTATTGTAAATGACATGTGGCTGCTTTTCTGAAATCTTGAGCTCCGTAAGGGTCCACTCCCATAAAATCAAGAATTACAGTTTGTTTAATGTTGTGGTTGATAGTTTTCTGGGTCCCTTATTAGAATTCAGTTTTCCATAGGATTTTCTGTTGAAACTGTCTTAGTTTAAGAATTCCCAGCAAGCTCAAAATTGTACCTGGTTTGTTTTGTACAAGAACTGTTTAGCCCCTGATGGGGGAACTGCATATCCTAATTCATTTTAATCAAGGAATTAATCAGTGCAGTTTGGAAAAGGAACTCATTACATGGATATGAAACACCCTTGAAGTAGAAACTGGTATCTGCATTAGCATGTAGAAGCCTATAGCTCTCCTGTGCTGTAGGGCATAGGGTTTTCTGGTCAACCAGCTTGCAGATGAGACACAAAGGAATTGGTGTAGGCATGTCCCAAAATGTACATAGTCAGTTTTTTAAAAAATCTTGAGTTAAACTCAGTTCTCTGCTGTTATGCGTGCAATAAATTGGCCATCTTCATCTCTCTCATCATTATTCTTCCTTTTGATTTTGCCCTCCTCCTCAACCTCATTTCTGTCACATAGAAGGTGAAAACCTTCTAGGCCAGTGGTTCTCAACCTTCCTAATGCCGCGACCCTTTAATACAGTTTCTTATGTTGTGGTGACCCCCAACCATAAAATTATTTTCGTTGCTACTTCATAACTGTAATTTTGCTACTGTTATGAATCGTAATGTAAATATCTGATATTTAGTCCACCATAAATGATACAAAGCTTGAGGATTTGGTTTCACTGCATTCAGACTGAATTAAATCCAAAAATAAATCTGGCATGGGAATAACACTAGATTTTGTAGGCTTATTCCTTACAATTGATGCAACATTCTTGTTTTTATCAATATCTGAAGTGGCACTCTCCAGACTGTCCAGTCCCAGAGTTACTAACACCTTTTTCAGCAAATTTTTAAAAGAATCTGAGGAAAATAATCTCGCTTTATTATCATCATCTGCATCCTCCTCCTGAGAAATAGAACCATCTGATTTAGAGTCATTATCCCCATGAGTATCTGCCAAATCTGGTTCCTCATCACTTTCAGATTCAGTGTTGATTTGTTCAGAGTGTGACAAAGCAGATTCCTCAACTCTAGTCACTTTGGACCTACAGGTAGGCTTCTTTGGTAAACAAACACCAGCATCATTTGATTCAGCTTGAATAACTTGTATCATCAGGAAAATCACGTGAAAATGAAGGATTCATTGAAGTAGTTTGTTGACTGCTTAATAATGACATTACATTCAAATTCAATGAATTGTCCAACTTGCAATACCTTTTTTAAACTTGTTATGTATTTTGTGAAATCATTTCACTAATATTGTTTGCCTATTAACATGCACCTCCATTTCTTCAACAATCATTTGTCTTATCACCTCCCTACTACACTCAGACGCATTCCCCTGGGAAGACATTGAGGTTCAAATCTTACTTCTTTACGTTCCATAGGCACTGCAGTTTGACTCCTAGTGAATAATGACACCATACACAATGCTAAGTTGCCCTGCGCTACTGTATTCGCTAATACAGAAGGGCAAGGAACGGCTAACCGAGAGGCTACCATTTCTCCTGGCAGAGGCTGCTCGCATGCTTGAGTGTGATTGGTTGTGTTGCTGGTGAGCTTGGATTGGTCAGGAAAGCTCTTTCCTCTCATAGCCCCCTCCCTTGCTTTCTGAACGCCTCTTTTCAACATGGCGACCGGAAGTTAACGGAGCGGTTGGAAGCCCTTCCCCGCCCTTAACAGACTTAACTGCATTACCAGGTAATTTTCCTTTCACCTTCTTTTTAATTCTTGCCTTCTCAGACTTCCTTATACTAGATGTTTTTAGCTTTGTTTGAGCCTTGGAGTGGCTAGTCGGAGATTGCCCTTCCAACTCACTCTCGCTCGATGCCAAGAAAATTTTCTTTAGTAAGGGACTTCAAAGGGAGCAGGAGGACACGAGCGCTTAGCTCGTGCTTGCGCACCACCACCGAGGAGGGAATAGAGCCTAAGACCATCGGAAATACGTATTTTCCGATGGTCTTAGGCGACCCCTGTGAAAGGGTCGTTCGACCCCCAAAGGGGTCGTGACCCACAGGTTGCGAACCGCTGTTCTAGGCAAACCTGTTTTCTGCATAATTTTTGAGATGGGATGGAGTGGGATATTTCTTGTTTATGGGGCTCCATACATGGGTTCCCTTGAACAGAAAGCCCACAGCTGTGTCTGGAGAAATCTGTCTCCCCCATGGCTGACTTCAGAATAATATTAGATTTGTTAATAATGGATAAGTTAACAGAGCAGGTCAGCACTCAGCAGTAGAGACAGCAATCTGATTGTTTCAACAAAGTTGTAACCAGTACTTGCATACATGGAAACTGAGCTTGTGAATTGGGACAAGGTTTATTTACTTACTTGTTTATTTCCTGCCTTATCCCAATATGGGACTGAAAGTGGATCACAGCAAAATGCACAAAGAAAACAATGATAAAAGCTATTGTATTAAAACAACGCTAATTTAAAATGCTATAAAAGCATTTAAAAATATAATAGTAAGAATAAACGTATGGCACATGTCAGGCCCTGCTTTGGAGGTCCCTGACATTAGTATGGTTTGGATGGGCACCATAACTAATTGGCACAATATTGGATTGGCAACTGTATTAATTTGCTCTGATATCTAAATCAGACCTGAAAGGTGATGGACAAGTCAAACCAAGTGAGGGAAGGAATTTGACTGTAAATGTGAGAAAGGATAGGTCAACTTGAAACTTCCTCCGGGTAAGACTGAGTCATTTGTGATGCAAATACACACCATTCTTGTGAATAATAGGCTTAAATAGAGGCTAGAATTCTCCAGGGAACCCAACTGTGAGATGCCCACCAGGACACTGATTGACAGATATCCATCCCTGGTACACCTGAACTCCTTCATCTTTCCTCACAGCACCCACAATAGACACCCATCATGTCTTTCTCAATCAAGCACTAAACCCATCAACAGGTGAGAGATCCATTGTCCACAACAGGTTCCCTTTGTCTTGCATCTGGAACCTTCACTGCCACAGTCTATTTTCAGGGTACAAATACCCCTGATTTCAGGATGCCCAGTGCAGTTTTTTGCCCTTCTGAGAATCATTCTGTCCATTTGATTCTCGAACTGAGAACTGCCCTTGGGTCCTGTACCTGCTTCTCGTTGGATACGGTAAATATTGCCTGTATCCTTCACAGTCTCTATCTGCTTTCCTCTCTTTCTTTCAGTTAGCTCTTGTGGGGGTGTGTGATTGTGTGTATCTTGTGTGTATGCATGAGTGAATTCACCTCAATAAAACACATTTTTAGCTTACTTTTGAATCTGTGGCTGGTTCTTTGCTGCATGTGCCCGTGAACACTGGTAGCAAGATCTCGCTAAGTTGCTCCCCTCTTGCAGTTTCCTGATTTTGAGCTAATTAATTCCCCTTTTTTTCAAGGAGGTATTTGGTGTTGCAGAGTGGCCCTTGTGGCACCTACCTTTTTGAGGTAACAGGATTGGTGGAGAATGCGGGCACTACCCTGCACCCTTGCCCTGTGAGGTTGACACACTTGGCAAATGAAATGAAGACATAGGCAACCATAGGAATCCCAGCCAGCTAGGAACATGTGTGAATGAGAATCTGTGTGCTTGAGCTAAAGGGCTACTATTGGGTTGGGAATCTTTCCTCCTTCTCTCTGTTTGTGTATGGCAGCCGCCCCTGCTTGATCACTAGCTTGGCAGTGAATCCAGTCAGAATGCAAGGGCTGTGCACAAACTGTCCTGGTAATCACACTCTAACTTGGGTCTATTGGCGTGGGATCCAGAGTGTTAGGGCTAGGAACCACTTTAGAAATACACACAACTCACAATCACTAGTGTCTCTGTTTGTGTGGTCTGTGTGCCACTTAAGTCAGGCCTGTGTGCCTTTGTAATTGTTAGGGTGGGTAGGAAGCCCGAATCCCTTGTGTAAGTCTCTAGAGAAATTGTGATCTGTGCACCGTGTGTCGTGGTGACCAGTCACTGGGCAGTGTACAACGCCATGCAGGGCAGCACTGACCCTAGGTTAAGGTTTTATCCTGAGTAGTAGGAAGGTACCCCTCCCTCAAAAAAGCATATAGTCAGGGCTCAGTTGCATTTCTGACTCCATTTCCCCCGCTGTTTGGCCAAACAGTGTTAGGTTCCCTTTTCTGGATTAATTTCCCCCCTTGGCAAGCGCTGTGTGTTGTGAGCACCAAGGATTTCCCCCAGAAGGGTCACATGTGACCTTCCTGTCCCTGAGTGCCTGATCCTCTTTTTTTAAAGATATTTTTTATTAAAGTTTATACTTGAAAATAAAAAAAAACCCTCCCCACTTCCAAGCTTGTTATCCAGTTGAATCTGCTTGTTTCCATGCTATTAATACATTGTTACTGCAAAGTCAAAGGGGAAGATGATCTTACACTGTTACATCTTACATTATTACGTTGTTGCTTTATTACATTACCTTATTACCTTGTTGCATTTCATTACATACAATCTTACTTTATTCCTTTTTTTTCCTTTATACTATGTCTTTATCCAGTTTAAAACTTCCCTCCATTCCCTTTCAAAGTTCTGGATAGGTTTATTTTTCAAAGAAAATGTTAACTTTTCTATCTCGACCATATCCAGGACTTTAAATTTCCATTCTTCTATATCAACGTATTTCTTTTCTTTCCATTGTTGCGCATATATCAGTCTTGCAGCAGTTATCAGATATAACAATGTCTTTTGGTGACACCTTATTTCTCTTTGTTGCCTTAGTATATTTAACAGATAAAATTTGGCTTCATTTGAAAATTTAAATTATAAATTCTTTGGATTTCATCATGTGTTTCCTTGCAGAATTTCCTTGCTATCTTACAGGTCCATCACATATGAAAAAACGACTCCACCTTTTCCTCATATTTCCAACATCTTGTATTTCCATTTTTAGTTATTTTTTGCAGTCTTTCTGGTGTCATATACTATCTATGTAACATTTTATAAAAATTTTCTCTTAAATTTAAACTTGATGTAAATTTTATATGTTTTCCAAGCCCTCACCCATGTATCCAATTCAATTAAATGACCAATATTTTGTGCCCATCTAACCATATTATCTTTAACAACCTCGGATTCCATTTCTCTTTGCAACAATAGTTTATAAAATTTGGAAATTCTCTTCTTCTGGACAGAAATAAAACGAGATCTGAAAAGGGAAGTTGAAAACTTGAACCAAAGTCTCCAAAAATTAACAACAGACCTATCAACAATGGATCAAAAGGTTGAGGGTATACGAGAAAAAAGCCAAAAATTGGAAAATCAGGTGGAACAGCTGAAGAAAGAGCAACAAAAAGATAAACTATAATGCGGTTGGAAATACATCAGTGGAACAGAAGTTTGAAACTTAGGTGTCTTCCTGAACAAAAAGAGGAAAATTTAAGTCAAAGAGTAACAGATATTCTTGCGCTATATTTAGGTCAAAGAAAGGCAAGATTTGAACATGAAATAGAGAAGACCTTCAGAATTGAATCGAGTGTAGCTAAACAAAGGGATCTCCCTTGAGATATAGTGGTATATTTTACCAGAGAAAAGACGCAAGACCTGATTTTGGAGCAAAATTACAAAGAAAAATTAATAGTGGATGAGAATAAAATTAAAATTTTTAAGGACATACCACCAAGTGTCATAAGAAGTCGAAGAGATTATGTGTTCCTGGCAAAAGATTTACAATCAAGAGGAATAAGATACAGATGGGAGATACCAGAAGGTCTTTCCTTTTTCTATGAGGGGAGAAGAAGGAAGATAAATTCTGTTCAGCAGGCAATTGGATTTCAAGAGAACTATTTGACAACTGGAGCTGCAACAGCAAGGACTGATGATAAGAAACAGGACCAAAAAATGGAAGCTACAAAAACAGGAATGGCAGCAGCAAATGAGGTTAGCCCAATGTCTGAGAAAGAGTCCAAACCGGTAGAACCGGAAGAGAAAAAGAAGAAAGGGAAGTAAATCATTGAAGGAATTATTATAAAGATAATAACCTGATCTTCTGTTTACTGCCAGTTCCACGGGTGTGTTCTGACTGGTGAGCTCAAGGGAAACGTGAGTGGGCATCCTCGAGTTAATTGGAAGTGTTTTTGAACTCAACCCTTGTTTGCTTTTGTGTTTAGCAAGCATGTTAGAATGCACCTTTGCTTCTTTTTTTAATCAGCAGTTTGAATTGACAAACTTTTGATTCGTTGTCTTTGAATTGGCATTTTTGAATTGGCATCATGTTCCATCATGAGGACAAGAAAGATAAATTGGAAAAGTGGGTTATTAAAACAGGCAATAACCTGTGGAAGGAAGGGTCCTTTAACACTGAGGATCCTTTCCAAACCCTGCAAGAAGTTTACCACACTGAAAGCAATCACCTTTTGGCCCATCTAAAGATGCCATGGCAGCATGGGGATTCGGGATGGCTATGAGTGATGCCACCCATTTAATAAAGGATCCCTATAGAATGGCTAACAATCTGACCAAAGAATTGGGCACTGTAAAAGCCCAAAATCAGATGCTGATGGGGGATAAATTGGCCTTTTCTGCCTCAGCCCAAGAGGCCTGTGCAAAATTGGATACAGCCATGCTAGAAAATCAAACTGTCAGGGCAAAAGTTGCCACCCTGGAGAATAATCTTATCAAGACACAGTACACAGTTCAGTTTCTAGCTAACCAGGCAAAAATGAACCAAGGAAAGGTTAGCCATGAGTCTTGTGAGCACAAGCTTGCAGAATTAACCCAAAGACTAGCTGCTAGGGAAGCTGTGATCTCCACAGTGTGTCCCAAGGCAGTTCTCCTCATCCCATTGCACGCTTTGGAAGAATCTCTTTCTGAGGATGCATACCCCTAGACTCCCTTCAACCCCAACTGAGAAGAGCCCATGCCGCTCCCCCAGTTGAGACCAGGTCAAGGCGCAAGGCTGAAGCCTCTGATGAGAGTGATGAGGTCCAGTAAGTGACAACAGTTCGTGTTCCCAGAGAGCTACCGAAGCCAAGGCCATTGCTGACCAGCTACGCACTTTAAATAAGGATACAGATATCATGTGGCTGAATGCTGTTGCCCATTCCTACCCCACAGCAAGTGGTCAGGACTTGACCCAGTTAGCCAGACTTTGTATGTCCCCTGCAGACCTGCCCACCTTAGAGTCTGCAGTGGCAGCACGTGAACTGGTTGCTTTGGACAACCATGACAGGATGAAAGAGATCATCCAGATCTTGTGGCCAGGGCAGACTGCAAATGCACTGTTTGCTGTTCAGAGATAGGCTTCGGGAGAAAACCCTGAGGCTTATGTTGCCAGGAAGAAACTCTTGGCTGTCCTAGCTGGCAAGGTCATTTCCTCTCCAAGGCTAGGAACATTTGATTATAGCGTGGAGGAGTTTAAAACTCTCATTTATGTAGGCTTTGACTCCCAAACCAAGATGGCCTTAGGTCCCATCCATGCCGACATGCTGACATAGGCAGAGTTAGCAAGACAGATCAGGAAAGTGTCTGATCTCCTTAGGGAGGCCGGTGCTGTAAGGAACACAAAGGTCAGCTGGAAAGGTATGGACCCAAAATCATAGGAGCCTGTCCAAACAGTGACCTGTAGCAATCATGGCCCGCCTACACAGCACAACAGACTGGGCAGTCAAGGAAACCCTGTTGCTCGCAGTAGCTGGGGGAGGGACAAATGCTCCGGTGGTGGTGCCAGTAGTCAGAACTGGAGAGACCAGCATGGTAACTCTATTTCTGGCAACAGCCATGGCTGAGGAAACACTTCTTCTTCCCCCATGCAACAGCAAGGAAACCTGAGCCAGACCGCAAATACTAGGCAGCAGTCTGGAGGTTCTGATCCTCAGCAGTTGGTTTAAAGTAAGGAACTAAGACATGTATGGGAGCTGCTAAAGACAGCAGGAGCCAGCATGTCAGTTCCACATGAAGCCAACCACAGAGTTGATGCACTCTTGAAGCTGCAGGGAGGGTCTGTTGGAAGGTCACAGCCAATGGATGCAGTTCTACCAAACTATACATAGAACATGGACATGACATGTTAGGGATGCCAAAGGTCCAAGGTACTTCCCTGAAAAGTTTTGGCTCACACGAAGTCCAACAGCTGGGTAAGGCAGTTGGTTAAAGTGGGCATCTAGACCTCACGGGCAGAATCCCCCACTAAGCTCCCAGTGGACACTGGAGCAAAGCAAATTGTCCTACACCCTGACCTAGCCATGAGTGCGAATCCAACTACCTCTGAGACCATGGTGCTTTCAGAGCACAGAGAAGGCTTATGCAAGACTAAGGTCCAGGAAGAAGCTCCCACTAACACAGTCAAGGCATAGAACATTGCCAGCATGTGTGGGAGCCAGGAAGAGGAGAACACGCAGCAAGTGGAAGCTAATCTCAAGCTTCCAGCACTCGTGGTGGTCCCTCCTCTGAGACTTCTGTTAGACACCTGCAGTTTCCTCAGAGATTTTCTTGAATCCCTGGCAGAGAGAGTCAGTCCTCTCCATGCCCTTTTCCAAGGGAATTTCCTATGGGACTGGGGATCCAAGCAGCAAAGTGCTCCTGCCCAACCAGAGCACAGGTTAGCAAAGGCACTCACTCTGGCCCACCCTGACTCAACACTACACACTCCCCTTGACTGCTTTCCATCAGGGGAGACTTACACAATTATAGCTGCAGGCTCAAAACAGCACAGTGAGGTGGACTTGGCTACTGCCTTCCCCTCCCCAGAGCTACACTGTCTTGCTGGTTTCGCATTTTGGATGAGTTGCCAGCTCCTAAAATTGAGAGCTTTTGGTGAATTGGCCAAGGCAGCCAAGGCTCAATCTTTTCATTAGCCTGCAAAACTGGCTTTTCTCTCTTGATGTTGCATACCCATAAGGCAAGGCAACACCAGTCTCCTGAAAACTTCAGTGCATCTGCACATGATGGCCCCCAGCCTTAGGCTGGAGGGGCCCTACTACTAAGCTCTCTCACAGCTTCCTGAGCTTCCTCTGGCGACTTCATCTTGAACCCTGATCCATCCAAATGATGTTGATCCAGTCTACAAACCATGCTGAAACAACCAGCTGCAGGCATAAGCTGATTCAATATGTGAAGCAACCATTGATCCAGGAAGACCCTGAAAGCCAAAGAATGCTGCTCACTCCTACTGTGCCCCAGTTTCTCCAGATACAAGAATGGGGGTGGAACCCTCACTCTACTTCTCCAAATATGCAAAAGACTGCTTTTCACAAAATCTAAGCACCTCCTCCAAGTCCAAATGTACACAAGGCCTATGAACTGTCTTAGACTCTAGAAATGAAGATCCTCTCTCTACCTAATGTACTGGACTCTCATTTTGAAGCTGCTGCCATTCAATTTTAGCAACTTGCCAAATGGACTTTGGCCTTCGTTGAAACTAATAAAACATATTTTTAACCTACTTTTGAATCTCTGTCTGGTTCTTTCCTGCGTGTGCCCATAAACACTGGTAGCAAGATCTCGCTAAGTTGCCCCCCTCTCCTGATTTTGAGCTAATTAATTCCCTACTTTTTCAAGGAGGTATTCAGCATTGCAGGATGGCCCTTGTGGCACTTATGTTTTGAAGTAACACACATACTTATTAAAAGGCTTTTCTACACAACCAGTTAACCTCTGAAAGCTTGTTGAAATAAGTACCTTACCTTCCAGGATAAGGAAAGCAGGAAGGAGGCCAGTCCTGCGGCTTGGGAGCAGCCACTGAAAATGCCCTATTACATGTTCTCACTAGAAAGGCCAGTCACAGTGGGACTGAGAGAAGTCCTCCCATGACAGTCTTAAATCTCGGCCAGGTTTATGTAGGGAGGTATGGTCTTTCAGATAGTCTAGAACCAAACTGTGGAGTGCCAACTATGATGGTACTAACTGCTGCAAAATATATTGCTTTATATGTTAGTACTGAGTCAGTCTTCTTCTGACTAATGCTTTCCAGATGTGTTAGATACTTTAATCCCCTTTGACCTTTCTGGCTCATCTCATTTGCAGGGTGCCAGTTTGGGGAAAACTGCCAAGTGAACTAAAATAAAGTGAGCCAATGGGGAGAGTGAAGAAAACCGCAATTACAATATTTTTAATACTGTAAAAGGGGGATCTCATCCTTTGTGTGTTCTCAGTACAATATTACAGACATCAACTCTAGGGTTTGCATTTTTAGGTTGATGTGCTGCTGTTTTATCTTTCCTTGTGCTATACTGCTTGGCTTTTTTGATTATTTGTCATCATTGAATGTCTATATGGGGGTTATTGACTTATTGGGAGTGACCAACAAATTGCTGTTGTCCTTAGCATAAAACAGTAGGTACTCCCTCTGCCCCTCTGCTGAGACCTTGGCCATCTTAGGAGGAGCACAGTATCCAGTGAAATAACCAAAGATGAGATAGAATTAGTAATGTATAGCTCTTGCTCTTTGTACAGTAAAAATACTCCAAGCACCTCTCATTGGTATCATCAGTCTTTCAAATCCTGTAACATGTTTTTATGTTTCTCCCCCACTGTTCCAGTAAAACTAACATTTCTTTTTGTATCTTTTTCTCAGCTTTTCTTATCGTCACCTTCTGCAGCTTGACTGTCCTTGGCAAAGAGGCTCTGATAAGTGGCAGCACGTGGGCTATTACCCTCCTTGTTATAGTTTTCCTCTTTTGCTTAATTTGCACAGTGGTTATTTGGAGACAACCTGAAAGCAAAACCAAGCTCTCATTTAAGGCAAGTGGTTTCCAGGAACTATAGGGTGAAGGAATGGGGAAAAGAGTCTTAAGGCTTTTTTGGCTTCATATATGTAAGGAAAGATTAATCAGAGTTTAGCCTGCTTTTGTCAGAAGGGCGCGAATTAGTTGCTGGATAGAGGGGGAAGACTCAGAATAAACTTTCCCACGCAGACTCAGGCCTGACCTTCAGCTCTCCTGGCTACTCCTTTTTTTTGCCTCTCATCTGGCAGTCTGTCTGTTTGTATTTAATAGGGAACAATCAGGCGGTATGCAAGGCTGCTTTTCCCTTTTGGCACTCAGTACAGTCTTCAGAAATCACCAGCACATCCCATCATGTTGGGTCCTGTAAAAAGTAACTTTTTATTCTTTCTTTTTACTTTGAAGCACAAAAATAAACAAACAGAACCCCTACCAGTGGTTCTCAACCTATGGGTCCCCAGATGTTTGTGGACTTCAGCTCCCAGAAGCCCCAGTCACTATGGTCAATGCTCAGGGCTTCTGGGAGCTGAAGTCCACAAACATCTGGGGACCCACAGGTTGAGAACCACTGCGATTACTATACCTTTTTAAAATCCTGAATGGGGTCTTGTATCTTATGTTTTAGAAAATAGAAATGCAAAGAGTAACCTAACAAGCAGAGTACTACCACTTGATTTTAAAATTTATCAGCACCTTTTTCTGTTTTCTTTTAAATGTTCAAAGTAGCATACAAGTAAAATAGTAAAATGACAGAATGAAATGATGATTTAGAGTGCAGTCCCATACCCATTTGAGCCCCACTGTATTCAGTGAGACTGACCCCTGAGTGTTCATATTACAGGATTGTACAATAAGTATAATGTAAGGAGAAGCATGCTGCACAGCAGTGCAGAATAGAACCAGAACTACCATTAAGAATATCAGATGAAAATCTGTGTGCAGTTCTAATTGTGCAGACAGACAGCCTGCTGGATAATTTTTGCATCATAGTTCAAAATCCTATTTTTGAGGCACTTGACAAAGACATTGTAGGATGTATCCAGGTCAAGAGATTACTCCAGTTATGAATCATGAATGGACAAGATGTTTCTATGTTATCATTTATCTCTCACATTTATCTTCCCTCTTTTCCCCCAGAGGGCTGAGACACGTGTACATAGTAGACCCCCATATAACATTGCAACAGCCCAAAGAAGTGGGTTAGGCAAAGAATTGCATCATTTCCTCCCTCCTATGCACAGTTCCTTCCTCCATAATATGCACAGTTGCACATATTATAAAGCTTCTGTGACTCCCAGCAAAGAGAATATATGTGGTAAAAATTAAATGAAAGCATTCTCAAGCCATCAGCTAAAACCTGTTTAAAGAACCAAAGAAGCCAGCCTACTGTTGTCACTTTCTCTACTGACTGCTTTTTGGAAGGTGTATGGTATGCCCAAAGATAGGTGATGTGAATAATTTCACCTTCTTGCCTGGCCAGATCCAGGTTCACCTGGAAAGTTCATCTGTGTCAGGCTGCTCTTGCTAGCATAACAGTAGACCGATAAAAAGGGTGACAGCATTGTTCATAATACATGGAAAGTGTGAGTAAATTCTCATCCTTAATTCTGATTTGTAAAAGGGGATTACATTTTTGTTTTGTGACTATGGAATGGCTTATTTGGATTGGGGTTGTAGGAGGAGAGGTGAAAGGGACAACAAGTGCAGAACACTGTGTGGAATTAGATGTGTAAGTTAATGGCTGGAGTTTTTTGGGAAGGGCAGGGGAATAAATGTCCACACAATGTGCCCTCTGATTTTTTTAATCTGTAGTACAGAGATGAAGTATCTTTTGGGATTCCAGCTCTCATTAGACTACGTAGCTAATGTCAAGTATGATGGAAGTTGTCTTCCAACAACATTGGGGTAGGAGGAGGCTACAGAGTCTCTAGCCCTGCTTTGGCAGAAATTGTCCAACCTTGAGATTCTATGTATTAAGAAGAATTTAAACTCTGTATGTCTGCAGTCTGTAATGGGTCTTCTGGCTTGAGCAGGGTATTTTGGTGATACTGATCTTTCACGAAATATGAGAATGGAGGTAGGCATGATACAGCCCAGCTTGTATATAGAAGCTTCATTCTTATAAACTGATCTTGTGGCAGCAACATAGTCTTGAGTATGATAGATGGCAGATTTTCTGACAGGGACTCTCATCTTTGTGGCATGCAGAAGGCTTCATGAAGGGGTAGGGAATATGTGGCCCTCCAGATGTTGTCAGAGCACAACTCCCTTCATCTCTCACCATTGATTATGTTGGCTATGGTGTTGGGAATTATGATCCAGCAACATATGGAGAATATGTTCTCCCATTTTTTTTTCAATGTCTGTTTTAAATTTGGTTATGCAACAGAAGGAAGACATGAGTAACAGCAACAGAACCCTAGTATGAGTTGAATTCACTGGAGGGTTTGTAGTAACAAAGGTGAATAAAATCTGCATTGGGAAAGTATTACATTTCTAGAGAAATCTCTCAAAGTTTGCTCCCTTGGAATATACAAGTAACAAATATGCATGCTATCATACAGACAGCTTTAAAATAATAGTGGCAAGTTCATAATATTCCCTATTAACCTTCCATTGGTAAAATGATGTGAGAAGATTGCTTATCACATACAGAATCAAACTATCCACTGATGTTTTTACCATTATGGAGGAACATTGCTATATAAATGAACTCTATCTCTGCCCCTAGATATGATTCACATCTCTTTTCTTTTCTTTTTTCAGGTCCCATTTCTGCCTGTCCTTCCAATTCTGAGCATCTTCGTGAATATGTATCTCATGATGCAGCTGGATTGCGGCACCTGGATACGGTTTGCCATCTGGATGTTAGTAGGTGAGTTTTTGACTTGGATTTTCACCATGTAAAACAAGAGTGAGTGTGTGTGTGTGTGTGTAACATGCTGGCTACATGCAGCTTCCTGCCTGTTATTTCATCTGGACACTCCCCCACTGGAGAAAAATTTGATGCCAAAAATAGAGAACTGCTACAGCTCCCAAGGAGCAGCAATTCTGCTTTATAAAACTAAGCACAAAGGAGCCCATACTCCACAGCAGAGGGCTTTGGAAAACTGAAAGTGGATTTCCAGTCATTTTTGGTTTCTTATTTGGGGGCTTCTTCATGTTCCTCGAATAGAAAACTGGCTCCTGGATCCCTTGAGCTAGCTCAGCCTAGTGTGAAATAATGGAACTCTTGTTTCTTCTAAACATTTTGGGCTGTAGAAGATTCTGAACAGCACTGACCTGTATTGATTATGTATGTGTAATATTGTTCATGGCAGCATGAGATTTTTTGCTAGGAAAGCCCAAATGCTACCCTGCGCACGTATTTCAAGAACCAACTCAATAGCAGTTCCTGCCTGTATGTATCTCCCCCATTCTTGGTGCCACCTGAAACAGTGCGTTTGATCTTGCAACATGTGTGCCTGGTGCACTGGTAAGACAACATGTGTGTTGGCTACAGCTTGGTTTTTTCTGGCTCTCTTCTGTTTGCTAAGGCCATGCTGCTGGGAATTGCAAAAAAAGAAAGCATCCACTTTGAGGAAATAGAGTTGACAAGGTGCAATAAATCTGTTGCAGGGTTTACAACTGACATTTTATGGCTCAGTTGATTAGCTGCAATGACCTTATAAAGTCTAATAATAGTGTCCATTTTTTTACTTTGAAAAGCTACCATAAGATAACTTTCTCATATTTGAGCAACAAAATCTCCTTCTGAATGTGATTGGGTTTGGCAAAAGGTGGTATTTATCTTGGTCCTGAAGAACCTTTTTGTAATTTTGGGTCTGTGTTTAGTTACATGTGATTTTACTTATTTTTTTAATCCTGTAAACTGCCTTGAGTACAAGTTTTGGAGAAAAGCGGTTATACAAATGTAATGATTGACTGACTGATAAGACTGATCTTAAAGTGAGGTGTGGATTAACTCCAGAATCTTCATAGGTAGGCTGAGACCTATTTATACACTGATTTGTTGCAGTTCTCGAATTTTGAATGTTTTGGAACATCGAGGACTGGAATCCCAGCTGTGTATCATTAGTTATTTGCCACTTAAAATAGGTGGCTGTTCCTCACTTATTCAAAAAAGTGTTTCCACTGGTGCAGAACAGTAACTGTAAAAACCTGATTTCTGGCTGCCAGAAAAATGGCATAGATGGTAAGTCATGCCAGGTAGACATAAATGTAGCCAATGGTCTGTTGCAGAGAGTGTCTCCTTAAGGTTTGAGATTCCCAGTGTACTGCAAAGTTTTAAAGTGTCCTGCTTTAAAACCAGTGTCTTTAAAATCAAAATAAAAGTGGCAGCCCATGAAACTGACAGAAAATAAGGTGTCTTAACAGTCATTGGGAAACATGCAACAGCATTTTGAGCAAGTTTAAGGTTCTGTATCATCTTGCAGGGTAACCCCAATATAGATTACTTCACAGTAATTAAATCTGGAAATTACAGAAATGTAGGTCAGCAAGTCAAGGTCTGATCAGAAAAGCAAAAATGTTCCATAGTATCTGATGATGGAGAAGAGCACTCAAGTGATAAACCTGACTGACTTATCAAGCAGTGTTACCAGGAGCCATTTCCAGAGCCCCCGTCTGTCACAGATAAACAAATCCCCTCTGCATAATGGGTATTGCCTTCTAATTTCCCTCCGTGTTATTTTTATCATTACAATTGCTATATTAGATTACTGCTGTTTTGTACTCTTGAGGTGATTAGTAGGGCTACGTATTATTAGATGACTTTGTGTTGTCTAACGCTGCGTCTCTTCCTCCCTTCCTGCAGGTATGGTTATTTATTTTTCCTATGGCATATGGCATAGCGTAGAGGCATCTTACTCAGCGCCAACAGATACAGAACGAAGTACATATAACAATGTGGACAATTGTAAATGATCGTTTGCCTTTTTATGCTGAAGGACAGTTGGGCTTCCACTGAAAAGAAGGGCACTTTTCTGTCTAGGACCCTGAAATATTTTATTTTGTGAAACATCAGGTGGAGCTCCCATGTCCCACCACTGCCCTTTGCAGCTTGCTTTTACCTCGTTGGGAAAGTTCCAAGGGATCACAAGGAAACAGCCAGCCCTCTGGCGCACTCCTAACAATACTGTTACCTGATGCTGGCAGCTCTTTGCTTCCTGCTGCACCACCCCATATCATATGTGTGTGGGGGAAAAAAGTTTCTGCATATGCCAGTTCCCTTGCAGTGCTGCTATGAGACCAAGCCTTTCAGAGACCCTGCAAAATTAATCTCCTGGATGCTGTACTTGGAATTTAAAGGGAGCAAACTTTGCATTGTCTGCCTGCAAAGTCACCCATTTTATACCACCAAAAAAATCAAGATGGCCATGCTTAAAAACAAAGTGAAAATCTCCAATGTGATCCCAGGATTGATGTGATTTTAATGGAAGGTTGGGTGGTGTTATTTAACCCTTATACTTGATGTATTTTTGTGCAGGTAGCTCCTGCAGTTTGTAATGCAATGTTGTGGTTATCTTCTATATGGTAGTTAATAGCTCCTAGGCTCAATTCTTGCTCTTGTGACACAAATTGTTTAGGCCAATAACGGATCCTGCTGCTTATGAAAAAAGCTTCTAACTTATGGTATAATAGTTTCTAGAAAACATGGTCCTTTGTTCATCTCCTGTTGGGTCAGGCTGTGTATCAGATTTGTAAACTGAAGAGCAGTTCTAATAGCATGATTTGGGATGCTGCAGCCATACCATACGAATTAATACTATCTTTTAAGGAAGGATACTGAAGTTTTGAAGTAAAAGAAACTGTATGTATCATCCAGTCAGTCCATTTGTAGATATGGAATTGGGATATGGGTCTGCTGGCCCCAGTGCCAACACTGTCAGTTATAACTGTGTTTTTAAATAATTTATTTAAAGTCCATAATTTGAAGGGAAGGTTATGCTGATTTGGCTTTTCTAGCACAGAGTAACAACCAGCTTTAGTTAAAGTCCAGTGAGAAGATTTGGAACAAGTATGTATATTCTGTGAAGTAAATCTCTTGTGAAATACCTGAAGTGAAAGAAGTGAACATATGCAGCCATGCATGAGAGTGTTTGCTAACTTATCACGCACTGTGGAGAAGTTCCTGGTAATGACATTTATATAGCAGTTCTCTGCTGTCAGTAAAGTGCTGTTCCTGTTTTGTAAATGCTTGAGAGTCCAGCTTAGCCATGCTGAACTCCAAATAGGATTTTGTGTTGTTTGCAGACACTTCTGGTACATGCATGTACTCGAAGTGCTGTGATATAGTAAGCAGCAGAAGCTGCTGAGATAGCTGCTTGTAATTCTAAAGCCATTTGTTAACTGTCTATGCATAGCTAGAGCCACTTCTTTATAAAAATGTGGGTTTCCAAGGGAAGAAGAACCCATGAGTTTATACAGATGCTTGCTGTGTAGAAAAAAAAGAAAAAAAAGTAAATATTATAGTTATTTTAAGTATTTGCTTGCATTTTCAGTCTCCTTAGAGACCTGAACTTGTTATTTTGTATTTATGTCTAGCTGCTTCATGTATTCCATTTGAGGCAGGTTTTTGGGGGCAGTGACACTAAGAGGAATCTTTTATTTTGTAGAGATTTTCCTAATTGGTTTGAGAAATTCAGGGGGGAGAGAATGTTTCTCTCCAGCATCTTCAGGTGCTGTTGAGGAAGGGCCAGTAGCTCAGTTGTAGAGCATGTGTTTTGGATGTGGAAGGTCCCAGATTTAATCACTGACATTGCCAGACAGGTGAGGCTGAAAAAAAAATCCTTTGCCTAAAAGCTTGGAGAGCTGCAGCCAGTCAGTGTTGACATTACTGAACTTGGAAGCCCAGTGGTCTGACCCCAGCAAAAGGCAGTTCCCTGTGTACATCTGGCATTCTTACTGCTAAATTAAAGCACAGCTGTTGCTTGTCTTTTTAACCATCTTGGAAGGCCACAAATGCAGGGAGTGTGAGAGTGATCCATAAAAGGGCACAGAGAAGAATAGATTAATCAAGAAACAAAAGTCCAACTTCTTTTGAGCCCAGCTGGTCTCCCCAGTCAGGTGACCATGATGGACAAAACAGGGTGTTTTAGGATTGAAGGTCAGACTATGTAAAGGAGTTTCCTCTGACATGAAGAACAAGCTTTAGCAATACACTAAGTGAGGGTACTTTCAGGGATTTTTACCTTCAATTCCCAGTCATCATGGCCAGCAATTAAAGGATTGTTGGACTTGTACAAGAAATGGTAGGACAAATTTTCTCAATCTGCCTTAATCTTTTTTCACGGATCCACAAATTCTTCCTTTTGCCATTCTCTGGGAATTTTCTTCAGAGCTCCTTTCTCAACTGATTAGGACACTCATAATCCCATCCTGTGAGAGCCAGTGTGGTGTATATAGTACTGGAGTACTGGAGTACGACTGCAAATCAGGGTCCAAATCATTACTCAGCCGTGGAAATCGCTGAGAGACCTTAAGCAAGCTACACTCTCTCAGTCTCAGAATTAGGCAAAGCCCCCCCCGAACAAATCTTGCCAAGAAAACCCCTTTATAAGTTTGCCTTAGAGTCACCATAGGCTGAAAACAACTTGAAGTCACACAACAACAATTCCTGTTTTACAGAAGCCATGGCTGAATACCTGTCGCTTGGTTCTCACTTGCTATGAGACCTGTTTCATACAGAAAAAAAGGTCCCTGTGCAGAAGTCATGTTCATGTAGAAAATATCACCCATGGCTTTAAAACCTCTTGGACTGACTTATGAAAATGTTTTCTACTGTGGAGTTGTCATTCAGACTGCTTGGAAACTGCTGTTTATACAAAATCTTGCCTTAACTGGGAGCAGGTCTGATAGTGTTGCCACTGTCAATTTTCAAATCGAAGCTTTTGTTTTTAGCTATAAGAGACTATATCATCTTGGCCACAGTTTATTACCACCAGTATCTTCTTCCTATTAAGTAAGTTAGGCCTTGTTCCATATTCTATGTGGGCAAGCAGTGAAATTGAAAATGACCTGTGACTGTTGGTAGACCCTAAACTCTGGGGCTCTGTTACGAAAAGAGGACTGCTTAAATCCAGACATCAGTGGCAGCTCTCTTCTAGCAAGCATTTTAGCCTGAACACTTGTGATTACAGCACAATCCTATATATATCTACTCAGAAATAAATTCCATGAAGTGCAATTAACCTTGTGTGTGCCTTCAAGTTGTCTGCCAACTTAGGATGTCCCCATGAATTTCATAGGGTTTTCTTAAGCAAGGAATACTCAGAGGTGGTTTTGCCAGTTCCTCCATCTCAAATACAGCCTACAGCACCTGGTATCCATTGGTGGTCTCCCATCCAAGTAATAACCAGGGCTGACCCTGCGTAGCTTCCTAGATCAGACAGGATTTGGTTTCCTTAAGGTATTTAGGCAAGCAATGAAGCATACACTATAAGTGTGTATGGGATTTCATCCTTAATGTGGTGATAGTTGTGTTGTGTCATTTGGTATGGCTTATTTTGGGAATAATTTTAGAAGACAAAATAGTGCAAAATCATATAAACAGAACATTATGTTTGGTCTTATATGTTGCTGCATGCAGGTACACACATTTGTACACTCCATGCACATGTACAGAAGTCACCACTCCTCTTCAGTGTAGGATTCATGAGCAATTCTCCATGAAAGTGACTTTAGCTAGGATGTTTGTACTATGTGCAGTTGTCCCAAGAAGGCTGTTTGCCTGCTTTGTTCTTTGAGAGGTTATGTCCTAATGTTAACCATTGTAATGGCTCTGTGCCCTCATATTCAGTGTGCCTCAGCACAAGTGCATCACAACATCTCTAAGCTGTGCTGATCCTGGAGTCAGATATGCTGGACTTTGCACTAACGCTTTTGGCTCATATAAGAAGAATTTACCCTCTGCCAGTACAGCTACCCTGAAAAGGCAAAAGGAGAGGTAGTGCCTGAGAAATGACCTTCAGGAAGACAAATCTTACCCAGATCCTGTTCTTGGGTATCTTTACTTGTACCGACAGCTGATGTCTTCACTGGCATTGTTACATCTCTGTGCTCTGGTTAATTTGAATTTGGCTGTCCCTTGCATTGATGGAATGCAGGAGATAGAGTGCAAAGTCTGCTCCTTCCAGCAGTCAGTTTTTGCAGACATAAGCATAAATAAACCAGGTAGCTTATGTACCCCCACTGCTGAATTCTAAATGTAAAAATAATATAAAGCTTGTGTTTATTGATGAAAACCTGAACAATGCTGCTGTATGTTTGCTATTGTAAAGAATAGGTTGGCATTTCTAGGAGGTTGTCTCTGTAAATAGGTGGAAAGTATTATTATAAGTTTTCAAGAAAATATCATTTTGTGTTGCTGCCGGGATACTTTGCTCTAATGCTGTATTCTGAAGTGTTGTCTGCTTTGTACTTTGTATTACAAAAGAAAGTGTCTGAATAAGCATCTTTTGGAGGGACCTGAGGGGACCTGTAGATTTTTATGGAAGCTACCAGTTTCTTCAGGAGCTGTCTCTTTTTACTCTTAATAGGTTGTGAGATTTGTTCATGTGGTTATGTAAACTTACTGAAGTACACCATTATAGAATGAATGTGTGTATGTGTCAACTGTAAGTGCAAGTTATCTACACATGCAACTAGCAGTTCCTTATTGAACAAGAAGAGATGTGCTGTACATAGTACAAGGCCATAGTACAGTTTCTATTTGATCAAATCCTCTTTGCCACCAAGGAATCTTACAGTTAATGTAGCTGCGGCCAGACTCATAGCAAAGCGCATGTTTGTATGTTGTTATTGTTGTTGTTTTTGAGTGCTATAAGCCACAGAATTGTACATATGTTAGTTTCTGTTGAAACTAAATGGCATGTACATGTGTATTGTTTTTACACAGTTGAAACTTTTGCGTTTGAATTAAGGTGCAATCTGTTAAATTAAATTTGTAAAAAAAAATATTTTCTTCAGTAGGTATTGGATTGCACCATATTGCAATCAAATCTATTGCACCGTAGATTTTTGTGCAAAAAGTGACGTTTCATATGCAAATATTGATAAAAGCTACTTCAGCCCTTTGTGCTCAGTTGACCAAAAATTCCACTTTGAATTAATACATTGACAAATGTGATATTTTCATGGACACTCAATTAACAGTTAACTTTCTCTTATCCAGTCAGTAGACGCACAGGCAGTATTATTTTGGGGGTTTTTTTCTGTTCTTTTTTCTGTTACTTCCCTTAATGTTCAGACACTACTTGAAATGTTGTCCAAATATGTTAGAACCAAAATATTTCAACCAAAAAGAAACAAACACCATAATGATACTTTCATGCTTAGCTGTAAACTGGAGGATAAATTTGTTGTGCCATAGAGATTTTTGTGGCATGCTTTCTCCAAAGTACCTTTTGTTGGAACTGGCCACTGCATTCTTTCATGCAGGGGTAGGCAACGTGGCAACTTCCAGCTATTTAGGACTGTAGCTGCCATATTCCCCAGCCATTCACCATGCTGGCTATGTTTTAAGTTGTAACTGGAAAGAAGGGCACTAGGTAGCCTACCTCTATTTTAAACTTATTTTCTGAAAGGTGGATATAGTTTCAGTACCATTGGGTTACTGAGTATATGTTTACAGAGAAATTTTGCGCAATTTTAATTTCCTCTCTTTAGCCAAATGTGTATATAATGCTGAGTGCTAAAAATGAATGTCTTTATTTAGCATACTCATGGATCACTGGCCACACCTACATTAGTGAGCCCTTGGCTACCACTTCAGTCCAGGGCAATTTGTGAATTGATGATTGTGACTAGGATGTGGTTGGAAGCCAAAGCTTACCAGAGGGTAGTCATAAATGCATACTGGATTCTCCCCGCTGCCAAACAAAACAAAACAAAAGGCTTATGAGCAGGCACACCACCCATCAATTCAGCAATTAATGTCATTCAAAATCATTCTATTATTACTCATTTTGGTAGGGTTATATTCCATTTCAGTTCCTCTGAACATTTCAGGATGTATTACTGTACTGGACACTGACTGGATGCACGATGTAAGCCTCAGTCTGAAAGTGTGTTCATGTAGCTTTGTTAAGCAACTGATACTCATGTCCACTATCTTAATGGGGTGGGGGGGGTGGGGAGCTAACTTCCTTCCCTAGCTTCTTTGTCAAGCCACATGTTATCACTTTGGATAGTCTACTAACATGTTGGTATGCACATAGCTCTAGCAGCTGGTTATGGAGGACCTACATGTGCGATAGTTTTGCATGCACTGTGTTTCTCATCTCCTACAAGACAGAGGAATAGAGATCTGCTTCCAGATCTCTATGCCACCTGGCTGAATCAGATATTGATATCCCATAACTACGTAGTGATACTCTATAAGTTTCATTTAACTGTTGTCTGCCACCTCTCATACAACTCTCTGATTTTATTATACAGGGTATTGACAGGGTAACAAAGTGAACTATTCCTATTGTGGCTATAATGGAAGAAATTCCCAAACTCTTCTGTGGCTCTCTGTAGTATTAAACCAGAATTTTGTATGCAGGTCTCTGTAAGATTAAACCAGAATTTTGTATGCAGGGTATAAATTTCTTTGAAAGTTTTCATATATTTGGGTTGGATGATTGTAGAGTTAAGTGTGGATGTTTTACAGGGGTTCCCTGGGAGGAAGGAAATTCTGTAATGTTCTCTTACATTCTCTGCCCTGTAACTATTGCAGTGAGCCAACTAATGGACTTCTAGATAATTAATCATTGTGCTTTAAGCATTTGAAACTGCAGTCCTAATTTACTTTCTAAAGAATAAGCCCTGTTGAAGACAGTGGACTTCTCTGTGAAAATGCTTGAGATTGCCCTGTAAATTTATACAGACTTGTACACTTCAGAAATATTAAAAGTATTGAGATACTGGAAAAACAAACTTGCTCTCATATTAAAAGAAAATACTGTTTGTAATATTTTCTTTCTAATCCCTGACTGCATAACGGACAAGCTTAAAATGGCCTGAAAAATTAATAAGTATCTAGTTTGCCTTTAATTGTGAGTCTCCATCAGTTAAAATTGACACTCCCTCACATGCAACGATTAAGCATTTAGAGTTTTAATGTGGCTGTAATTATAATGGCATTTTCTTGACAAGGATGGGGCAAGGAGTAGTTCTGTTCATTAGGCATTTAATGGGCTAACTTGTGAACTGTATGTGTTCAGTGGATAGACCTGGAATAACTTCAGGACTGGATTCCATCATGCTTGTTATTCACTAGCTGTGCTGATTTAATATGCTGGTTTTGCACTGATGATGTAACATTTTCAGAGGAATGTTTTTTGTTTAGCGTTTCCATCCTCATGCATTGAGTATGAGAGTTTGCCCTTATGTCATATAAGCATGTACTGTTGCTTTCCCCTTTCCAGTTAGGATTTTGCACTGTCCCTAGTTTTTGTCTAAATATCTTTTTATTGACAGAATTTTACAAGTGCATCTTAAAACAGTTTGCATGAGAGAAATAATGAGGCAGCTGTTATTTAAAAACAACGCATGTCCACCCTGCTGTAGTCTCTTTGCTGTAGCAGCATTCAGAATGTTGTACTTTTAAAAGAAAGGCCAAAAGTTATGGAAGTTATGCCTGTTGCAAACTGGTATTTCCTCAGGGTGTACACTGCTTTCTTGTTCTCAGCCCATGTCCCAAGGGCAGGGGGAGTGCTGTGTTAAGGCAATGAAAAGCTATAAACAGTGAGAGGTCTTCTTATCTAAATCATAAGCAGCCATACTTAGCACTTAGGTCTTTCTCCCCAACAATAGTGTGGGTCTAATAAGATGGATGGTTCATGTCTTTCTGTTGTGCCTTTCAGTATATGTTGGGTCTCAGGAGCACAAAAAATGAGTATGGCACTATTGGGGTTGTAGCTTACAAGTGTATTGGAACTCATGGGCTTCCTTCAGGAATACATCTGTTACAAATCAAGAAGCCATGAAAAAATCTGTGCATATTTGCATTGAGTAAAATGTATATATGTTTTTGTTGATTGTTGTATTTTTCTAATTATTTCCTCAGAATTTCCAATTGTTCTTTTTCCTTTTTTTAGTGGAGTTTGTCTTTTTTGTTTTCCTTAGAATTTGCCACCCATTAACTAAAAACCTTTGTTCTTGTTTGTTTTTTTAAATGTGAAATTTCTCTAGAGTCTTTGCTTAATAGAGATGTTTCTGCCAATGACACTGTAAATATCTCTTTTTCAGATGTTTAGTTTTTTGACTTGAGAAATCAGTTTGTAAATAGGGGATACTGAATTAAAATTGGTTCAAATAAATTATGCTAGTTTCATTCTGCATTAGTTGGTTGGTTTTTTAAAACATATTCCAGTTTGTTCTAGCACACTGGTACGTGTAATCTCACTTCTGTGAAAAATTCATCTGGAAATGTGCTTTTGTTTTTCTATGTGGTTTTGTTCCTTCATAATACTAACTGGTCTTCATAACTCAGTTCGCTTGTACAACCTAATATTGTGGTGCTACTGCATTCTAATTCAAGGGAATGGCGGCAGATTTTAGAGCCAATTTCCTGCCTCTGGAATCCTCCAGGGAGCCACACAGACTGCCAAAAATGTCAACAGCCCCCCAAAATGGGAAGACAGAAATTCAGTTCTGATTTTAAAAACTGGACTTCAAAAAAAAATCTTAAAAACTGTGGTGGGGGCTGTCTGTTTATTCAAAGTATTTTGCCAGGTTCTAGGCAGTGCAGTTCAGCTTTTTCTGGTTGGAAAAAAGGACTGGAGAATCTAGCAGTTAAGGACTACACAAAGAGCCTTGTGGTCCAAGGGCCACATTTTATCCATCCTGTGCTAATCATTAAATTCTGACAGAAACTTTCATAACCTTATGTGAGCCTTGAAAGTCAGAGTTAGATAACTTGTGTCTCCACTGGTAGTTCTACAAGTTAGACTGTTGTGCCGAACATCCCTTCGAAAGTTACAGGTTGACTCTCCTGGTCATATAGTCATGGCTCCCATCATCAGAAAAGGTGTATCACATCCATAGCTTCTCATTTATCCATCCCTCACTTCCCAATACCTAGTACAGGGCTGGGCAACCAATAGACCTCTGATTCTTTGCAGCTGTCCATTTAATTGCAAGCAATCAGTCCAAATCTCTTGGCAAGAATGACTTGTCCCTTTGCAAGTAGCCAGTTGAGTGGAAGAAGGAAAAAAAGGGGGGGCAAGGATTGGTTGAGATCCTGATAATTTACCACAATGAACATGGCCTTCAACAAAGAAAAATCTCCACATGCTTGATCTAAGGCAATTTTCATGTCTTCTTATGGCATCACAATGGTCCATATTTCCCAGACCCCAAACTTGGAAGGGCCAATGATGGGCAAGCAAGGTGGGAATCAACATGTGGAATGTTACAGATTTCACAACTCTGATCAAGTTCTATTATGCATATGTGTGGCAATGTTGGAGTTTCTTCACATATTAAATTCCAGATCTTACTGCATGACAACACATTTGAAAGGCAATTTCTAATTGGTGAGAAAGAAGAAACCATTAAAAGAAATGGTGAGACAGATAAGTACTCTACCAAAGGTGCAAGTAAATTGCACATAAATACAAATGTAGTATGGAAAATTGCGCTCTTCCTCTCATACCAACTCAGTTAGGAACCAGATGTAAATAGGTAGCCTTCATCATCTAGCAGGATGGGGAAACTGGCTGAAATCCATTTGGTGACATGTGCTGGTGATTGCAGGGGAAGGGAGCCAACACCTTGTTCAATGGAGTGCATTAATGCTATCCTACATTGAACCAGGGTGCACTCTATAGCGGGGCACACCCCACAGCCAATCAAGGGGCAAGGGCTCCTGTGCACTATCCAGCCGCAGTCATGCAGCCTAGGAAAAGGAATTGTTGCCTTTGTGGACCTCTGGACTTTCTAGAAATCTGGGAAGACAGACATTATACCTTTTTCCCCCAGGCTTTATGACTGCAGTCAGATGGCGCCTGCGAGCCTGTTTACTACTGATTGGCTGTGAGTGTGCAGGTCAGTGCCTTAGGCAGGAAAAGCCCAGTGGAGGTCTGATGCATAGATTTCTGCCACTGCTTGAACAGGATCTTGGTGCTGAATATTGAGTTCCTCAGCCCAGTAAAGCTTCAGCCATACTATTCAGACAAGGGAGCTAGGTGTCAAACTCACAGCTTACAGGGCAGGCACACCCATGAACAGAATGATTCAAGTAATTGTCTTGAAAGGTTTTGAACAAAATCTATACAATTTATAGCAATAAAGATATTGAGCAACTTATATTGTTTTTTTAAGTGTTTATTTCATAAAAAGGAAAGAAAAACACCATCCCTTCCCAACCCATATTGTTAGAATCCAGCTACCTGATGAACCACAAATAAAACTGACACATGCTAGACATACTAATGCTGGAGCATGTATTTATTATCATGAATATATATTACACGCACCTGTACACAGCAAATAATACAAATGTTTTTTTCCTGTAATTCAAATAGCCATGTATCAAGTCAGACCGCAAATTTACTGTGTGATAGGGGAAACTTTACATAAGGATCCACCAGGTGTCCATGGGACACAATTGTAATCAGTGCAGAGATAAAAAATAATACCTGATCTGGGTTATTCATATTTAATGCAAAAGAGATCTTTGCCATTCAGCCCCTGCTGATTTATTAGAAATGTGATGTAGCCTACATATTTCAAATGTAGCAAACAGGAAGCATGCTTTTCTCTATCTTTTCCTCTGCTCACTTGCTTTTCTAGGGAGTGATTTAGCACCTCCTTAGAGATTCCTAAGGCAGCAAGGCCCTGCTAATGAAAAACATTGAGAAAGAATGTTGAGGATTTCTGAGGCAAATTTGGAGAGATGGTGGAGTTTGGAAACAAAATTAATTCATTTTTCATCTATCTGAAGCCCAAGGTTGTGTGGTATAACCTGACATATCTTAGAGTGGTTTGCAGACAGATGTGAATGCGACTTCGGTCTGTGAACAAGACCTGAAAGTGTGGTGAGAAGAATACTAGCGAATCATGCTTTCAACACTTGTGCCTAAAGCTATAGTCAAATTTGATTTTCAAGGGCTTTCCTATGTTAACAACTCTTTTGGACAAGGGTTAGATTCAAAGTAGTTCTTGCCATTCAATTTCAGCTGGTGAAAGGGGATGGGGGAAATCTTTGCAATTCTGCTTTGCAGGCCTCAGTGCTTTTTGGAAGGGGAGGTGGGGGGGTCACTGCTTGGTAGAATTGTCCAAGGCAGCAATGTGAACAGGTAAACAGTACCTTCCCAATCCCTGCCCTCCAGTGGGAAGCCTTGCTTGGATCTTGGTGTCCAATCAGATCCAACCCAGAGGGCAAATTCTGACACTACTTTAATGTCATTTTATTCTGATGTGTTAAGAGGGCAGCAGAATTGCACAAGAGCATATGTCTTCCATCTGATCCCTTCAGATCTTCAGATAATGTTGGTGTTACCATCTATTTTCTTATTAAAATAAAGGCAGCTTTGGAGATGTCACAGAAGCAGACAGGCTTCCCTAGGGTGAGAAGTGTGGGTTGTATGCAAATCTAGGTAAGGTAGATGTTCTGGGAGGAAGATGATATGTGTTTCTACTTTTCACAATAAATATAAAGTGCAGATGGAAGCAGCACAAGTTGTTTTCAGTTCCTCTCTTTTGTGTGTGTATGTGCCTTCAAGTTGCTTGTTGACTTAGGGCAACCCCATGAATTTTGTAGGGCTGTGTTAGACAAGGAATACTCAGACATGGTTTGCCATTGTCCTCCTCTGAAGGCAGTGACAGTCCCCTTTCCAATACTAACCAGGTCTGATCATGCTTAGCTTCCAAGGTCAGATGGGATCTGGGGTCTTCAGAGTATTTGGGCTTCAGCAGTTTCTTTCCTGCTTATATCCAAAATCTGTAGAGGTCTTTTGTGGATATTTTTATGCAAACTACAGAAGAAATGAGAATATGGAAGCCCTGCCTCTCTTCTACTATATAATAAGACCTCAGAACTCTCAGTATGGAATCATAACACAAGCAGTTCCTGGAGTCTGAGATGCCAAGCTACTGCCATTTATAGGAGTCTTCCTTGGGCAGGCCTATCTTTCCAGCATCTTTCTCTGGACATGCATAGGTGAACCTATGACTGCAGGCTATATGCAACAGATCAGTAGAAATATTCTATCACCTTGGAAAGATGTTATTCCTCTCTCTTGCTAACAATGTGGTTTCCAAGGAGGAAGATTCCAAGAGAATATTTACAACCACAACTAGTCCAAGAGAAGATATGTGACTGAACAATCCCACTTCTCTGAACTGTCTTGTTTCTCCTCTTTGTGCTCTAGAAGCTGAAACTCTTCAGCTGGTATAGCCAAACAGGAAGCACACCTGAAATTTGGATGATCAGCAAAATGTATACCAGAATTAAAGATTTACTTTCCCAGACGATGGACTTGCAGAGCCACCACAGTTTGCTGCTACTACTGGGTTTAGATTTTAATAATATGTGTGCTGTAGCACTATTGGGCTGCATGATGTTAACAGTACAGTCCTGAAAAGTGAGTTCTGCTTCTGTTGATTGAGTTATTGTTTATGAATGTGTTTTTCCATAATTCCACAGTAATACCATTGTAATCTATAGGAGACAAACATTGTGGCTTGCAAACACAGCAGCCCTCTAAGTCAAGAAGCCTGGATCTTAAAGACATATGACAGTTCCCCTGGCACCACACAGTCCAGCTTCCTTTTTTGTCAACAGGAAACTGAAACAAGAGAAATGATGTTCTGGCTTTGCAAAAAACCTGGACCAACATGCTTCTGTGCAATGTTGGGATTCCTGATTGAATCGTAGAATCATAGAGTTGGAAGAGACCACAGGGGCCAGCCAGTGCAACCCCCTGCCATGCAGGAACACACACCAAAACACTCTCAACAGATGGCCATCCAGCCTCTGCTTAAAAACCTCCAAAGAAGGAGACTCCACCACACTCTGAGGCAGCATATTCCATTGCCGGACAGCTCTGACCATCAGGAAGTTCTTCCTGAGGTTCAGGTGGAATCTCCATTCCTGCAACTTGAATCCATTGCTCTTTGGCCTAGTCCCTGGAGCAGCAAAAAACAAGCCCACTCCCTCCTCAACATGACATCCCTTCAAATATTTAAACATGGCTATCACGTCCCCTCTTAACCTTCTCTTCTGCAGACTAAACATACCCAGCTCCGTAAGCCACTCCTCATAGGGCATGGTTTCTGGACCCTTCACCATTTTAGTTGCCTTCCTCTGGGCACATTCCAGCTTGTCAATATCCTTCTTGAACTGAGGTGCCCAGAACTGGACAAAGAATTCCAGATGAGGTCTAACCAAAGCAAAATAGAATGGTACCATTACCTCCTTTGATCTAGATACCATACTCCTATTGATGCAATCAAGAATCGTGTTTGCTTTCTTAGCTGCCACATCACACTGCTGAGTCATGTTCAGCTTGTGGTCCACCAAGACTTCTAGATCCCTTTTACACATACTGTTATCCAACCAATCCAGATTGGTTCTAATCTCACATGTATCTTTACCATCTTTAGTGTGACAGCAGTGGTGATATGGATAGAGATTAAAAGTGCTGCTTTGGGGGACCAAAGGACTTGGGCATGTCCATTGAGATTGTTCTAGCAGATCTCCATGACCTATCATAAACACCAACAGCTTTATAAAGTTGCCTGAGTTTCAATAATGGCTTGTCATGTGGTATTAGAAAGTCAGGCCACTGCTTGAAACATATAAGACCACAGAGCTAGTTATTCTTTGAACGTCAACTATGGTTCGCTGTACCATCGTGTGCACAGCCAAATGGCACACAAAGGACACTTTATTCACTACAGCTTATAGACTTTAAGGACTGAATAAGTGATCAGCTTTGACAGTGTGCTATTTTTTTTCTGAAGTGTACCTCAAGCTCATGAAACAGAGATACTGAAGCAGTACAAAATAAATAAGGGAAGTATATATGGCATTTTTCCCTTTGTCCTGGAGATGACAGTAGATGTGGGATGTGGGGAAAAGGAACATAGGACCCTCCAATTCCACCCAAAGCCCTAGCCAGCATGCCCAATAATGAGAATAAATAAAGAGTTGCAATCCAAGATATAGAAGGTCACACATTTCCCTTACCTGTTATAAGCAGTTCCCTACAACCAACACCCTCATTTATGGCTGGAAGCAATTTATTGCATATGGAAGTGACAGATGACAGGTGAAAGAAGCAGCATAAACAGAGAAGCTAATGGTCAACCCAGACCTACCCATCTTCCCACCCACCTTAACTAGCCTCTAAGTGATGAGTGATATAGAACTTGCAAAGCAACATAAGGTAATCCAAATTTATCAACATTGTGGTAACATTGCTTACATGACCTAACATTGCACAAAATTAGAACAACAAAGCAAGTGTATTGTGATCTCACTTGGGTCTTTAACAACTGCAGTATGGAGAGTGGCTAAAATTATACCAATGGATCACTGCCACAATTATCCTACTCTTGTTTTTTACTTGCCCTTATGCAAAATTCAGTCCTGTCATTTGTGATAGTTACAAACATGGCATGAACTAATCTAAGAAGATGTACTCAGTATCACAGTATCATGCAAGGCAACTATAAAAATAAATTTTCCTAAAAAAAAAAAATCAACCTTGTTACTTTGTACATCATGGAATTGGGCCACAAATCTGTGGCAACCAACCAACACTGGCTCTCTCTTGAATTGCAGCTTGTGCCTTAGACCGACATCATAGGCACGTCAAACATCCATACATATCTCACTGAGATTATGATTGATTGATTTTCTTCTCCTCAGTGGCTTTGGCACTTTCAGCTGCCCTGACTGAAGGAACTCAAGAGATAGCTGTGCAAGACTACACTTTGTAAGTGGCTTGCCACCAACCAAGAATCAAAGTATCACATGGATATCTAAAAACGACTTTTCATTTGCTTATGATTCGTGCTTCACAACTGTCCAACGATATATTCAACGCTTTCACAAGCTAAGTCTAACATATCTGACATACATGCTGGAACCCACCTATCACATCAAAGACAATAAGGGACATTGGCTCTATCCTCTTGGTTCTATCCTCTTTATCTGTCTAGCTTATGTTTAAGGACCTTCTCAAGGTCTAACACTAATCTGACTGCTACACTATTCTCTAGGAAACCAGCCTACATTCTAGCAGCCCTAATGTCCTATGTGGTGCTGGTACTAAATATACACTGGGCAGCAGTCTTGAGATGGCTGTAAAGGAGACAGAGTTGTTAAATTCAGTGGTTTGATCAGCAGTAAATGTTTTCTGTGAGGCTGATTAAGCTCACATGATGGCTACTCTATGAGCACAACCAGCCTGAGATCATCTTAATTCCCAGTCTAACAGCTGCTCCCCAAAAATCTAGGCAACATTGAGGGGGCTGCTGATAGCGCATGCAATCTCAGATCCTTGGCAACAGCACAATAAGGGAATCTAGAGATCACCTCTCAGATTGCACCCTTAGCAGCCCCTTACTGCTTGGACTGATGGTACGGTTGAGCTCTCCTGGTGGATGAGAAAAAAATCTTTCAGTAGAACTGGGCCTTGTGTTAGGTGAAAGAGAGCAAAATGTGGACGAAAAGCATCCAAAATACCTTAAATTTCAAAGCAAACATAAAATTTATGTTAATTCAGGTTCAGCCTTTCATCTTAGGTTTCATGACCATTGCATCAAAAAATGTATCTTTTGACAGGGGGACTTGATCCTACAAATTTATACTTACAAACGTATTGCCTTGTTTTCAATCTAGAATGCTTCAAAAATGTCACTTGAAAACAGCCACAGATGGGCTAAAAATGGAGATACCTTGACAAACTGAAATGAGGTGGCCTCCTTGTCTCTTTTGTACTCAAGAACAATGCTAAGAGTTCTAAAACTGTCCTACAGGATGAGTGACCATATCTGTATAGCATTGATTAGAAAATCAATTGTTTTTGAAGGCAGTAACAAGTTAAGAATTTAAAAGTCGCTGGTGTTTTGCTTTAGAAAATGTACCACGTTGTGGTCATTTGGAAGGTGCTTCTATTTTTCTGTAACTTTCTTCTAGTTTGGGTAGAAATATTCCTGGGAAGCTTTAACAACAATAACAACAACAACAACAAAAATTATTTCATTTCAGTATAATTCTTAGGCACATGTTAGAAAATTGCTGATGGTCATGAAAATATATCAGCACTTTTTGTAGAATCGATTCATATAAAAATGCAGTTCAGAAGAGATTCTGCTACATATACAGAAGTGTGTGTGCCTGCCTTACATTAACCCCACCTCATGTGCATGGATGCCAGCACCATCCATACCTACTTGAACCCCAAACACATACACACACAGCTATTCAAAATATGAACTTGGCAACTAACCTGATAAACTGCAGCAAAAAGAAGTTCATTCAGAGTGAACAGTAAGCAGTCATGGGAGTTTTCCTTTACATTTGGCTCTAGTCCATTGGACTACACTCAATTATGACATTCTATGGCATCAGTATGCCATCCCTAGGAGCTTCTTATGCTGGAACTGCAAGAGTAGACTATCTAGCCTTATGGAGCTAGAGAGTAAGTTAATACAGTAAAAATTTCCAGGTATCTATTTCTACTGTGGTTAATACTTTCTTGGTTGATAACATTCAGTAGATGGAGACATTGTCAGGGATAAGTTATCTGAACCAGCTATCTTGGCCTGGTCATCTTGGTACCATGCTCACTTTTGCAGGGGTAGGAGGTCCTGACGAAGAGCGATAAATGTGGGTTGGAGAGGTTGGAGATAGTTTAACAGGGCTCATGGGTTCGGACGTCTGAAGTTTCCACAGCAGCTCTTCATTAGTCCTACTCAGCCTCTTTTTTTCCTTGGTTTCCTTTTCAACATACTCCTGAAGATTAGCATTTTCTTCAGATAACTGTCTGGAGAGGGAAACAAGACAACATCAGGCCTGGACCTTCTTGTAACAGTATGTTCCCACCACGTTGTTACGTCTACTTTGTAAACTGTTGACCTACATGTTTTGGATTTCTGACCAGCCAGTTCCCACCTCACCCCTTGTCTGCCTGCCACTGACTGCACCCAAGATAAAGCACAGATATCTTCCCTGCAAGAGATCAGTACAGTGGCTATTTAAAATAAATTATTTCTTGATGTGGCCTTCCATATTTTGATGGATTCCAACTCTCAAATCAGGCTTGCCTTGTAAGATTAATTGCTAGGGATGGTGGGAGTAGAAATCCAGCAACATCTGGAAGGCAAAAAGTCCTATCCCACATCATTCATCTTTGGGCTGGTCCACCCATTCATGCTCATCACTTGACCAGTCTTGTACCTCTGAATGCTGATATGCATGTGTGAATAAGCCATTGCTAACAAGTCATTCCAGATAAAATTTCCATTAACCTGAATCATCCCCCCACTGCCTAGAATTCACTAAGACAGTTACAAATGTGCAACTTAGAGTTACACACTTGTGATTGGTTTCTATTCACAATCCTATATATCCACTAGTTTAGGGAACACATAGGAACCATAAAAATCCCCCAGTGCTCACTTACTGGGCAGCAACTGTTGTGAGAGATGGGGCATGTTCCCCTGTTGACTGGGAAGTAGCTTACTGAGGTTTCTACCCAACTCCTGTGAGCAGTCTCCAGTGCAAAGGGAAATTATGACTGGGATCCTGCTTCTGACTGTTGTACCAGAGATATCTCATGGGAGGGGGTGGAAATGTCAGTCAGCTACTTGCTGATTGCCAGGAGAACAGATTCCTGTTGCTTGTAGTGGCTGCTGTGTAGTAAGTGGCAATGTAGGGGTGGGAGTGGGCCAGGAGACACTAAGTATCTACATAACTAAGATGGTTACATAGTTAACAGAACTCTGGCCAATGTTTTCCCCCCTCATTTAGCTCCCCACCATCACCCATAAAATATCCAGATGCAAAATAACTGAGCAATAGGCATGCACAAGTGAATGATGCTCAAGCCATTGCAGAATGTTACCTCGGAAGCATATGTGCAGGCTATCCAGTCATTTCTTAAGAGAGGCACCACAGTTCAGTGGCAGAAAAACATGCTTTGCATGCAAACAGTATTAAAATCCAATGTATGTGTGCTTTCAAGTCACCTGTCAACTTACAGTGACCCCATGAATTTCAATGTGTTTTCTTAGGCAAGGAATATTCAGAGGTGGCTTTGTTAGTTCCTTCCTCTAAATATAGCCTACAGTACCTGGTATTCACTGGTAGTCTATCATCCAAGTACTAACCAGGGCTGACCCTGCTTAGCTGCCAAGATCAGACAGGGTCTGTTGCCTTTAGGATATTTAGGTCTGCCTCAAAATTCAATATCTCAAAATTCAAAAGGTCTCTGGAAGTATAGGCTGTCAGACTCTGGAGAGCCACTGGCAATCATAGTGGACATTGTTAGGATAGAGGAGCCAATGGCACACACTCATAATATTTAAAAGCCAGAAAAGCCAATATTGCTAATGATGTAAGGAAGGATGTACAGAATCTAGCACTTTTGCATCCAGTGCAATGTGCAGGCTTCACAAGGTTGTGCTGAATGGTTCTTGGACAGCATTTGCTTTGCAGAAACAATCATCAAACGATCTTTTTAGGAGAACTGGGAGTTATATGGTGAAGCTTCAGACAATTCCAGGATGGCTTTTCTAGCAAGGGGCTCATCTTTGCTGACAATTTTTTTCTTGTTTTGTTTTCTCCTTGACAATACCAGCATGTGCCCAAAGACGATTTGCTTTGAAGAGCAGAAACAAAACAATAGCCCTTGTATTGCTATCCTGCCTTTCTCTCCTGCATGCAGTGTCAGGATTGTCTTTTTGCTGTGTCATTGGATGCTGACGCCAGTAGAAAAGCTAAAGGACAGTTCAGATCACAGTGAAGATGGCTTTTGAAGCCAGAGAAAGAGCAAGGCATGGAGCACCACCTGGGCACTGGAAGGGAGCCAACAGACGCTCCTCAGTCATAGGGGTGGCTCCTTGGGAACCAGTTCCTGCTGAGACAGACAGAAGATTGAATGGAGGCAGATAATCAAGGGTCCTCAGATATCACTGAGTTCAGCAACTGAGTTCAGCCAACAGCAAGAATAAGAGGAAACAAAGACTGCACTGACAGGATACTGCCTGTTGGCTGGTTTGTGGCAGTGGGGCATCCATTTACCTACTAGAGATACATGTATTTGTAGAACTGCACATTTGGATTATTATGTTATTCATGGGGAATTTGTGAGCTGATATTTAGTTTGCTTTCCTCTTATTTTCTAATTGAAGCATCAAGCAACATGAGTATTAAATGTGTGCCCCTGCAGGATGCAACACTTTTTTTTATAACCACAACAAACCACCTTCCTGCATAAGTTATTTTCTTTTTCTGCAGCTACCTGGATTGTTCATTATTATTTCTGCAATCTTATATAGACCAGCAGTGCAACTTCACATGCTGTGTGTTGCAATAGAACAAAATGAACCATGCTGCAGATTTGCACAAGATTTTCGCAGCAACAAAATAGACAGAAGCTCCCATAAAGTGAATGCACCAGGATTACAGGGAAAGCAAGGATATCAAGATAAGCCAAGCTCAGCCTCTATACTGACGTGGTACCCACAGTGGTCTTAAACATGGCATTCTTGTGCCCATATAGAGTGTATTGTGCTCATGTTTCGCAGAGAACTCCGTTCCTCTGCAAAGTGGTATAGTTTGAAACAAACAAATAAAAGGTTTCAGTTATGTCTACCCCAATACCCAGAGGTTTTCAGCATAGATGTTGACAATCAGCTGCTTGCAAAATAAACTTCAAGTCAGCACTGATCCGCAGTTAGAGTATTGTTGACAATACCTAAGGAGGAAAGCTTTGTTTATAGAGGGTTCTCTGTATGTAGCAGAAGAGTAATAAAAACACACCAAGACTTTACAGCACAGTTCTGTGGCTGAGCCCTCATACTGCAAGTGTAGAGTTAAAGTTTCAAAGGCAGAACTATCCCATGTCTCTCTTCTCAAGTCCCCTAGATTCACCATTTGTTGCTTTGGAGATCAGCGCTTTGGAATGCAATTGTAACTTGATTCTGGGTTGCTGGGCAAGTTAAGATTGAAACTCAGCCCAGCAGTGTGCATGGGAGGGGCTTATGGATGAGAGGAATTACATATAAGAAAGAGATTCTGTTTGAAAGGAGAGCCTTCAGTGAGATTTTGGCCAGAGAGAGTGAACGGGTTATATTTAAGCGGTTGAGAAAAAGACACAGAGAACTGGTGTCTCAGGCTGGGCGTTATTGGCATAGACTATCAGAAGTTTGAACTCTTTAACAACACTCTACTTTACATGAACCTTGACAAGATACTTTATTTCTAATGTTACTACAATAAAAGATACAGTTTGTTTTATAACTACTGAGTCGGCCTGAGTTGTTTAAGGTCACTGGTAACAAAAAGGAACATGCTACCATAGATATTTGGTTCTGAGGGAATACTTCAGACTCTAGACCTTTGACTCCAAGGTTGTGTTTAAAGGATGGAGTTAGAGCTAAGTGTTAATGTCAGGGCCCTATTAGGTTGGAACTGCAAAAGCAATCTAGTGAGAAATACGGGCCATCACAGATGGGTTCAGAGAAGCATCTGGCTATGTCCCTATCACCAGATGTACACCAGTGACATCATCTGCTGAGATCCATCAGGATCCCCTGGAAACCTGAATGGATGATGTAATCATTCTACATGTCTATGGGGACACAAGCAGACACTTCTCCGATGCTCCCCGCTCTCCACCAGCTACTGAATGGCTGTGGGCAGGGAGGCTGCTGTAGTTCTACAAGGAGTCTGAAAGGGGGACTTTGGTCACTGCAAAAGGAGGAAGAAAATACCAACCTCTACAATGAAAAAAAGATGTACATAGGGGTACACTGGGCTTATGCTTGTGCATGCCACTATCAGGATGCCAACCTATGCGTGGGCACTCAGAAGTCAGTTCCACAGGAAAGTGTACATAGGATTTCATCTTTATCCACGATCTGAAACACCTGGTGTACATTTTCATAGGAAACCTTACAATGCTGTAAGGCAAGGATGAAGAACATGTCTTCCAGACAGTGCTGGATTGCTAGTCTAGGGCTGCTGAGAGTTATGCTTCCAGCATGTCCCCCCCCATCTATAAGGGAGACCAGTAATATTATTTACTAGAGGAATTTGAACCCAATAAGTGTAATAAAATCACTGGCTTAACTAAGGCCCAGTAAAAAAATAAGTCCATGGCAGTCTTCATTTGACTCAAACACCTCTTCATTCAGTTTTCTGCAGTCCGATCCTGCAAATATTTACTTGGGATGCTGGAAAATCTCATTCAGCCTGCATTTTTAAGTCAACTTAACACTTCTCGCACTAATACGTAGATAGGAATGCAGTAACCCTTCAGCATTTTAATGCCCTTCTTGGCTCAAAAATGTGCTCCCAAATATGTATTTTATGGGGAGACATGTACAAAAATGAGTATTTTAAGGGAGAATGTACACAGAATCTGTTTCCCCCACCCCCACCGCACCAGGGCTGGCAGGGGGCAGGGGAGGCAATTTTGCTGGCCTCCTACAAAGGAGACCATGCAATTGCTGTGCAACCAGGGGTCACACAGTGGGCCAGGAGGGAGCGGAGCCAGTGGGCCCCCCTTTTTAAGGCTGTTCCGCCCCATCCTTGGCCTCTTTTGTCCAGCCCCTCTCTAAACTGCAAACCCCAGGATTCCATAGGATGTTGAAAGTGGAATAATAGCACTATAACAGTCTAGTGCAGAAATGGCCTAACTGTTCATATAAATGACAGCCTGAGCTACTACTGTTTACAAAGTCTCAATGATCTACAGGAATGTCATGTTCCCTCCAATGCTCTGCTTCTATATAAAAAGCAGAGTTCGGAAAAGTTACCTTTGTAACTGTGACTATAACTCTCAGTGGTCAAGCTGACTGGGAGATTATGGGAGTTATGGTCTGAAAAAGTAGCATCTTCAAGTTCTGATAAAATGGTATTAGTAATGTAATTATGAAAAAGGTATAACTTAAAACTTTCTGATAGCTGCGTTTATGTTTGTAATTAGAGCTCAGGAGCAGTTATTTTAGACAGACCTTGTCACCACGGTGTTCTGATCAATCCGGACTTTGAGATCTTCATTTTGCTGTTGAAGTACCTGAATCTTTTCTTCCAATATTAAGTTCTTTTCAGCCTGCAGCAATAGAAAGGTCAGTTACATGTTTACAGAACCTGCAGCATTAACATTCAATATAGGGCAATTTTCCAAAAGGGTATCTCATCTATCTGTCCAAGTGCCCAGACAGGGAGGATCTCACCCTTACACAGAGTGAGATGGTAGAAGTGCCCAGACAGGGAGCGTCCCACCCTTGGACAGTGAGATGGCTGCCTCAGGCAGCAACACTTGGGTGCCAAGCAGATCCTGGCAGTTAAGTGTTAGTTATTTAATTGGTTATAATATCATTTTTTTGCTGCCAGGGAAGGGAGAGAGATGCATCTGGAATCTTCTGTCTCAAGTGCCAAAGTAACTTGGCTGGCCTTAGGTGCTTTGTATCTTTCTTTGAAAGGTGGGTGAGTGGGAAATGACAGCTTTTGCTGTTCTACCTCAGACAGTAAAACGTCTTGATATCACTCTGTTGGACTACACTGATTTGAGGGTCTTGACTGGGTGTAGATCTGGTAATGGATGAAATTAAGTCTTGCTGTGTCCTATTTAAGAGGCAGCTCCTATTTTAATAGAAGAACGCCAAGGTATGTAGATGGGTCCAGTTTTACAGAGGCGAAGATGTTGCCTGCCTATACTTGTTACAGATCAGCTTCTATCATCTGCAGAAGAGAAGGGAGGAGAAGATTGGATAACACTGCAGATACCTGATGGGCTGTCACATAGCAGAAGCCTATTACACGCCATCATAGAGGGCGGGACTTCAATTATAGGACGGTAATGGGTTTCAGTTACAAGAGGGTAGATTTCAGCTGAACATTAGGAGAAACTTATTAACAGTTAAAATAGTTTGACAATGGAACTAGTAACAGGTCTGGGCTCAGCCTCATTGGAAGCCTCCAAGGAGAGTCTAGACAGCTAGGGGTGCCCTAACTCCTGCACAGAGTTTTGCCAGCTCTTGCAATCTGATGACCTCAGAGCTTTCAAAATGTTTTCCACTCCCACTCCCATAAGCTCCAATCAGCATAGCCAACAGGTCAGGGCTTACAGGAACTACAGTTTGCAGCCTGAATATGGTTGGTGTACAAAATTTTTTTTTCCACATGGTGCAGCCAAGGCAGACAGAACAAAGTGGGCCAGATCAACCTATTTCTTCAATCTCATTCTTCCTCCCTGGCTGCTTTTTTCCCCCTTCCACCACCTATAGAAGTGTCCTTAGCCGACTGGAAACCTTATGTCCTCTGCCTTAAACAGGCACTACAATATACTACTATGTCGCAAATGAATTTAATATCTGATCTACCAAGGTTGCAACAATGGAGCTTGGGATTTTTTTAATTTCTTTTTTCTTTTTACTACAACTTCCAGAA
The DNA here is from genome assembly GCA_948472985.1 of Iguana delicatissima. Lineage (NCBI taxonomy): Eukaryota > Metazoa > Chordata > Lepidosauria > Squamata > Iguanidae > Iguana > Iguana delicatissima. The sequence goes on along the minus strand of CAOKZL010000267.1, from coordinate 954,564 downwards.
ATAGCTAGTTAGCTTGGCCAATGAGTATGGTAGTCAGTGGCAACTTCTGGTGCCAATGCCAGTGGGGATGGTGAATCCACTCTGGGTTTTAGTCTGAACTTTAAAAGTGCTATCCAAAATGCTGAATCTGCTCTGACAGAAAGGTTTGAACTCTTTGTAAGTTCAGACTAAAACCCAGAGCAGATTCATTGCCCTCATTGACACTTGAGGCACTAATTTGGGTCCAAAAAGGTAACTTCTTCAAGCTGTGTGCAAGAGTAGTAGAATTAGGGTTTGTTTGTTTGTTTGGTATGTGTATGTATGACTATAAGGCTGCCCTTCAACCTTATGAGCTGCAGCAGTGACAAATCACGATGGAGAGCAGTCCCAATACTATTTCACCATTTCTGTCCTTCCTGAAGGCAAATTATACTCCTTGGTTTGGAATAGGGTGGCAGGAGTCGCCTCCATGCCAGCTGCATTCCAAATAAACAGATAATGTCTGTCCTGGACTTGTATCTATTGGTGATTGCCACTGAGGTGGGTCTGTCTTATGCTGCTGCCAATAATGCAGACACTTAGACCAGGGTGTTCATAATCTTAAGAAATATCCTATATATCCTAAAGCTGAACCCATTCCCAATGTGTTTGTCCTGGTATAGCCAAAATGGGGATACTGGACTGGGGGTAGAGTTTCCTGGGGCTGCAGAAATATAGAAAAACCTTTTCCTGGAAGAAAAAAAAAGTTACAAAGACAAGAAAATCCCAAACTTCCCAGCACAGACTGAGCATGTGCAATGGGTTTAGAGTGCTAACTGAGCATTCAGGAAATAGGTTGTAATGGAGTATCATGGAAAAGGGCATTGGACTGGGTGGTTTGTCCACTTTATGCCAGTGCTCGGTCAGTTGTACAGCTCAGGCCATTTCCAGGCTAAAGTTAAAGTGCTGGCTTTCACTTTTAGCATGGGAGTTGTAGTTCAAAACATCCAGAGGACATCAAGTTAAGGAAGGTATCTCTGTCTCCTAGGTTGGGCATCTAAGGCAGGGCTGTAAATAGTTGACTGCTTCATCCTTACAAGTGAGAATGAATAATTTCTGCAGTTTTCTCCCTACTGCAGAGAGAACATTTTGCACTGGCCCTATCGGGTTTTCACACATCCTGAAGTGTTTTGGGAAATTAATCTGTGTAAAGGTAAACATATTTTTTTTTGGACAAGAATCATGGATTTTTGCAAAGAAAACACTATTCTCAGATAGTCTCATGGGTTTTGTGTGTGTGCATACGCGTGTGTATGTGCAAGATGGCTGGGGGTTTTTATTTCATTTTGTTTTTGTGCACAAAACACCAGAGGCATATCTAGGGTGGGGCAAGTAGGGTACATGTCCCGGCCACCAATGCCAGGGGTGCACAAAAATGCTGTGCGTGTAGAGGAGTGGCAGTAGGGATAAGAAGGCAGGAGGCAACTTCCACACTTGCCCTAGGTGCTGTTTATGCTAGATACACCACTGCAAAACACAGCTATCTTGCACACAAATGCCACGTGGCTATCTGGAAACAGTTTTTGTGCAAAAAAAGTGTTTGTAAATATTTCTGCACATCATAATTTCTAAATAAAATACAGTAAAATAAAATCAGGATCTGTGAATATCAGGTGACAACAGCACAAAATTCTTGTCACTGTGTTACTTTTCCTGATCAGGTTTCCCATGTATTGGGAAACCCATTTTCAACCAGGAAATGAACCACCGCAAATATTCACCCTATCTCTGCTCTACTGTATAGACAAACTCTTACGTCCATTGCCTCACCTTCCATGTTGCTTTATAAACAACCAGAAACAAAAGAAAGAACAACAACAACAAAAAACCTCACCAGCTTTTCTAGCTCCATGATCCTCTTTTCCTGTTGATGAATGAGTTGATTCTTCATTTCCAACACTTGCTTTAAGCTAATCATGTCTTCCTCTAAATGCTGGTAGGGAGCCAGCGCAATCTACGAGGAAGGAGACTGATGAGACACAGAAGTACTTGATTTATGTAGCAGGCATGTAAATCTTTGTAAATTTTATTCCCATAGGCAAATATAAATAATTTTAATATTGTGAAAAAGTCCCTGCCTTTGAGGATTACTAACACTTCAGAACTTATTGGCCAAAATGCTATATCAAGCAGGGAGAACATAACACTCTGTCCATGCAGCGCTGTGTCTTCCCTCTGCCCTGGCAACTGTCCATCCCTGGGAGAAACCTCTACTGCTGCTCACCTGTAGGGAGGGGAGGAAAATGAGAAGCAGTTCAGATGACAAAAAAAGCAGCTGGTATCAGCTTGAAGGGGTGAAGAAATGAGGATGACTCACAGATGGAGTGTGTATTCCTTTTCCTCCCCCCAGAACCCATTTCAGTTGTCCCCCTCTCTTCCCCATTAGGAAGCAGCCGCCACTGCCACTGCTTCTCCTTTTGCAGATATACAGCTGCCCTGGGGAAGTTCTGAGTGGTGTCCAAAGGGTGAGATAATAGCCCCACCCTCAAAGACATCCAGATATGTAAACCACATTTACATGTGTGTGCATCCCTATCAGGGTGCTGATCATTCAAAAAAAAAAAAAAGTGCTCATGGTTGTTTTGTTTTTGTTTTTGAGCCAAAAAGCAAGTTTTATAGGGAGGAAACCTGTTTACTGTTCAGAAGATAACTTGAATCCTACCAGTTAGTTCCAAATGAACTAAACCCCTGTAATCAATTGTTGGCCAGTGAATCAACATACAGTAAATTCCACTGATTGAATGTATCTTATTTGGTTGAGAGTACCAAAAGAATACAGACTGCTGTTTTCTGCATGACTTCGCCCATGCATTTTTAGAGCAAAACTAGCGTATACATCCTGCGTTGCCCAGGATTTTATTTTCTCATAGGTAATACTTGTTAGAAAGATTTGAGATCCTGTGTCTCTAATTCCCCAAACTTGTCTTGTTCAGTACCTGTAACTTTCCCCCATATTCCCCAATTCAATTTGTATTCAGAGTTATTAACATACAGAGGCTGGGTTCCTGCTGGAATACACTACCCTCCTCCTTGCTGTTAGGGCTTGTCTCCACAGCAACTGGTCTATTCAAGACAGACATAGTTGACTGAGGCCCAAGAGCTCTCTGTCTGAGAATTCTAAAGGTCCCTCTCTAAACTGCGAACCTCAGGATTCCATTGAATCATCTTAGGCAGCCAATCATATGAGGTCTTCGCCTGACACAGACAAACAAATTTTGACTTTTATATATTAGATACGTGCCAAAGTGCAAAGATTCTCATTTGTCCAGGATTCTCCTAATCAGGGTTTCCTTGACACTCAGAAAATCTCCATTTTGTCTCTGATTTGAATGTTTTTGAATATTCTTTCCATTTCTACTCCTTACATTAATTCACTCCAGAAAGCAAGACTTAAAGAAACTTCTGGGTTTGTACTGGAAGAAGGGATCTTCTTCATGTGAATTGCTGGTGGAGAAAGCAAGGGGGAAGAAAAACCAAGGGTCATTCAGTCAATACTTTGAGCCCTATCTGAGCCCTATCAGGGCTTCAGGGGGAGGAGTAACCAGTGACTTTCTGTGAATCAGATGGGAAATTGTAACAAATAAGCCTTGCTGGATTTCCTTTTTTAATTTTTTTTTTTTTGGCCACAAAATTTAGTTGATTATCATACAGGTATTAGGAAACTAATTAAAAAGAAGAATGGAAGAGTAAAGGAATGTGAAATCATAGCTGATTCTGCAGGTATACATATTGTAATTTGCTTTTCCTTCTTGAATAGTTATGAATGTCAGCTAAAGAAGTATCAGTGCTTCAGTCACTTATAAGCAATTGGAAGTAAAAAGCTGCAATTTATGCTTTACTTTGGCAACTGACCACATGAAGGGAGCTTCAAAAGGCTTTAGTTATTTGATCACAGATTACTAAAGTACTCCGAAATCTAAGATCTAAGTGGATTGTAAATAGTCATAAATAATACGCTAAGGACAGAATTCTGTTGGTGTCACACATGGGTGAGTATCATTGTATCCGCAGGACATTTTTTGGGCTTCTGTACAATGGAACTATTCAGTTCCTGCTTTCGTAAGCAGAGTTCTACCAGTGTAACCATTTCATAAGGTCATAAATCATACGGATAATCCTAATTTAAGGTAGAACAATTTAATCAGTTGGATTTACTGATGTGTTGACTCATCAATCACCAATTGATTTAATAGCTCTGTTCTAGGATTCCAGCCATGCATGCACATTCCTAGATGGTGCTTAACTATTCATCAGTGACTTCCGTGTGCCACATTTTTTCCACTGGGAGTGCAGAAACAAGCACCATTTATTTCTCATTGCATGATGGAACAACTAGCAATCATACTGACAGATATAGAAGTGATCAGGCGGATTTGTCAGGTGGATTTGTAACTGATTGACTGACCGTACCCAGAGGGTGGTCTCCAATGGCAGATTCTCATCCTGGAGAGAAGTGACTAGCGGGGTGCCACAGGGTTCTGTCCTGGGCCCGGTGCTGTTCAATATCTTCATTAATGACTTGGATGAAGGAATAGAGGGCACGCTGATCAAATTTGCAGATGACACCAAATTGGGAGGGGTTGCTAATACGCCTGATGACAGGATCAAAATTCAAAAGGACCTGGACAGATTGGAGAGCTGGGCCAAGGCTAACAAAATGAATTTCAACAGAGAGAAATGTAAGGTCCTACACTTAGGCAGAAAAAATGGTATGCAGAAATATAGGATGGGGGACACGTGGCTGGCTAACAGTACGTGTGAAAGGGATCTAGGAGTCTTCATAGACCACAAGCTGAACATGAGTCAGCAGTGTGATGCGGCAGCCAAGAAGGCCAACGCAATTCTTGGTTGCATCAATAGGAGTATGGTGTCTAGATCGAGGGAGGTATTGGTACCACTTTATCCTGCATTGGTTAGACCTCATCTTGAATACTGTGTCCAGTTCTGGGCACCCCAATTCAAGAAGGATATGGATAAGCTGGAGCAGGTCCAGAGGAGGGCAACCAAAATGGTGAGGGGCCTGGAAGCCATGCCCTATGAGGACAGACTTAGAGAGCTGGGTATGTTTAGTCTGCAGAAGAGAAGGTTGAGAGGGGACATGATAGCCATGTTTAAATATTTGAAGGGGTGTCATGTCGAGGAGGGAGTGGGCTTGTTTTCTCCTGCTCTTGAGACCAGGACAAGGAGCAATGGATGCAAGCTGCAGGAGGGGAGATTCCGCCTGAACCTCAGGAGGAATTTCCTGACAGTCAGGGCTGTCCGACAGTGGAATGTGCTGCCACAGAGTGTGGTGGAGTCTCCTCCTTTGGAGGTTTTGAAGCGGAGGCTGGATGGCCACTTGTCGGGAGTGCTTTGAGGGTTTTCCTGCATGGCAGGGGGTTGGACTGGATGGCCCTTGTGGTCTCTTCCAACTCTACATTTCTATGATTCTATGATTCTATGATTTCACAATGCCAGTATTCAGCAGAAGGATGATACATGCAACCACATAACTACATGAGCATTGATTTACACTATGCAAGAATGATATAGAATTTTGGCTAAAGTCATCAGAATGGAACTACCCAAAATGCTTATAAATGTTTACTATCTTGCCCAACAAGAGGAAAATCAGTCAGACACCAGATGGAAAAAAAAAGGGAAAGATAGTATTTTAACATGTTATATCAACTTACATATGCAATATATATATATCTTGGTTACCTCTAGTTGTTCTTCAGTGTTTTTCTTTAATGCCTCTTCAAAACGTTTTGCTTTATCCTTTAGCGACTGGCTCTGAAAAGTGAGGGTGTCTACCTGGTCCTGTAATTAATATTAAGCGCAAACAGAAGTCGTTTGTGGTGCTTTCAGCTTAACACAAGATACCTATTTGGATCAGTAGCCCCATTTGGGAGCTCAAGAAACATGGCAATGTGAATGCGTAAGTGGCAGTCACAGCCATTTTGTTTAGCTCTATTGTCACAGCCATTATATAGCTCCCTGTTCCCATGGCATTCACAGACATGTTGCAGATGTCTGTGGAAGAGAGGCCTGTGCTAGCACCTAGACTGTGTGGAGTTCCCGACCACATCAGATCATATGTACGTACCCCTTACAATCTTCATTAGTACACAGGAAGCTGCCTTGTACTGAGTCACATCATTTTTCCATCTGCCCAATATTGACAACTCTGACTCGCAGGGGTCTCCAAGGTTCCAGAAAGGACTCCTTCCTACCTCTTCCTGGAGATCCCTGGCTTTCCCCCATGCAAAAGTTAAGCAAACCAGACCCGTAGAGTGGTTTGACAATGGAACTAATTACCCAGAGAAGTGGTGGAGTCTCTTCTTCCGAATGTCTCCCCAAACAGGCTAGACAGCTGCCTTCTGATGATGCTCTAGCTGGATTTCCTGCATTCAGTTAGACTCCATGGCCTATGGGGCCTCTTCCAACTCTATGGCCATTTCCACACTACACTATTACAGTGCTATTAGTCCACTTTCAACATCCTGTGGAATTCTGGGGTTTGTAGTTTACTGAGGCTGAAGAGCTCTCTGGCTGAGAATTCTAAATGTCCCTCCCTAAATAGCAAACCCTAGGATTCCATAGGATATTGAAAGTGGAATAATAGCCCTATAACCGTGTAGTGCAGAAATGGCCTATGATTCTTAACTCATGAAATCAGATTGCATCAGGTGTGTTCCAGCTGGTATGGTGTGCTGAGAGTTGTTGTTCTTGTTGTTCCTTCAAGTTGTTTCTGACTTCTTGCAACCCTAAGGTGAACCTACCATGGATTTTTCTTGACAAGGTTTGTTCAGAGGGGGGTTTGCCTTTGCCTCCTTCTGAGGCTGAGAGAGTGTGACTTGTCCAAGGTCAACCAGTGAATTTCCATGGCTGACCAGTAATGGCCTCTAGAGTTTTGGTCCAATACTCAAACCTCTACAGGGTCACAGCTGTGAAGTGTAATAACCGTAAAAAATGTGAAGCACTAGCTTTATTAGGATTAGGATCAGAAGTTGGAACAGTTGCTTTTCCATGGCCACTCACTCACTCCCACTGCCTGTGGGGAAATCTGCCATTGGAAGTGCTAAAAAGTAACCTTTCCGAGTTCACTTTCCCAAACTTTTCCAGGTTTCCAATATTACCATGGAATTTCCCATGTCTCTGTCTTTATGGAGAAGGAAAAATTAAGAGGAAGGGGTAAAGGATAAAGAGGGGACAGGACTTGGGCCACAGTCCAGGCCCTGAGCCAGCATCCTGCCTCCGGCTTGGTCAGTTTTTTGAGGACTCCAGATACTACTATCATTCCCACCCTCGGTTGCCTTAAGGGACACGTAAGAGGTCACATGGCATGCCACTCTATACTTGAGGTGACTGCTTCACTCTGCTTAATGGTATGGGCAGACCTACAATTAAGTGTCCATTTTCTCTAGAGCTATATCGTAACAAGCAAGACTGTGAAGAGGAGTAGGATAGCTGCCAAACAAGTGTATAGGCAGCCAGTCATGGCCCTTGGAATGCTGGGAAAGGAGTTGGAGGGAAAAGATTATAAGAGAGGATTGTCCGTGTAACTGTCAGATAGGGCAGCTGGTTAGTTGGGAGCTGTTGGTGTGAATCTGGTATAGGATGGAAGAGGTAGTGTGGTGTTGACAGAAGAGTTCAGGGCAAATTTACGCTGATATTCAAATAAGTAGTTACTCTGAAATAAGTATAGAGCAAGCTACATGCTTGATGTCTGAACCTGCTGGAATTCAAGCAATCTTTTTTTACTGTTTCATTTTACATCACAACTCATTCATTTAATGGTTTATAGGAGAAATTGGTTATGCAGCTACAAACCTGAACCCAAATTAAAACAAATTTGCCTGACTAGTATTTCAGCTACCCCAGACACTAAAGCCAGAGAGTGGCTCAAAAGCTGTAGGGTAGGGGGAATGACAGGAACTACAAGCTCGGTGTCTGTGTGAGCAACTCTGAGAGAGTATCTGTCAAACAGATCTTTGTGAAAAAATTGTAATTTTTTTCTTTCTTATTAAACTACTTACCTGCAGTGACAGACGCAACTTCTCAAAATTCTCTTCAAGTTCTTTTTTTTCCAGCTCATGGGCAGAATTCAATTCTAGAGGATGTTTAAAAAGAACAGAATTCAGTGTTGTCTTAAAAAGAGGCATATGGTACACTCCTTGCCCATAATTCCCTGAGGGACTGCCATTTACAATATCCTGACCAAATGACGCCCAACTTTAGGAGATGGCATACCACTACAGAGTGAACAACAATGTCTATGCCACCTCTGGATTGCCATTAACTCAATGTGGCTTTGCTAGAGCTTTGCCATGACTATTACTTTCAATAGCTTGAAAGTCATAGATCTCCTTTGTGACCCACTGGTAGGAGAAGCACACTGCAGGACGACATGGGAGAGGCCTTCTCTACAGTGGTATTCCAGCTGTGGAATCACCTCCCCTTGGAGGCCTGATTGGTGTCAACATTAGGATCACTACAGTGCCAAGTCAAAACTTGGCTTTTTATTAAAGGCTTCAGGCCTCATTGATTTTATCCAGGTTGTGCCTGAGCTATGGGTGGCACTATTTTAAACTATTTTAACTGGTTTTAAATTGCCTGGTTTTTAACTGATAAATAGTTTAATATATCTTTAGCCTTTTAAAATTGTTGTTGTTGTTGTTGTTATTTTACATCAATTTTATTGTAAGCCACCCTGAGATCTTCAGATGTGGGGTACGATATAAACACACACACACACACACCCCAGTTCCAAAGTCCCAGAAGCTTTATCTACCATTATAGTAGATACCACAATTAAAAAGGAAAAAAAGGTTTTCTTTTCCATTTCTCAACACTAATCAATCAATTACTTAAGTTACCTGAGTTATTTTAAAAATGCTATAAGATGTTGACCTATGGTATAAAGCACACTCCCCTCCCACCACTTCCTCATTGTCTTGGTCTTCACAAGTAGAGCACAAGGGAGAGCACAAAACAGCATTAGAATCATGTTGCATTTTCTTCCCCCACTATTGAATGAGGCCGTACCTATGTACTATCAGAGTAATTAAAAGAGTTACACCATAAAAGAAGTGTGAATTGGAAGTGTGAAGGGAAACTATAATTGGTGAAATTACAGTTCTTATGAACTGTAGGAATTAGTTACAAGAGACAAGTTATTTGTAAGGAGTTACTTCCATGCTCTGGACTCTGCCTCTAACCTACTAAGTGGGGTGGGAACCATCCACAACTGAAAGCAGCTACCAAGAGAACTAGGGCACTAGCTGTAGGAATACAGCTCTAGGAATCCTGCTGGGCAATTATTAATACATAACATAGGCCCTTTCCGCTCCACCCACCATAGGACAGGAGAAAGAGAGGACTGCAATGACATTTATGCGAGACATTGCCTTTCCCCTGTCCCCAGGTGGCGCGATCATGCTGCAAATCATTGACAGGTTTTCCCCATCAATGACCATAAATTGCGCTGCCATCTCACCATGCACCCACACTTGCCTTCCCTGCGGAGGCCCTGGAAGTACAACAGCTGTGCTTCCTGCCCCAGCGTAGCCTGGGACTCAGCTGTGCCGAGGCAGGAAGAGATGTGGCCATTGCACTTCCTGGATCCTGGAGGCAGCTAGTGTGGAGGGGAGCACTCCTGCTATGCTCTCCTGGCAGGGCTGACACCAGGACCCACACTGAAGGTCTCCGTGACCAAGTAAGGTACAAAAAGGGCCTTACAGTTACGCATTCACAAGTACTATATGTTCCTGATCCCTAAAGCAGCCCCTAGTTTAGGAGCTAACTAGGGACCGTGAAAGTCTCCTAAACCCCACTTAGTGGTAAGCAGCTGCAGGGATCAATGGGGGTCCACTTCCTTGTCAATCAGAAAGCAGCTGCCTGCTGTTCCCTCCCCCCACCCTTGTGTAAGGGATCTCCAGCATGAGGGGAATTTGTGACAGGGGTCCTGCAGGGTTTTCTGCCCATTGTGGTGGAGATCATTCATGGGAGGGGGTGGGAACATCAGGCAGCTGCTTCATGATTGACAGGGGTGTTACCGCAGCTTCTAGCCAGACTTGGGGAGCACCAGATATCGTTTTGATATCAATAATTTGGCCTTCCTTACCCATTTCTTCCCACATGCTTGCGAGGCCCCCGGACAAGCACACAAACAGGCTCGGTCGCTAATTGCCGTAATATTCCAAAACAATACGGGCAGGCCAGAAATAGCCAAAATGCCACTTCAGGAGACCTCACAGCAAGTACCCTCATTATGTATGCACGCCACCTACAAAGAACTCCCTGCCCTGAGCAGGCAGCTTGACGAGTCGAATACTCAAGCATCAAGCACTCTGCGTTTGCATACTGGCTACTCTATTGACAATTCGGACTTAACTCAATCATGCTAAATTCTGACCTTTTGGAGGCTTTGTCTCCAGCCCCAAACTCATTGTTTTCCCCAAGTATGGACTAGCCTACGGCCACAATTTCCCCTATAAGAACCCCTGACTTTGAGCACTTCTTTGGATCGCTCTGGACTTCCATACCGCCTTGCTGCCACTTTGCTTGGCGAGCCTTCCCCTCAGTCCCACGTACTGAGAACCTTCATATCCACGAACTCTATCTTCAGACTACCCGGGCTTCAGGACAGGTGAAGTATTTCCCGAACCAAACTTCCTCTTAAAATCCCTCTATTGCACACCAACCTTTATTTCTATAGGTATCTGTGTGAGTATACTGCATACATTGTGAGATTGTACTCAATTGTACTCCAACCACAATTATTATTTCACATCTGTTTGTTCCTTGACTCGGCCTGACCCCATAGACATTGGGTTCAAGATCTCGCTACATTACCCTGCCTCTCATATTGCTAACTTGTGCTCTTTGACTAATTTCCCCAACTTATAATTTGAACAGCATTTAGGTGTCCCTCATGGGATCCCCAGAAATCAGGGTAACAAGGGAATGGACCATTGACAACTCCAATGGCTGCTTATCACTAAGTAGGATTTGGGGGAGGGGAGTCATGCCGAAATTCACGGTGTAGCAACATTATTACAGGGCTATGAAGTACACAATGGTTGTATAGGATTCTGGTGTATATAAATATTTCATGTGTCATGTATTCAAGTTTTAGGACTACATGTGGTGTTCTGTATGTTGTGCTGCTGTACAATGGTTCACATTATGCATTATATATCCACGTGCAATGTTCATTTTGTTTCATAATGACATTCTTCACTATTGCAGCAGTGTTGCAAAACTGCATATAACTCTGTAAGTGGAGACTTCTAATCCACCTCCTCAATTTAGGATCTTCATCAATGTTTCCATCTGCCTGTCTGTTGGTTATCACATCAGATAAACATCTCTGGATGGATTTTCACCAAATTTTCAGGGTATATTTGGGATGGTTTGAATTAAAATGTAGTCTACATTGTGTGGCATACAGGAAATCACTTTGGGGAGACTTGAGGATGATCACAATTTTTTTCCCATGAAGGATAGTGTGTTTGGTGGTTAATGAAAAGAGGCACGCTCTCTCAAGGTCAACTGAAACTGCAAGATGGGGATTATTTGAGCACCCCAAAAGATAGGTGCTCATCCTTCAGAACTGTTGAAATGAAATAATAGATTATGGCTCATGATTTTCCCAGGCAAAGCCTGGTACTCTAGCTAGTAATGTAATAAAATACATGAAACTGTATTTTGAAGAGTCATGTGCAAATGGGACTAGCAAAAATAGTGTCCTTTCACAGACCTACACAATAGGCACACCTCTTAAAATTCTGCTGTGCAACAACAAGACAAAATGTCTGCCTTTGCATCTGGTCACTCGTGGTGGCCAGTAGCTTCTATGCCAGTGGGATGGTAAATCAACTCTGGGTTTCATCAGCTCTGTGGAGCATTGTGTGCAGCCCTGTATTTTTGGAAAGAAGTCTGGGCTAAATCCCAGAGTAGCCTGACTGACTCACTGACATGGAAGCACTAGCCACTACTGCTGGTCACTTTACCTGAGAACCCACTGGGCTACATGCCTCTGTAGACCTAATTAACAGGGGACGAGCAGCAAAAAGAGAAACTGCACTTTCTATTAATGGCACAAAAATCAGAGCACAGTATGTTTGGCAAGGTCTTCCCAGAGTCAGAACAAGAACAATCCTCATGAGCAGAGTGGCTGTATGTTTGGCCCATATAACAAGTAGATGACTGTGCAAGGCAGGAGGCAGCCAAGCAAAGAGTGATCCTGACACCAGGGTGACGACTAAGGATTTGTGTATTCTGTCCTCCTGCCAGAATGCAACAGAAATGATGCAAAGGCATACAACATCATATCCTTTTATATACCTTGAGTAGCTGCACTGAGTCATGATTCCGAGAAAAAAAGTCAGAATATAAACAAAGTGAGTGAAGATGATGATGGAGGAGGAAAAGAGTCACTTACAGAAGTAATTGTATGAAGCCTGCAGAAAAATGTATGGGCTTGAGTTATATGAAATGGATGGATTTTTTTGATATGCAAAGATAGAATGATATCCTATCATTCCTTGGGCAGTGTATACTTTTGCCCAGAGTTACTTCTCTGCTATTATTGACATATGCAATGCTCTCTGTCCAACAGGAGGTGTGGAAAGAAGGACAAGTACCCAACAAGCCATTCACCATTAGCTCTGTATATAACATAGAAATAATGGCTGGCTTCCTGTTAGGCAGTTACAATGTTGTAATGTAGACCTATGCCCATGTAACTGTTTCATATTCATGCTTACAATCATGGTAGCATTGCCACAAATGCAAATACCTTAAAACCCACTTTCAAAGCCAGGCAGATATAGCAAATAAAGGAGTTCTGTGGTGCTGTAGGGTGATGTGCCCAATCCCCTCTTTTCAGTGAGTCAGCAACACAGCTTGCTGGTGGGAGGGGGCTAGATGCATTCATTGTTCAGCACCCTGCTTGCCAACACCGCAGAATTCCTTGACTTAGTACAGCTGCCTGGCTTTTAAAGTGGGTTACAAGAGGTCAAATCAGGTGAGAGAGCATAGCTATGACATCATAGCTATGTGTTCCATGCAGGAACCTATATCAATATGGAGGGGCAGGCCAATGATGTCATAATCATACCAGCCAATAAGAGGGCATTATTGGATTTTCAGGATTATAAATTTAAAGAACTTTTTAAACACAAATGGGATTAGTTATGGTGACTGGAAGCCTAAAGTGGTATAGGGAGTGGTGGCAAGAGGAAAAAGACCATGGAGTAGCAGATAAAGACAAGTATGGCATTAGAGAAATAGGTTACTCAGAGCCAGCAGATTTTGTCTGCTTTCCCTCACCAACAGTTTAAAAAGTGCAGCCACTAGTAGTGCAGCAACAAGATTTCAGCCAAAGTCTTCAGCTATGGACTGAAAATGATGATGTCTGCCGAATTTAGGAGGAATTCCCATCATTTCTTTCACAGCAGTATAAGGGTTAAGGGCTGCATGGTAAACATTATGTGAGCCTGTTCCCCATTTTTATTATTCATATGAAATATTAGTTGACCCTGAAGGAATCTGCAGTTTAATAACCCACTGCATTTTTAAGCTGTGTATTTTTAAAATTTAATAACCCGATTAATTGCTACAAAATGACTTCATAAAGAAAGCCTTTCCCTAGATCAGCCTTTTTTAGTGCCAGTTTTCCACAAGAGGGAGCTGCAGACCTGCAGAGCACTTTCCCAGTTCCAGATTGAGCAGCATCACAGACAGGCACACAGCAAGCACAGCTCAAACATCAGAAGTTGTGGGGGTTTGGGGGGAGGAAATTTTGCCATGAACTGGGCCTGTCACTATGCTTTTAACAGAAAAAGGTTGGCTGTAAAATGTATATAATATAAACTGAAAAACTCTGGAGTCCTTTGTACGAATTATTCATATAAACCAGTGGTTCTCAACCTGTGGGTCCCCAGATGTTTGTGGACTTCAGCTCCCAGAAGCCCCAGCCACTATGGTCAATGCTCAGGGCTTCTGGGAGCTGAAGTCCATGAACATCTGGGGACCTACAGGTTGAGAACCACTGATATAAACCATGGCTATGGTACCCAGTCCTGGGAAGCGTAATACGTATTGAATCAATGGGAATCCATTTTATTTTGTGGATATGCACATTTATCATAAATGTCAGTAGAGCTTCCAGTATTCTTCCCCACTTCCTATTACTGTGGAGCCATTTCTATATCAGTGCAAAGTCTGCCATACCCCAATCCTTTCTTATCTATCTCTTGGTTTTCAGTTAGTGCAGTGGTTCTCAACCTGTGGGTCCCCAGATGTTCGTGGACTTCAGCTCCCAGAAGCCCTGAGCATTAACCATAGTGGCTGGGGCTTCTGGGAGCTGAAGTCCACGAACATCTGGGGACCCACAGGTTGAGAACTACTGAGTTAGTGGATCATTGTTGCTTTAACTTGTCCATGCTCACTAACCTCTTCAGTATGAGAAATAAGCTGTCATTCAATTCATGCCACAATCAAGTAGCTTATTCAAAAGGGTGCCATAGCAACTTTTATGTCTTCCCTAGCCAGCTAGGACATCTACTCATAGCTTCATGGCAGAGCCCAGATGTTTGCATGCTGGAAATGCAAAAATCTCCCAGTTTTCATTTTTGTTGTGCTTCTTTGAATCCATCCTCATTTTCTTCTCATCCTTCTTCTGGATTGAGTTGTCAGATTTTGAAACAGGGGTGGGGTGGGGAGTTGAATTGAAATTGGAGCCCATCTTTATATATTTTTCCCCAATGTTTACCTATTCATTTTACCTCATTTATGCAGTTCCCCCTTTGACTAAACTATGTTTCTGTGTATTTTTCAATCACACACATTTTAGCTATTTGTCTTTAAAAAGATGTACAATGTTTTGTAACAGCTGTAATTCTCCCACATACTTCATAAATATGTAAATTTCTGAGGTGAGGTGCAAGTCTCAAAAGATGGAAAAATAGTTTCTCCAAATCCTACCTGAAGTTTCTTCCGATTCTTTTTTTATGTATCAAGCTGTCACACTTTGAGATGTGGGTGGGGCTGACTGCATGGATATTCACATTTTCCCCTTAACTACAGAAACTGTCAAATCAAACAGAATGCGTTCTCACCCTTTTAAGACCACCCTTTTAGAACAATCTCAGGTAGCACGGTTGGGAAGAACCAGTGATGTATTTACTCCAAGTTTCAAGTCAAGCCTCAAGCCTCTACCTTCAAGTCTCAAGCCGACTCTCAAGTGCTTGAAGATACTTTCAAGTCAAGTCTTAAGTCTGGAAGCCAACTTTATACCCCAACCAAAACTCCAGAATTATTGGATAGAGAGAAATAAATTCGGTTTTAACAATTTAAGTAGAGTTGGCTCTCCACATTTGCAATTTTGCCATCTGCAGCTTTGGAAGTGGGGAATAGGATCCTGTCTTACTCCCCATTACTGAAGCTTCAAAAGCCTTAGAAGGAAGGATCCTTCTTCCTCAAGCCCGTTGCCTAACAGATTTGCTGTTCCCCTCTGAGAAATGCACCCTGCACTCTGGGGGTGAGTCTTGCCTTCTGCTCTTAGGAAACGTTTTAGAAGGCTCCTCCGATATGCAGCAGGGACAGGCTGTTGAGCAGACCTCAAGCCTGCCACAAGCCCATTGCCTAACCTGTTTGCTGTTCCCCTCTCCACCCGCACTTTGGGCTTGAGAGAAACTGTCATGTGACCAGTAGGCAAAAAGAGATGGAGGCATTGTTTAAAGTCATAAGGTTTCTGGATGAATGTGTTATGTTACTGAATCAAGGGCATCAAGTCAGTCATTAAAAATATACAAGTCTCCAGTTGAGTCAGTGCATCATTTATGGCTGAGTTGAGTCCGAGTCTATCGACTCGAGTCTACATCACTGGGAAGAACCCTACCTGAGGCCCTGGAGAACCATTCCCAGTCAACAGGGCCAGCCCTAACATTGATCAAACTGTGGCTATCTCCTCAGGTAGCAACGGCAGTCGCTGTCTGTTCCCCTTATTTGGAGGACAAAGATATGTATGCTGCAGAAATCTTCCTAGGGTCCTTAAACTATTCTGCTGCATCAAATGTAAAGGATGACAGTGGGAAGGAAAATTCAGCTGTCAGTCCATCCAGCTTTTATGCACACAGCGGGAAGTGGGCACCATCTTGCTCTGGATCTTCGAATAGCAGATACAGAAGGTAGTTCTTGAGATGAAACTGTATCCTGTCTAGCCCATGGCTTGTCCCAAAATATTCCCACAGGTTACCATGTCCAGTGTTACAGAATTACCTTGAACTTTGTGCTCATACTCATCCTGGAGTACAGCAATAGCAACTGTGTGGCTATTTTCCATCTCTAGCACTGCTGTTTCTTGAGTTGCTGCAATGTCATCCATCTGTTTGCATAAAAAAGCAACATAGTTATATAAGCCCAAATTAGCTTAGACAGTTTTAATAGAAGATGAGACAAAAATCATTGGGGATGATACTATTGATGGCTGCAAGTCATGATGGTCACAACCAGTCACAGCTACTGGCTTCCATTTCAGGGATATGGTGATTTGCTCAGGGTTATTGTTCTAGACTTTAAAGGAAGTATCTAAGATGATAAATCCTAGCCCCATAACAGGTACCTTGCACAGCTCTTTTAAAGCCTGGAAGGGCCAGGTATTGAACTCTATCAGCAAAATAGGTTCAGCACTGGGACAGCTCCTTTAATGTTTTAGAATAAAACCCAAAGCAGATTCACCACACCCCTGACATGGGAGTCACTGGCTGTCACTACCAATGATTTGAGAAACTGTATTCCAGTGAATATCGACTTCTGGAAAGGAGTGGTTGATTGCCTTCATTTCAAATTCATGAACCAGGAAACTGGCTGACCACTGTGGGAGCAAAAAGCTGGTCTTAATATGCCTGATCCAGCATGGTTATTCTTATGTTCCTGGATTCCACTGTTGAATAAGTTTTCTTTCACATTGGGAAGACAATTAATTGAGGAGTAGGACATCTCACCAGCCTAGTTTTCTCTAACCCAATTATGATTAGGAATGGGTGGGGGGAAGTTTTGGCAGTCTTAAGAAAAGTAGCAGTTTTGTACCCACTGTTGTGAGAAAATGTGCTCCTTGCCTGAAGCATTCATACACATTTGCAAGGCTTACAGAGAGTTTCAGAGAAATAAAGTGTGTGCAAAACGGTGCATAGATTTACAATGCAAATAGTTAAAATGTGTGTAATTGAAAAAAATGCACAGACCAGTTAACAAGGAAAATTTGAACACATTTGGCAAATGGTTCAAGCAAATGCTCACACTGAAAAAACATGTAAAATGCACATGAAATTTGGCAAGAAAACTCAAAGTCTCACAACCCAATACAAAAATAGGAAGAAAACACTGTTGAGATTTGGACAAACTTGATGAGATTGAAACTGAGAGATTTTACATTCCTGGTTTTGATGTATAAATGTCTAGCTTGTACAAGCAAAGTGGTTTCACTGTATGGAGGACTTGCTGCTTCTTATATTGGTACATCATTTCAAGCAAATATATCAGGACAGTCTTATACTGAGTCAGATCATTGGCTCATCTAGTTCTGCTACACTGACTTTTAGCAACTCTTCCTGTGAGTCTCAGATGAGCATTTCCAGTCCTACCCAAATATGTCAAGCATTGAATTTGTGCAGTGATCTGCCATTGTCAGGTTTGTAATGTACTGCAATTAAACCACTGTTATTGGGAAGGTCCCAGGAGCTGATAGGGATCAGACTTGGGGGCTTTTACATACAAAGCATGTGTTCTGTTCAGTTTACTTTATATGACCTGCTTTTCTTCAGTTGACCATGCCCAAAGTGCCTGTCAATAAACAGCAAATATTTACATGTAGGCTGAGACCCTGCACCTGTATCCATAACTTAGGTGCATCGTTACAACAGATTTCCTGATGCTATCCCCTCAACTCATCTTTGCTATGCTGCAACCCTGAGATTGCCATTTCTGTGTTGGTGGAGAGTGGGTGGAGGAGCAGAGATGCATCAAGGTATTTTCCTTTAGCTGGTTGCACTGCAACTGGCATCCACAAGGAACTCCTGAACTCCTACCAAAAAAAGTTGGACTTGTACCATTGTAACTCACTAACAGGATGGCAGGCACAGTTTCCATCGTGCTATCCTGCCCCCCTCCACTTAAAATTTGCCAACATATTACCCTCCTCTGCTACTCTGTCTTCTTTGAGTTATGGTTGGGGAAAGTTAAAACAGTCTTGCCTGATATAGCCCTGACTTATACATACAATCCCTCACATGAAATACTAAGCTCATCATGGGACAGCACATGACACAGTGTGTGATTATTTACTGTGTTGCGTTTCAAACACTTCAATGCTGCCGCTCAGTAAATTTCCATGGGGATTCACAATTCACAATTAATAACACACCTTGTCTCTTTCAGTCAGTAGGCAAAGACCTTTTTATTTATGCAGGCCTTTGACTTTTAATTCATATGGCAAAAGGCTCTTTTAAAGGAGTGTGCTATGCTTTTGAGAACCAGCATGGTGTAGTAGTTTGAGCACTGGATTACAACCCTTGAGTTCGATTCCCCATTCCGGGTGACCTCCAGCACATCACACACTAGCAGCCCCAGAAAACATCATGATAGGGTCACTTTAAGGTCACCATAAGTCAGAAACAACTTGAAAGCACACAACCAAAACAACAACAATAATATGCTTTTTTACTTATATGTTTTATATGTGTTTTGAACAGTTTTGACTTTGTGCTTTTAACAGAATTACTTGTTCAATTTTTTTTAACTTTTGCATTAGTAAGATTTTTAACTGTACTGTGTTTGAATTTGTTGTAAGCTGCTTTAGGCCCCATGCCAGGAGAAATGCAGGATATAAATTTACTAAAATATGGCCAAGAACCTCCATAGGACACCTAGGTACCTGAACTCCATCTCCTGATCTCACACTCTAAAACCCACTGTAAAAACCAGGTAGTGGTATCAACTGAAGCAGTTCCAGAGTGCTGGCAAGTTGTGCTGAAAGATGATGTGTTCAGTCTCCTTCCTACAGGGTCCTGTTGCAACTTCTCATCACACCACAGCTCACTGGTTGTTGGTGGGAGCGGGACACATCATCTTTCAGTGTTCTTCTTTCCAGAACTGCAGGACTCCTTTGCTTGGTACAGCTGGCTGGCTTTTCAGGTTGGTTTTAGGGGCATTTTTGATTGTGGCAAGGGTGCCACAATTGCAAATGTGAATACAGAACAATTAAGAGGTCCTACGTCTAGCTTATGACATCATAACTGCCTAGCAGGATGCCAGCCTATAAAAATAAATAAATCATCACCAACTTATCCCAAACAATCAAACAGATAAAAGAGCAGAGAAGAAGATCTGAAAATATTTGATGACGTTCAGGGGAACAGTTTAAAAAATCCCATAGCCATCTAGCTTACATATAAAAGGGACCAGGCAAACAGTAAATTCCCTCCCTGATGCTCAGTGAAACCAGACTGAGTACCATCACAGTCAGTCAGGGGATGGGTTTCAACTACACTCTTCCTAACTTCAGATGGAGGAGAGAAAAAGGGCATAATTGAAAAGGCAAGGTTTGGGTGTCTTTGTGTTTTAGTTATATTTTGAAAATGTACACTGAAGCAAAAACTTTGGTGTATTTGAATCTGCCTGTTAATGTCACTCTTCAAAGGTCTTGTACCAAATCCTATTGCCGCCCAACCCACGAAATGAGGAGACTACACACAGGGCTTGGGTTGAACTAGGGCAATGTATTAATTATGCCTAATTAACATACAATGGTGATGAACTTGAACTTGCACTTGAACTTGCACTTGGTCTTGAACGTCTATCCTAAAGGGGGGGGGTCAACAGCATGGGTGGACTAGGCCAAGAGTCAGCTCCCGACCATCTTCCCTAGCCCGTAGAGCGAGATACCGGGCCCCAAAGCCAAGTGCAGAAGGTGGATCAAGACTTTGGCCGGCCCTTGTCTGGAAGGTGAGCCCGAGGTCGAGTCCCCCGGGCTCAAGCCAGTAAGGGCTAGTCCCGGGCCCTCCTCAAGGATAGACTTTATCCTACATCAAAGGGTGCCATAGGTACACACCGAACCCATAGACCCCCCTTACCGGCCAGGGTGACTGCAAGCGTGGTTGTGGATGCCTATTTAGCGCCTATTTAAGGCACCACCCTGTATAGCCAATTACCCAATTCCCTGGCACAGTGTAGGGTAGGCGAAAAACCCCTTGAACAGGGGGAAAAAATTCCTAACCGGCCCCGAAGCGACCAGCGAACTTACACTGAAACCATAGGGTGGGAGGCTGGGTCGCAAAGATCCTGAGAAAAGAGGCCGAGGGGGAGGCAGGGCAGCCCTAAATAGTGCCTTAAAGCCCTGCCTCCTCCCGCCGGTGCTCTCCTCTCGTGGGAGGACGGCAAAGAGCGCCCTCCCCCCTCCACCCGTTGTCACGTGGGCAGTGGGGGGCGCATTCCATTAAGTAAATAAATAAAAAGCAACTTTGCTGGGACTTCACACATGTCAGTGTATATACAGCAAAAGAAAGAGGAGAGTGACTCATAGGGAAATGAATAATTAAGCCAGGCATAACATACTTGGCTTCGCAGTATGTCTGGCTCTAAACTGCTGTCCAAGTTTCTGCCTATTAGACTTAACAATGGCCATTTCTGCTCTACATAGTTATAGTACTATTATTCTACTTTCAACATCCTGTAGAATTCTGGGGTTTGTAGTTTCCTGAGGCCAAAGAAGTCTCTGGCTGAGAACTCTAAATGCCCCTCCCTAAAATGCAAACCCCAGGATTCCATAGGATGTTGCAAGTGAAATAATAGCACTGTAACAGTGTAGTGCTGAAATGGCCTCACAAAGTGAGCATCTCATGACCGACCTGTTCTTGGTGCTGAGTCTTGATCCTGGCAAGCTGCATCTGGTGATCCTCCTGCAAGCGTTCTATTTCGGCACTATACTGCAACTGCAGCCGCTCTTCAAGCACTTGCAGTTCTTCTTGCTGTTCCCAGCCAAGCTTCCTCAGCGTACTCTCAAACTTCTTTTCCAACTCCTCCTTCTCTTTTTGTAATTTCTCATATTTTGCGGCATTGAGGGCTGCAAGAGAGAAAGACCACTCATTAAGGCTCCACAAAGAAGCCAGGAGGACTATGCAGATTTATTTTACCTCCAGTCCTGTGCTGCCAGTAAGGAAGTTGTAAGCACTGTTGTTCAGCAGAACATCATACATCAAGCTAGAAAAAGTTATTTTGGAGGATTAAAGCTCCCATAATCCCCAGTTTACATAGCTAGTGGACACCCACCAGGCTGAGCATTAGAACCCTGCCAAGACAGTTTGCTACCTGAGGTGAAGACATGCCCTCCCTTTTTATGTACAAACACCAACTGGACTGGCAGATAAATACGTCTTCAACATAGCTGATGGGACAGCATTCTCCATCATACCTGAAGGCAGGAGGCTACCTTAGAGGTGCACAGAAAAGCCACTCATGGCATAGAGCTCTGATCCCAACACCTTGCTTCCACCTCCTAGCATTAGCCACTCTGTCTAACTGTAGTGCTGGCCTTGCTGAGCACTGCCCACCAGCCGCATATGGTGGCTTTCTTTGTTCTTGATGAATCTCCTGTTCTGTCAGCTGTTTGAGAGTGTAAACACAGTGTGTGCTGGAATCCTATGTGTGTGTATAAGTTCCCTCACATGTGTAGTTGTACTATTTTGGTCACTATGCAATGGACATAATCAGTTTATGGTTATGTGACTACAGCCCCACAATGTAACCATTACACGTGGGCTTAAATCCTATCGTTAGTCCCTAGTAGAGTAGAGCTATTCAATCAATTAGAGTAGAGCCACTAAAACAATTTACTCACCTCTCAACAACTGATTGAATGGGGGTACCCCAGTTGGGACAAGTAAATAAGATTCCAGTGAGACAGCGGCACATTCTCAGACAGTGCTTAACTATTTATCAGTGCCTTCAATGTTCTCATTGCATTGACTGGGATTGCAGAAACAGCCACTGTGTGTTCCTCACTGCACAATGTGACAATATGAAGGCATACTGGGAGAAACACAACTGGTTGCACAATGCTGGTATTCGGCAAAAGGGTGGTGTAGCACAACTACTGGACAAATACATGAGTTCAGATTTACACTACACAAGCACAAGGCATGATCTTCAACATCCTGCGAAATTCTGGGGTTTGCAGTTTACTGAGACCAAAAAGCTCTCTGGCTGAGAATTCTAAATGCCCCTCCTGAAACTGCAAACCCCAGGACTCCAGAGGATGTTGAAAGTGGAATCATCGCGCTATAACAGGCTAGTGCGGAAATGGCCTAAGTGTGGAAAGGCCCTCTGTTAGAGTGTGGGTAAGTGAACTAGTGCTCTCAAGCAGAAAATTCCAAGTCTGTCCATCTGAGTTATCAACTACTTTTTATGCCCCCTAGAACACAGAGAAAGAATGTAAAAAAAGCATGAAAACATTTTTTAAAAACAGATTTGAAAGAGTTTTAAAAATTAGGTTTAAAAAGAGAAAGGTTTTAACAGTGTTGCAGGCAATAATTAATGCTTTCATTAGTCAGCTCAATTCATTAGTCAACTAGTTCTCATGTGGAAAGACTTTCTTTCTAGCAGCAGAGATCTGGAAACAGCTTGGAAAAGTTTTTTTTTTTTTAATTTAACTACAGCTCCCACAGTCGCCCTCAGCCAAAATAGTCAGTGGCCTTATTGTCTGGGAAATTCTGGTTATTAGACTTAAACTAAATGAATAACATTTCCAAGTTTGGATATGGGAACACTAGGCTAATGGGACTGCATGAGAAATTTTAAAAAGCCCAAGGCACTGATCAGATACCAGATTCTATAACCAAAGCTATTCAGTTTCAGCTTGCATATAAATTCATATTAAGAATAGAAGCGGAATGAAGCTGGTCAAAATCAGGTAGAAAATGAAAGTGTCCCTCTCCTTCTGCTTAATGATTCCCCAGGCTGAAAATGACTGAAATCAACAGGAAATTTAAAGCCAGGAAAAATACAGCAGGAAGGAAACATGTGTTTCCATTGTACTTGCAATGTGCCTATTCCTCTGTATCTTTTAAAGTAACGGTGAAAGGCACATCAGAAAGTGGAGTGATGGTGGATATTGTTAGGATGAAGGAGCAATCTTGCAGAAGGATCGTTTCCATTACTCAGCTATGGAAACTACAGGAGGGGGCTATGCTGGTCTACGTAAAGGGGCAAGCTGTTGTGTATCTTTGGGAAATCTTAACATTCTGCATAATGGAGAGTGGAGACTGCAGTATTTTGAGGCTCAAGAGCTGTGAAGAGAGGCTAAGAACTTGGACTGGATCCATCATGAAGCAAGATAAGTCAACTGCCTCAGGCAGCAGCTAGCAGGTGCAGCAGTGTTATCCTCTCAAGGCTTTCCTTCTGAATACTCCCCACAGCTATTCTTTTTTCTTAGAGAACAGAGCTGTGTGTGGAAGACACAACCTGTCCTGCACTTCCTTAACTCACTCATAGCCTTGAAATGGGTGAACATGCTTTCCCATTGCCACCATATAAAAATACCCTGAAATTCCAGTGCTAGGGTGTTCCTGCTAAATCTGTTCGGACTACACCAATGACCATGAGCTTAGCTAAACAAAAGGTGACAAGCAGGACTGCCAAAAAGATACAGGATAGCTGCCAAACGACACTTCTTCAGTCTAAAGAGATGGGGTGGGCAACCACAGCTGATTCACAGTGTTCAAGTGCGTGGCCTGCTGGCATCTGGAAGTGTCATGGAGGAGAGCTGCTATTTTGCTTTTTCCTGTGGGCTGGCTCTGCTCACACTATGTGCTGAAACCCCAAAGCCACTGGGATGAGGTGCTAGCAGGATTTCTAATAGTAAGGAAATGGGTGGGACTTCAGCAGTATCATACATGTTTTCTCAAATATAGCCATGGCGCCAGCCAAGTGTAACATTTATTTTGAAACAATTTTATCCTTTCTTTAGTGGAGAATTCTGGCTACTGAGTATGCTGAGCTCATTGAAGGTGGGGGCATAGTCATGGGGAAAGCATCTGTCTCACATGTGTGGACCATGGAAAGAAATGTGGGAAAGTTACTTTTTTGGATTATGATTCCTAGACACCTCTCTCCCAAGCCAGCATGAGGCGGAAGGATTGTGAGGGTTATATTCCAAAAAAGTAGTTTTTCCAGACTCTGCCTGCTTGTGTCTTGCTGTAGGCTCTGGACACAGGGTGTGTAGAGTGTGTGTGTGAGTGGAACACGGGAACGGGTTGTGCTGCCATGGCCCTGCTCCCCTCTTCCTGTGTATTTTTCTTCCCAATCACCTGACCAAGGTTTTTGATTGTGGATTGTATGTGCTTAAGCTCACAACCCCAAAGTGTCTAGTTGGCTTGGAATGAGAATAGGTAGATCAGCTGTGTTAATTTGGTAGCCTTTTTCACTTCATCCTGGCAGTCTCAGAGTTACTGAATCAAGCAGGGCAATGGATGATTTCCTATATAGATTTTGCTTTCTTCTGCAAGCATCACTGCCCCACAATTTTCATACAGTATGCATTTGGTTGACCTATGTTCTTTCTCTACACCCTCACTCTCTCCAAGTTTAGTGTCAACACTGCACAGTTTAGAAAAGTTACTTTTGGGGGGCAGGTCTCAGAATTCCCAATCAGCATAGCGCTTGGAGTTGTTAGCCAAAAAATTCATTTTCCAATCTCTGCTCAATGGTATCTTCGGACAGCTGGCCTTAGACCAGCCTTTTTTAGAGTGGTTGGGTCTCAATGATGTTACCTAAATTTTCTGTAATGCCCTGGCATAGTGTTACTCAGTGACATGGTGATCTCCTTGTCTGGTATGTATTTTTGCTTTTCAGCTTACTAGAGTTTTCTGTTACTTTCAACTTTCAAGTCATGTTGAAGCCATGGTTCATGATACCACTTGCTCATTAAGTACAGTGAACAATATTTACACTGCTTTAGAGAATAACACTGCCACTGACTACAGAACAACAATCGATGAGCCAGGGAAGGAGATCAGTTTCAAGCTAAATGTGGCTTGTGCACATAACCTTGATCTAGAGATAGGGAACTTATAGACCTCCAGACATTGCTGGACTGCAAATTCTATTATTCCTTACCACTGGTTATACTGGTTATGATTGATGGGAATTGTGGTCCCAGATTTCTAGAGGGCTACTTATTCCCTGCTCCTGAGGCAGCATACTCCATTGTTGAACAGCTCTGACTGTCAGGAAGTTCTTCCTGAGGTTTAGGCAGAATCTCTTTTCCCGTAGTTTGAATCCATTGTTCCTTTTCCTAGAATGTAAAGCAAGAGAAAACAAGCCTGCTCCCTCCTCGACGTGACATCCCTTCAAATATTTAAACATGTCTATCATGTCCAAGTCAGGTCTCCTCTCTTCCTTCTGAAAGACTCAAATGTCCTCCTGTGGGGCCCTCTTGCCCAAGGCCATTTAGTGGCTGGTGGAGAGCAGGTGGCATTGTAGAAATATCTGTGTTCATATAGCCACGTATGTAATGATAATGATAATGATTCCAGGAGGTCTAGGAAGATATCTTTGTCATTGTGCATCTAACTATAGGTGCATAGCCATAGCTATAGGAAAACAGCCAGATGCTTCTCTGATTCCACCCACTCTCCATCATCCCAGGGCAGGTTGGGGAAGGCTGTTCTAATGCCACACTGAGGCCATTTCTGCACTAGACTGTTATTGTGCTATTATTCCACTTTCAACATCCTATGGAATCCTGGGGTTTACAGTTTAGGGAGAGGCCTTTGAGGCCCCTCTCTAAACTGCAAACCCCAGGATTCCATGGGATGTTGAAAGTGGAATAATAGCACTATAACAGTCTAGTGCGGAAATGGCCAAAGCCTTTCCCCTGTAGCAGAGCTAACACTAACTGTTCCAATTGGACCTGAATAGAATTTTGATTTTCATAACAATTTAAAACAGCTCAGTAATTTTACAGCATGAAGCCTTATCGTTTCATTCTGTACCAATTTCCATTATAGTGCAGAATGATCAGAATTCAAGCAAAAATAAACTGAGACTTGGAACTGGGGATTTATTATAATTGAAATCCACTCAAGCTTTAAATTAATTCTGTAAAGAAACCTGTCTTCTAATCATTTTTCTAATGACACTGGTACAACATAGGTTACAACAGTATGAAATCACTTTTTGAACTGCTCAAGGATGCAAACCAACATACAACACAGGTATGGCTTGTAGAAAGCACTGACACATATATTTAACAGAAACGATTACAACAAAAGTTGTTACTAATAATTCTGGTAAACAGAAGACTATATATATCCCAGTGACTGTATAGGAAGTTTTTTTATAACAAAATTTTCTAGCTGAGATTCAATGAGCATGCAGGCAAAGTGCAGTTCTCCACCAACGTACGTGTGCTGTCTGGTATACTTAGGTCTCAAAGGCTGTTCTCCTTTTTCACTTCCTCCACCAGTGCGCAACAGCAGCTGGGGGTTCATGGATTTCACTCTGTCCTATAACCTCTAACTCCTTCAATTTGGTAGACAGTTTTGATTGAATCTATTTTATTATTTTATTTTATTTTGCTATTTCTGCTTACCTCTAAGACTGCTGATACATCTCTCTATCTAATGTGTAGGTGGGGCATTTTTTTTATTTTTTTTGGCTACAGAAAGATCCACGCAGAGAGAATGAGTTTGCCATTATTATATCAGATGGTTTCAACTGTTTTTATTTGGCTAGGACAGTCCCAGTTAATCCTATGCCATCCCAATTTTTCAGCTGCTTTTAAAATGCCTTAGTTTCACCCTCTTCCTCCCACTTTTCCCCTTTGTGCCTGGCTTACTTCAATTGCTGCAGACTAAATTCAAAGTGCAAAAATAGTTTGCTCTCAGTTAACTCAGCAGAAAGGAACAGAGGGGTGGGGGGGCTGAATCTTGCCCTTCCAGTAGGCTCTGATAAAAACAAACTGCTGCAGCCTCTCTCAGCTTGTTTATTCTCTCTCCTTAGTAACTTTTGGCACCTTGATTACACTGTAAAGTTGCTTGGCCACATGTATCCCAGTTTTTATCTGGGATGCACGTGTCAAAGTAACAACTTGCTACCCATGTATGTTTGGCTGCTATGGTCAGGGTGGAGAACCAGACTCTTTAAACATTCTTAGGTATTTATGAGCAGCACAGACCTTTATAGAAACCTTCAGAACCTCACATTTTATTGAAAGACAAACATGGTCCCAGACCTCATGAATAAAGAGACAAATCAAAGTAAGTGGCCGTCCAAACAGTTAAGGGTATGGAAATAAAAGCTGTAGTTTTAAACATAAACACACACACACACACACACACACACACACACAGCAAAATAAGACAGCAGCCTTTTCAGATCCTATCATTTAAAAATTGTGCATCATAATTCCCCAAGAACTGGCTCATATTTTTTCCACATTTAAAGTCACTGGACTTTTTTCAAAGGAAATGCAGCCTGCCTACCATCTGCAGTTTGGCATCTGCCACAGTCAAGAAAATAATATGCAAACTGTTATACACAGGGAATTAAATATGCAAACAACTCCCTGGGTCATGATACAATCTCTGGGCAGGCTGTATTAGTGAACGATGCGCCCATCCCTACTGCATGCCATCAAACAGTAAGCATAACTACCAGTAGAGCAGTTTACTCTGCACTTTACACATTGGTTAGCTGCCAGAGCCAGTGCCTGGCTGTAACAAGACAACCCTACTCAAGAGCCTAATGAAGCAGAGGAGATTAAAATTCTCAGCCAAGAACCAATCTATGACTCCTAAAGCAAATATGGAAACTTCAACAGCTACAGGAAACTCCACCAGTGACTGCTATCGCAGTAAGAAAACACAATCAGCGTCTTATCAAGAGAATGCCAAGAGATTTCTTTAATTTACTTGGCTGTTTCACTTCTGGCTTACAGTCTGGGTGTGACTTCCACAGACAATGACATTTTACTCAACTGACAGGAGATTCCAGGTTAAATCGCAGCACTTGCCACCACAGTGTTTTCCCGGCACTGAGCTGATGTGATTTCCCTTTGTGTCTGACCTCCTGGCAAAGGCCAGTCAAAATGCATTTCTCCTTATAACAGGAGGAAAAGAAAAATGTCAGAGGTGGTATGCTTCTTCTGTTCCTATTGGATGGAATGGTGCAATGGCCAAAACCAAGCAGCCCAAGCATTTCTGCATTTTCTGACCTTTATTCTCAAGAGGAGCATCAACTCCTTGAAGATACCAGTGCCACATTTTGCTCAGTCATGAGCTGAAGGAGCCTTTGGTTTTAACTCATTCATCTAGCATTCCTTGGCTGCATCCTGTTGAGTAGTTACAAGATTGTGAGCTTCACTTATGATCTGATAACTCCTGGGGATTCACATTTCTGGATGTTAGTGAACAAATGTTACACCTCAAGACTTACTATCTTAGCCTGGCAATGCCCTGGCCAAAGGGTTTCCGAGGCACTGAAAACTGGATTGCTGGGAAATTTTACCTGCAGCACTCTGCCAGTCAGTGTGTGTGTGTGTGTGTGTGTGTGTGCGTGCGCGTACACACGTGTGTGCGCCTTGAGAACAAGTCATTCTGCTAGAACCCTTGGTGGTCTGTCTAGCTGCTTATTCTTGATTTACCCCATGACCAAGAGAACATGGCAGACATTGTTTCCCAGTACTCTGACCTACAGTGCCTTGCAAACCATTTGTTTGGGATGCTGCCAGCCTGAATAGGTAGGGAGGTTTATGTGTGTTGAGGGGAGTGGCATCATCAGATATAACTATGATGATGGAACTCCTCATCATAGTTAAATCTGACAATGCAGGATCTCAGCCCTTGTGTAAACTGCCATGTGTGAACATTAAGATGTGAGAATTAAACTCTGCATGTGCCTTATCAGGACACAATTCTGTGTTCCACGTTCAAAATTTAATTTGCATCTACTTTCAAAGAGATGAACAAACGTGTATACAAGAATAATATTTTGGCTGGATCTGTGCTTATGTCTTTGAAATTTTATAGTTAAGGTTGAGGGATCCAGGTTGCTCACATGTTTTGTGATACATCTAGTGCTTGCCATGGGCTTCCTTGAGGCATTCAGATATTCAGACGATGCACAACTGTTTCCTGTAGTTCAGGGCTGGGGGATATGTGGCCCTACAGATCTGATTGAATTGTAACTCCCATAATACTTCATTACTGGCTATGCTGACTAGGGCTGAAGGAAGCTTGAGTCTAAGAACATCTGGAAGTCTACAAATTTCCCAGTTCTGGAGCAATTCTAGAGGTGTCAGTTCACATAGTGGCATTCTTCTTTTGTGATCAGATTGATTACAGCACTACAATCTATACAGCACAGCTATTTGGCTTTCCCCATCAGAAAGGGCAAAGGTACCTGCTTTTTCAGGAAGTCTTTCCCTACTTCTGTTTATGCACCAGACTACCAAGCTACAAAAACAATAAAGGAGAGTACTGCTTGACAAAGTACACAAACAGGATTTCCCCCTTAAATCTCCTATTTCAACATCAGGTGTAATTACTTAGTCTAGGGCAGATGCCAAATTTGAAAGAGGTCTGGAGCAGATCCAGGAATTAATGAATCACAGCAAAAGTGATATAAACCTGAGCTTCATTTCTGCATGCAAGAATGAATAATTCCAAATATTTTCTCCTCAAGGGATAAGATGAAGAGGACTCCCCCCGCCTTTTTTGCACATTTTCAATTCTTTTTTTTGGGGGGGGAGACTTCTTTGCAAAAAAAAAAATCCTTTGTGCAAAAAAAATGTGGGTAGCACAAAAAGAATGCTATGGATATAAAATACACTGATTTTGTCCAAACCCAAGTTTTTTATGCAAGTTTTTCCTAAAACGTTCCTAATTATACACATCTCATCATGGATGATCTTTTTCTGAAAAGGATATCTTTGTGTATTGAGTCATCCTTTCTTGTTAAAGAAAGGAAAATGTGCAGCCGGAATCTGGTTGCTGACATGTGTACATACATGTATTTTTCTACGATCATTGCAGAAGGAGGAATCCAGTACCTTCTTCACATAACCACCCCATGCTTGTGCAAACAACCTCCCTGCTGCCAAAGTTCCATTTTCTTCTCTGGACAAGCTGCCTTCCCTCCCCTCTGTGACATAGCCTGGGGGTTAGCTAGGAGAGCAGACTAGTAACAGAGGGTGATCTAACCCTATTTGCTTTCTGACTAAAGAACCCAGCCCTAGCCAGAGGGAGGGGCTGTATGGGACAGACATCAGATAGCACATATATACTGGGAATGTGGGTTAGAATTATTATTTCTTCAGTGAGTTTCATAGGTCCTTTCCGCACGGTATATTCAATGCAAAAGGGTGCCTGGAGCACTGTGCAATTGTGAGGAGCGATCTGCACGATGCACTCACAATCGCGCAACGCTCCAGGGGCTGGCAGGCGCCGATTGTGGACCTTTTCATTTTCAACTGGAATCCGAAAATAGTGCGTGATCATGCATTGCTCCCAGGCCCCATGCGCACTTACCTGGTATGCAGAGCCTCCGGAGCCACGCTGGTCGCACTTCCTGCCCCAGCGCAGCCTGGGAAACTCCCAGGCTGTGCTGTGGAAGGAAGAGGCGGGTCTCTCGCGTGAGCAGGCAGCTCATGGGAAGCTGAAGCATCCCAGATGTGAGAGCCTTTCAGCAGAGGCTGCTTGAACAATCCCCGCACCTCAGCGCCGGAAGAAGGTAAGATGCGGGAAGGGCCATAGAGTCAAAGTGTACAGTAAATGAAAAGAGGGTTTTCTGGGAGAGGGTTAGCTTCTCAGAGACCTAAGTGTAGGGCAGAGGAGTAACAAAGCCACCTCTGAAAGGGGTCAGAGAGTGGAACCCTGAGTGGGAGAATAGACCTTTGTGCTGGGAGAGCCAAAGGGGTGTGTGAGTGAAAGCTCTGTTCAGGAAACACTGAGGTGTTTGAAGAATATAGTTAAATACCTGTGAGAAAGTATTATTTTGTTTGAATCTTTTGAATCCTCAATACCTTCTCCTCATCGGCTCTTTTAATAAAGATTTCATTCTATTTTTCTATCAGAACAGCCTCAATATAATGTTTTCTTCAGTTTCAACCATTCCCTTGTGGAGTAACCATGAATAAGCTTGGTCCTTTATCCAAAAAGGTTGTGGGTTTTAGGGAAAGCGAGGTGTGATTAATTGTGGTGAGGGAGCCAAGGTGTGATAATAATATTAAAAGGGGCGCTGCTATTTGAGTGAGAAGAATTAAAAGCAGGCCTGGTTCATCTGTGCCCTCGGCTAGCCCAAGTCTTTCTTCCCTTTTGTGTTCACTCCCCACACAATCCAAACACACACCCATAAACCCTTGCATGATAGCCCCCCAAAAAACAACATTAAGGTAGTGGTAACTGCATTAGTTGTTTCACCTAGTACTTCTCTGCTGAGAACCAGCTTAGCCCGTTCAAAGCATGGCCATCGGAGGCCTGCCCATCTCTGTAAGCTTATCAGACCAGAAGGCTGTGGGGACAAGCAGTGCACACTGTGAGGACAGTCCAATACTCAAGAATGCTTAGAAGTGTTAAGCAAAGTGACTGTATCAACTGCTGAAGGGAATTTGCCCAGTGCTGTGCTTAGCCCAATCAGGAGGCCAAGCTGGTGCATCAAAGATCTTGTTTTATTTAACAAATGCACTTCTGGTTCAAATTCTGACAGTAAGTCTGCTGCATAAGAACCGTGACCCCATGTCCTATAATTCTAATATTGTTTCCAGAAAATTTGTGATGCCCCCTCACAAACTGCAAATGTGCTGAGGTAATTTTCCACCATTTCAGACTGCTATTTTCCTTATCTATCAGGCCAGGCATCAAGACTGGCCATCTATAGTTTTCTTCTGAATGAGCAACTTGTTCCATCAAAGAGCCTTAGCTCCCTTTCGTTCTAGTGAAGAACAAAGTATGTTGGATGTAACCTTTACTTGCTAGCTTGGAAATTTCCAGCTAAATTCTCTATTAGCCATGACAAATGTTATGTTGAAACCCATAGCACCTTAAGAAAAGCCTAATTGAAGCCATCTTAGATTTGCCTTCAGTGCCATCCTTGTCATCCCCAAAGCCTCTGAGCCCCACATTCTTGGGATATGAAAAACAGAAGCAGCTGCTGTAGCTGCTTTATATCAGAACATGGGGCAATTATTTCTAATGGAAAACAAGGAAAGGATGAGATGTCAGCCAAGCTGAGTCTCATAGTTTACTCCATCATGACTGATGTTGTCATCAGGCAGCAACTTGACTTTGGACACGTGACAAATTCTGAGCCAATTATATGTATATATAATAATAGCTCTGAATATTGTGTCTCATCAACCTAAGAATGACCTGAATTTCATACTATAAGAAGTACAGATTGATATATAGCAATATAGATTGACAGACTAGCATCTGTGAATAGTAAAGATAATGCATGATTAGTTCCACCATGTATGGTTATGAACCTGTCTCTGTAATAACAGAGAGGTAAAATTATTGTTCCCTGACAGGCCATAAAAACCTCCCACAGGGCTTAAGATGATGTTTTCTTAGATCTATGCAGATTGCCTGGCATCACAGAACAAGAAATAATAACCTTTTCAACCAACATCTGTAAGCAGAAAAGGACATTTTGAATACAGCTTATTTAGTGCCCTACTTACCAACTTCATCTTTGATGTTTGTAAGTTCCGCTGAGAGCTCCTTTTCTTTCACAAGGGCGCTTTCATTCTGTTCAAACAAAGAAGACAGACGGTCACTTGGTTTTGTGCCTGTTAAGCACTTGTATGTGTTTGCTTGCTAAATCTAATTAAGTAAGCTGTTTAGCTCTATCCTCAGTAGTCACCAAAGTCAACCCCAAAAGCATGATACTGAACACCCAACCATGATTTCTGAATAGTAAACCATTATGTCCAGTAAGATTCTTCTTTTATAGTGAACTCACAGTCACGTTTGTCATGGTTAAAGCAATGGGTATGCAAGACAGTTCTATGCATAGTTACTCAGAAGTTGTCATGCCCTGGATAACTTGCAGTACACAAATTCTACTCTGAGGTAGACAGTAGGGTTTATTTGTGACAAACAAGCAACACAGCACACTTCTTATGAAGTTGCTGAGACTGAGGGATACATGGCATTCATAGGTTTTATACCTTCCCATACAAATTTAGGCATGTAAAGCTGTGACTGCAGAGGATCATCAATTAAATATCACCTCACTGTTGTGTCTATGTTTTACCCCTATGTTTTCCCTACACTATTTCCATGCATTTCGCATAATCTAGTGCATTCCAGACAAAAGCCCTTTTCGCATGGCGTTTTCCATGCGAAAGAGGGCCTGGAGTGTTGCGCCGTTGTTAGGGGCAATCTGCACGATGCACTCACAGTCACATGACGCTCCAAGGGCCAATAGGTGCCGATCACACACCTTTTCATTGGCGCACTGGGATAGTCAAAACCTGGCCACCTAAGTACAACTGGGTATACATAAAATAATACATCTATGTGTAAAATACATTTGTGATAGTTATGCTACCTCAAAACATAGGTGCCACAAGGGCCACTCCGTGATGCCAGATACTTCTTGCAAAAGTGGGGGGATGAATTAGCTCAAAGAGGAGGCTTGTGAGAGGGGGGTAACTTACCGTATTTCCGGCGTATAAGACGACTTTTTAACCCAAGAAAAACTTCTCAAAAGTTGGGGGTCGTCTTATACGCCGGGTGTCATCTTTGCGGTCGCCGCATACGGTGGGGGCAGCTCAAAAATGGCCGCGGCCGCATCCCCACCATATGCGGCCACCGTATGAAACCACCCAGGGTGGTGCTGTGCACTTACCTGAAGATGCGGGGGGGAGGCTCCTCGCGCTCGCCGCTCTTCCCCCTCGCGCGAGCGCCGGTCACGCTGCCTCCCCGCTTCCACCCCCACCCCCGCCTACAGCTCCCAGGCCAGGGAGCGCTGAGGCGGGGGGGAGCGGCGGCGTTTTGGGCGAGGACGGAGGTGGGGAAGAGTCCGGCCAAGTTGGCAGAGAGGGGGGAAAGGAGGGCTTCCCTCCAGGCCGGTGGGTCAGGTGAAGGGCAAGGGCCAGCGCTGGCCTCCCCCGCTCTCCTCCCCTCTGGGCACCCACCCCCCAGGCCCCCCAGCCCCAAAGAGCCGGGCGCGGGGTGCTGCCCTCTTCCCTCTTCTCCTCTGCTTCCCTTGGTGGAAGCAGCTGCGGTGGCTCGGGCAAACATTTTGTTTCCTTCCCAGCCCCAGCGGAGGAGGCCAACGAGGGGAAAGCGGGCGAGAGCCGAGGAGGGCGTTGGAAGAGGGGTAGTCTTATACGGCGAGTATATCCCAAACTCTATATTTTAACTGGAAAAGTTGGGGGTCGTCTTATACGCCCAGTCGTCTTATACGCCGGAAAATACGGTAATGAGATCTTTCTACCAATATTTATGGGCTCATGCAGGAAAAGAACCAGCCAGAGATTCAAAAGTAAGCTAAAAATGTGTTTTTATTGGGGGGAATTCACTCATGCATGCACACAAGATATATACAATCACACATTCACACAAGAGCTAGCTGAAGGAAAAAAGGGAGGAAAAAATATGGAGAGAGAGGCTGAGAGTTTGGGGATTATAATTACCAGTCCAGAAGAGTAGTGAAGAAGTTGAAATGTGACTTAGACTTGTGTCTAAGGGCAGACCAGATCATGATTCAGGGCATCATAGTGGGGTCCAGCATTTCATCTGACTGCAACTGACTTCTTAAAACCAAGGGTTTATATACTCTGTTTTCCTCCTGAAGGGGTGTGAGTTGATTGTTCTCCCAGCCTACTGGACAATGGGAGTTGCGACACATACAATGGGGTCTGGAATGGACAGACTGGTTTCAATGTTGTGGTTGAGTGGGGTTTCTGGGCCTAGCTGCAGTAGGATATTCACACCGCAGGGGTCCTTGCCTCTGCATCTGGGCACCTTATTGTTTTCTGAGGTTGGCAGTTGATAGGATTAGCTCAGAGCCATTCGGTCAGGCTTTCTTGGTTAATTTCAGTGAATGTTTGACCTAGCCACTCTGGGATAACCTTTTGGCTTGTTTTTCAGCAAGGGTCCCTTCTTCCACATGGTTTCCAGTCAGTGTATATAATTTATATTTTATGCCAACACATCTGCCAATTAATATATTTTGCCAATTAGACCATATCAAAATATGGGGGTGTATGGCCTGGTAACAGTTAATACATGTATGGTTAATACATTTATACTTTCCACTATAAACCTACAGCTCCTATAATTTTTCCTAACGAGGCCCCCAAATGGAGAAAGGACTGTTTTACAGGAATTATTTTCATCACATTATTCTTATATATGTAATTTCTTGGAGCTTACAGAAATTATTTAGTGTCAAATGACCATGCTGGATGAGGAATTTGGGGAGTTCTCCTAAAAACAAACAAACAAACAAACACAAACAAACAAACACAACCTTTTCCAAGCTCTCTGTTTTGCTAGCTTTTGTATGCTCCCTCCTAAATTTTATATTACAGGGAGGAATGCTTGCATGTAAATAAAGCTTCAGGTAGCAGATTTCCCCCAAATTTCAAAATTCCACTAATAAAAGAATCTTAAGCAAAAAATTTTTTGACAGAGAAAAGTTTCCCTTTAAAATTTTCCCCACAATATTTCCCCTAAACAATAAATTAAAATGTTCTATAAAGGAGGAAGCAAGATTGCTGGCATTAGGCATGCAATACATGCCTGGCAAATTGACCACAATTTACATTTAGGAATCTAGAATCAATTCATGGCACTATTTTGTCAGTTCCTGTGTGGAAGGGATGTGGATGGGAGGTGGGGTGGGAGGCCAAATACCTCTCAGAAAAGAGAACTTCAAATGAGCACCATACATAAGATGACTTAAAACATATTAATCCTGACAACACTGGGAAACATCCCTGCTGGATCATAAAAAGATTTTAGGGAGAGATATTTTATAAGGGAGGTATGAATCATCATAATATGCTGAAGTGAAACCCACTGGAGTGTGATTTAGCATAATAGATACCAGAGGCAGCAGCAAAAAAGAACATAAAGCTACTTTCTGGTGTGTGCAAAGACTTACAGTGTAAAGGACGAGACTATGAACTAAACTGTGCTGGCCAGGGACGCCAATGATTAGAAAATGATGATCAAGAAGCTATAAAAGTATTTCTAGATAGGAAAACAACAATGAATTTTCAACACCAGTAGAATAGTTTTCTCCAAGCTGGCAACCTCCACATATGTTAGACAACAGCTGTTATGTTTGCTTGGGGATTCTGGAAGATGTAATTTGAACTCATTTGGAAGGTACCAGCTATGGTAAGTATGCATTAAATGAAGCTCAGAAGAAAATCTTTGGCCATTTCTGCACTACACTGTTATAGTGCTATTATTCCACTTTCAACATCCTGTGGAATCCTGGGGTTTGTAGTTTACTGAGGCCAAAGAGCTCTCTGGCTAAGAATTCTAAAGGCCCCTCCCTAAACTGCAAACCCCAGGATTCCATAAGATGTTGAAAGTGAAATAATAGCACTATAATAGTGTAGTGCGGAAAGGCCCCTTGATCAGAACCAGTGAAAAGGAATCATATTTACTGAACTGGTAATCAACAGAGAAGGGTCGCGGGAATCTCCAAGGACTGAAAGGTCACTTTTATTCCGGTCACTTTGTTGTTAACTGCTGTCAAGTTGTTTTCAACTTATGGTGACCTCATGAATGAGAGGCCCCTGTTATCAACAGTCCTGCTGAGGTCCTGAAAACTCACTGCTGTGGCTCCCTTGATTGAGTCTATCCACTTGCAATGGTAGTCTTCCTCTTTGCCTACTGCCCTCCAGTTATTATTGGAATTATCCAGTATTATAATCCCATTCCAGACATTATTGGAATTGTAATTGTAATGTACTTTTTGGCCCTGGAAGGGAACTGGAAATACAATACCTGTACAGAGACATCTAGAAGACCATGGTGACCAAGGATGATTCTGCATCCATTAACCAAAGACAATGCTAACTGTGAGTGAAAAAAAAATGACTTGATTCAGTGACCAAGATCCCATACACTTTAAAATATATGCCAGAAGTTCTACATCTGATTGCTCAATCTGTGCCAAGGCCTTCTGTTCCCCTGTTGCCCAACAGCTGAGCAGTTCTTCACACAGTGAGTCAAAACTGAGAAAGACGGCTGTTTGTGTGTTTGAGAAACAACTAGTTCTAGAAGGGACCACTTTTATGTAACCTCTGAGAAAACCTAACTGCTTGCATATCTGTTTTTACACTAGAGAACTGCCCTAACAGGATTCTAGTCAATGTATACATTTTCAAGGAGAAATGAAAGCAGTGGTAGCATTAAAATAATGAACAACTGGTTCTGTCCACGGTGGAAATCTCCACCCTTCCAAGGCTCAGGGACCTCACCTCCATCCCTGCTATGGGGTGATGCCACCTCAAATTATCATTCTTCAATAACTCCTGAGTTTGGCTTCTCAGATGTTCAAGAGGAGACATTATCTGGCACCAATCAGCCACTAAACCACAATTTAGCAGGCATGATGAAAGGAGAGAGGATGCTGCAGATGCTCCTTGGAAGGAGCCAGTCAGTGACGAGCCCTGGAAAGAGCCAGCCAATGAGCCAATCACTTGGCTCATCATTACTCAGGAAAGCACTCAAGACCCCATCCCACCCAACCTGGCACTCTTCTTCTGCTCCTCAACTTCTTCACCTGTAGGGTCAACAACATTCCTATGTCAGCATGCCCACCCAGGGGAGAAGAGTTCAGAGGCAGTGGCTTAACAGCCAGTTTGGGCAAATCAATACCAACATGTTGAATGATAGCACTGAGTGAAAACTGAATACTACTGCTGGGATCTGTAAGAAATTGTTTTCAGTTTCTTTTTAACCCGTTCACAGCTCCTGGAAATCTGTATGGAGCCAAACACAATTTGCAGTTGGAAATCAGTACATTTATGAATTTATTTCATGCACAAAGAATGTTAAATAAATGTAGACATTTGAAAACCGGACATTTAGAAAAATGCAAATGAACTGTAGGCAACAAGAGAAAAAAACAGATTCTTTCCAAATTGCAGACAAAACATATACAGTTAGAAACAAATGCACAGAAATATGTATGTAGAAAGAACGAAAACAACCCTCCCTCTCAATCCAGAAAGGATGGAAATTAGAATGCATATGGGGATGGATATTAGCAATGTGACAATATGTATAGGTCTCACATGTAAGACCAACAATAGTGGAATTTAAAGATGATCTTGGAAGAAAGGAGGAAGAGCCACTCACAGTGTATGTGGGTTAAGTAAGAAAAGCCCAACAGAGCTGATAGCTGTCCTGTAGGCCTTACACTAAACAAAGTACTTTGTTTATAATGAAATGAGAGCTGTGCTGCAAGTATACCATCATACAGTGTCACACAGAATCATAGCATATCATATAATCATAGAGCTGGAAGAAAACA
The DNA here is from genome assembly GCA_948472985.1 of Iguana delicatissima. NCBI lineage: Eukaryota > Metazoa > Chordata > Lepidosauria > Squamata > Iguanidae > Iguana > Iguana delicatissima. The sequence goes on along the minus strand of CAOKZL010000267.1, from coordinate 915,990 downwards.
CAAGGGCCACTGAGTCCAACCCTCTGCCATGCACGAATACACTATCAAAGCATTCCCGACAGATAGCCATCCAACCCCTCTTTAAAAACCTCCAAAGAAGGTTTTTAAAAACCTCCACCACACTCTGGGGCAGCATATTCCGCTGTTGAACTGCTCATACCTTATATGAAACAGGCAAACCTTGAACCGATAAAGTTTTGTCAGTTTGAACATCCCTATACAACAGTAGAGAATTACAACTTTCATTTTATGAAAATGTAGTTTACTGGGCAATCTTGGGCATGTCTACTCAGGAGTAAAACTCACTCTGTATTTAGTGGACTTATTCTCTTGTAGGTGTATTCATGGTTTCAGCTTTAGGATCTTTATAGTGCAGATTGTATAAAGTGAATTCAAAGCAACCTGAGAGAACAGAATAATTTGAAGGTAGCAAAAAAGTTCAGTTACTTTTTAAAGATCAGGAGAAAGTGTGTTCCTGTCATGAGAGGAACTCCAGCTGAATAACATGATGTATACTTCAAACCTCCATGAAAATGGATGAAAATGTCCAAACAGGGTAGCTTGGTCTAGAAAATACAGGTTATCTTAGTTCATCTTGGTGAGTCATAAGAGCCAGCATTTGTTTACTTGAGATTGCGGGTTCAGCAATTTTATCTTGAACCTGCAGAGCTACATGAGAAAGCCAATGAGTCTCAGACGCTTTTAGCCTTTCTCACTGCATCAGTTCCCTTCACAGGTCACTGCATACAGTGAATTATGATTTCTATTTACTTCTGCATGGGGGGGACATCACTATGTTTATACAGATGTGAAAATGCTCCCCAGTTCTACAGAGTTCTTTTGTCCCTCAGTTTTCATTTTCTAAAATGTCAAGATTGCAATCTGCTTGTCTGAAACATCCACAGAAAGAGAGCACACTGAAGAGATTCAACTCTCAAAAATTGTTTGTACAAGTCAGCATTTTCTGGGCCTCTTTTAACCTTGATTCTGTTTTAGGCATCTTCATAAGCAGGAATCAGTTTGAAAGCACAGAACAACAACAAACTTTTGTTGATAAATGTGTGAACTGTTGTATTCCTACAAAGTTGGTTGGATCACAGTTTCCAACCTGTAGATGATTTTTACCACTCCAGATTTCAAAAGTGCTTTCATAAGGCGATTATCTTAGCAATTTGGTGACCCTGGCAACTGACAGGGTTGTATGAAAATATCACAACAAACTGCCCTGACTATTGTAACAACAGCATTCCTAACACATTTGCCCTGTCTGGAGGAGTTCTTACAGAGATTCTTTGTTTATTTTTAGACATTACAGAAGCTGCCCAAGTCCACTGAACACAAAACAGCCCTGGAGAGAATTTGTGATATTTGATCTGATTATCAGCACAATCCTGTTCATGTCTTCTCAGAACACAGCTACCTTGTATTCACTGCAGGCTATTCTCCAGTACAACTGCAGCCTTGGTCCTTAAAAAGTATAAACTATTCCAAAGATAATAGACACTATACCCTTTTTGTTCTGAAGAATGCATATGGTGCAATGGTGAGTTTATCTTCTTCAAAGCAGTAATTACACGACTGCATTGAGACTATGGCCATTTCTGTACTACAGTGTATCATTCTACTTTCAATATCCTGTTGAATCCTGGGGTTTGCAGTTTAGGGAGGGGCGTTTAGAATTCTTAGCCAGGGATTTCTTTGGTCTCGTGAATTTGATTATTAGTGAGGTGCCTGCTTGCCTCCCCTCCCCATTCCCCTACATTTTTACTAGGGCACATGTGCCTTCCTTCCACACACCCAGCTAAAAGGCAAGCAAATGGGAGAGGGCAGCCCCATGCACACAGAAGGCATGCATGTGCCTTCTCCAAGCAGCCACCCAGGCAAAATGCAAGTGAGTGGGGGCAGGGGAGAGCATGCATGAGTCTTCTCCACCTTTGGCCTGGGCTTCTAAAAGGAAAGCAGCAGGCCTGGGCAAAAGGCAAATGAATGAGTGGGGGAAGCCCTGGAAGGGAATGGGAGAGAGAGGGCTCACTAGGACAGAGTGGAAGTTATTTCCATTTCTTAAAACTTTCATGAGGATTCTGCACCCTGAACCCTTATGAAAGTCAAAGGGCCGCTATACTTCAGTATCCCTTAATTTAAGCAACAGCATTCTGCCAGTGTGGTTGCTCCTACATTTCTTATTGTTATCCTATCAATAGTCAATGAGTTCACTGCCATTGCATAATTCTTTTTGTACAAATGAGAATAATAAAAAGACGTTCCACAGAATGCATAAAAGACATTGGACATAATTTAACCCAGATAGAGGGAAGCAATGAAATTGCTTTCCAGTGCAATTCAGACAGTGGCGGTAGGTATAAGAAGGAATAAATATGTATGAGGTATAATTACACCCCAGTAAGTGTGATCCACAATATGAGACTAGTTCTTGTGGCAATGACACCTCCTAAAATGTGGCAGTTTTCAAAGAAGTAGTCATCTTAGTCTCATGGAGCATAAAAAAGAGGAAGGAAGGAGGAGAAACAAAAGAAATATGTTTAGGGTAAGGGTTATGAGTTGCATCTTTCTGGATCCTATTATATTCTATAACACTCTCATAGCTGTATAAATATGCTTTATGCCTGAGCCCTTAATACCACCCAGTACTGCATCCAAAACAGTGGGTCTATATCCACAAAATCTCATGCAAAAATAAAAACTAGTTAGTCTTAAAGGTGCTGCCACATTTCTTTTTTCCCTTCCCCCTTCCTTCCTCCATTTCATGCCAAAAGGTGGCAAAATTCTCATACAGAAGAACACCCATGTGAATAACAGCTGCAGTATTTGACACTTCGGTTTTATCTGCCCCCAAAATACAGAGGCCTCCAGAGTCTGAAATGTCCTTCATGATTATTGGTTGATCATATTTTTTTCCTTGTAAATGTTTACCAATTCTTTATAATGCTTTTTGACAAAGAACTGATTATTAATAGGATTAGACGTTTGACCTTGGTCTTTTTCTCTGAAAAACTGGGTAGGTATGGTGTCAGCTAATCTTCACATCAACCTCCGGTTACCTTGGAGGGGAAGTATATTTACAAATCCCTGACATGTTTCATTATCTTATAAGCATGGACTGTAGATGTGTATTATGCCAAAGCAAATGTTATGTTGATAGGAAATGAAAACAGCTCTGCAAAGAGTCAACTATATCATCATCGTCATCACCTTCATCATCCTCAAAGTGTTTCCCCTGGATTTTTGTCTCAGTAAACAATATAAATGCATGGGAGATTTTGCCTCTACTAAAAATCTGACAAACGACCTTGCATGTTCATTTCCATTTATCTAATGCTGATGTACGTTTGGTCCCATGAGTGACTTTATAAACTCTAAAGGACTGAGACTCTTTAAAACCACTGTACTAAAAACAGAAGTCTATATATAAGATAATTTTCCATCACAATGCATGAATAAAAAAAAGGAATCATTTTATTAGCCTCCACAACTACCAAATAATTGATCACATACTCTGGATCACTTCATATAGATTATTTAGTTTTACAGGATAGAATCCATGTTTAAACATCTTTAGAGGAGAACAAAGGTGGGTAAAGAGCAGTCATCACCCCCTATCTTCTAGCTCTTAGCCTCTCAGCCCAGACTTCCCAGCTGTCCCAACTCAGAATAACACAGATCTCTCCCCAACTTGCAATCCCTCTCTGAGTACTCCTTGCCTAAGAAAACCCTAAGAAATTCATGTTGTCACATAAGTTGACAGGGGACTTGAGCGCACCCATACACACATCACTGTTTGGCCCCTTTAAGGCCAAAGAAAACATTTTTTAGAAAATAAAAGTGACCATGTGGATTACTCATCAGCTGATGACTCTATATCCAACCTCAGTTTTTTAATGCTAATCCAGTGAGGATCACAGCTTGGAAAAATTACTTTTTGGCCAATGCACAATGTCCTACTATTATAATTAATTAATTATTTCAGATCACGTCAGTAGACATTAATAACCTAAGTGAATAATGTGATTAAATAAAAACAGGGAGATATAAGAATACCTTGACAAAATGTCCACTGGTGGTTCCCTTCCAACACTGGTTTTCCCCTGACACCCGGGGATTTGGTTTAGTTTATTTTACATTTTATTTTATTTTATTTACGGTATATCCTGCCTTGTACAAGATCCAAGGCAGTTTGACTAGCTAGCTGTGGACAGCATCACAATCATCTGAACTGGAGGGATGTGTTTCACTCAGCATTTCAATTGCCCCAAATACATAAAGTACCCAGTCACCAGTGTGGGATGCCCAAATCTGATGTCAACAATGGGCCCTGTCTGAGGGACGCTCATCCTGCTTTCTAACATGCTGCTGGTCTTGGGAAGGTCAGTATCAGCATGGGAAAATATTGGATGCTGAAACAGTTTTCTTCTGTCAAAGTCTTACTAAAGGTGGATCCATATGATCTAAAAATAAAGGGCCACCCAGTGCCATGTTAGTGGAAAGGTGAATCTACTCTGGGATTTAATATGAACTTTAAAGAAGGCATCCAAACCTATTCCCTAAATAGCTTCAGCACTTAGACAGTTCTTTTAAAGTTCAGAAGGAAATCCAAAATGGATTCGCCATTCCACTGACAAGGAAGTCCTCAGCTGCCACCAGGATTATTTATTATCTCTTTGCCACCACAAGCATTTTATTTATTATTTATATGTTACTATTTATATCTCATCTTTCTCCAATCACGGGAGAGACAACGCTACAACAAGATAAAGTTAAAAACTCAATAATAAAAGTTAAAACAAAGTAATATTAAACTACCATTAGAATAATAGAATCATAGGCCATTTCCATACTGGACTGTTATGGCATTATTATTCCACTTGCAACATCCTATGGAATCCTGGGGTTTGCAGTTTCGGGAGGGGCCAGCTGGATGTTTCATAGGATGTTGCAAGTGGAATAATAGCGCTATAGCAGTCTAGTGCAGAAATGGCCATAGAGTTGGAAGAGACCACAAGAGTCATCAAGCCCAACCCCCTGCCATGCAGGAATACACCATCAAAGCATTCCTGATAGACAGCCATCCAGCTTCTCTTTACAAACTTCCAAAGAAGGAGATTCCACCAAACTCCGAGGCAGTGTATTCCACTGTTGAATTGCTCTTGCTGTCTGGAAGTTCGTCATAATGTCAAGATGGAATCTTTTTTCCTCAAGTTTGAAGCCATTGCTCTGTGTCCTAGTCTCTGAAGCAGCAGAAAACAGACTTTCTCCATCCTCCATATGATATCCCTTCAAATATTTAAACATGTCTATAATGTTGCCTCTTAATCTTCTCTTCTCCAGGCTAAACATACACAGCTCCCTAAGGTGCTCGGGACAGGGCACAGTTTCCAGGCCTTCTACCATTTTGGTTGCCTTCCCCTGGACACATTCCAGCTTGTCAATGTCCTTCCTGAACTGTTGTACCCAGAAGTGGACACAGTATTCCAGGTGTGGTCTGACCAAAACAGAATAGAGTGGTACTATCGCTTCCCTTGACCTAGACACTATATTCCTATTGATGCAGCCCAGAATTGCATTGGCTTTTTTAGCTGCCACATCACACTTTGATCCTTTTCACCTGTACTGTGTACATGTACTGAGGTCAAGCCAGGTGTCATCCATCTTATATCTGTGCATTTTATTTAACTTTTTAATTAATTTTTTTTAAGTACGTAAAATCATTTTAAAATGCTGGCTATAATCCTGTATGGGAGGTACATATGTGTGCACATCCATAAACATTATGGTGCTATGCAGTAAATCACCACCTGAGCTCCACATTTCCATTTACCAGGAAGCAGCCACAGTGATTGACAAGGGTCTGTTCCCTCCCTCTATTTGGAAGAAGCTGACTGATGTTTCCATCCCCTCTTGTGAGCTACCTCTGGTACAACAGGAAGAAGCAGGATCCCTGTCACAATTCCTTTTGCACCAGAGACAACTTGCATGAGGTGGTATGGGAATGTCAGCCAGTTGCTTCCAGACCAACAGGAAAACAGACCTCCACTGATTGTAGTGGCTGCTAACCAGAAGTAGGGACCGAGGGAACTTTCATGTTCCCTACTTAACCCCTAATGTGGGGGCTATGTAGGGATAATAAATATCTAACAGTCATGAGTTACACATTTGTAACTGCTATAGAGGATTCCAGCCAATGAAGATAAAAATAGAGCGCACACTTCCCAGAAAACTTTTAAGGTCAGCTGGCAGGCTAGGAAAGTGGTCTTTTTTTCCTAACCTGCCAGTAGAGTGGCCAGATCACGATAATTTCATCCTTGATTTCCCAACCAAAACCTGTGACCCAGGGGTGTTGCCCGGTGAAGTCATCAACCATTACACACGAAGTACCAACTGTTGTGTTGTTGCTCACAGCTTGTCATTTAATTACACATGCACACAATAGAATGTATTTTCCTGGTTAGAAATTCAGAGTCTTTGCAAATTTTAACAAGTGATTTAAATCAATTAACCTTTACAAAATGCAAGCTTCTCGCCTGGCTGGAGGTTTACATGCAGGCTTGTCTCTCACCTGGTGCTGACTCCAAAAAACCTGGAGCATTTGAACCTCTTCCTGCCATCTGGAGGTCACCCATGAAAACTAGAGACTCAAGGCAGCATCCTGAAATCTAGCAACCCTGTCTGCTAGTGTGAGGCTGGTATGTACTAAAAACAGGGCAACACCAGAGTCAGCAACACAAGGCCTGAGTGCTAAATGTGGCTTCCCTTGAACACTTCTGTAAACTCTCCTAGCCTTTTGTCATGACAGGTCTGCACCTGCAAAATCCTAGCCATTTTTTGGAGGGGCTGGAACATAGACAACTGGCGCCTTGTTTCCAGAGGAGTCACACTCCTAGCAGGCTCAGCAAACTAGGCGCTGCTCTGCCCCCACCATGTTCCCTGGCAAAACTGCTGGGATTTCAGCTGTAGTAGCAGAATCATCAGTAGTGCAGAAGTGTTATTCTGACTATGGTGGTGGGACAGTGCAGCCCCCAGTGGATTCTGGAGGGGACAGTGCACCTCTTATGCTAAGAATTTGCCTGTTCCTGCACTACATCTTTGAAATTCTCCCTCCAAAACTTTGCCACTGCTGCTGGGATTTTGCTTTTGTTTGATGCCTTCATTTATATCCCACCTTTCTCCCAAGGCAGCTCACAACCCATGTTAAGACAAAATGCAGCTAAAAGGCGCCATAAAACTTTTTAAAAAATCAATTTTTTTAAAAAAAATTAAGTAAAGTACCTCTTTAAGACACTACAAATTGAAAACAAATTAAAAGCATGTAAAACATAACATTAAGGATAAAAGTACGCAACCCCCCTCATTTAAAAGACCCCTTCACAGCAACCAGTTTGTAGACAAAAGGTTTGTCTACATAAAAAAGTGGGTTTTTTTTCTTACCTGCCAGTGGAAAAAGAGCAGAGAAGAGAGCAACTCAATTTCCTGTGGGAGCTACTTCCACAGCCTGGGAGTGCCAGTGAACGGCCTTCTATTGGGACTTCATTAAACATGCCTATGACAGTGGCAGGCACGGCTGCCAAGAGTAAAAACTGGAGAGAGCTCCTGCACATTTCATGGTAGTGTACCTGGCTGCATGACAAGCAACACCTGGTGAAATTCTGTCCTCTACATAGTCATTAAAAGTATAGGTGCCTACTCCACTTTTCAATCTGACAACCTTAGCTGTCAGAGCTCAAAGAAACACCTTCCTTCAGGTCCAAAGAGACGTTTATTACAGTCCTAGTTTGGTTGAATTGTGTTGTACTTGGAACATAGCTTTAGCAGTTGTTTTTCGGAGGATGGGGAAGTAACTAAGAATTTGGGACACCAATTTGTGAGTGCAGTCTGAAAGCTGGGTTGAAATATTTTAAATGAATGAATGAACGAACTAATTGCCAAAGGAAGCAGCCCATTTGGGCTCCATCTAGGTTGTGGGCTAGGGTTGCAGGGGTGTCCCCTACTATAAGAAATGACCCTTACTTGAAGCCTGGAAAGCTTGTCTTTTATTGAGCTGGCATGTGTCCCTTATTATTTGAAGATTATTTGAAATTATTATTTACCCTATTTGAAGGTATGAAAGCTTTCCCTTTTATATAGACTGAACAAAACTCCCCAAAATCCCATATTTGGGGTATAGCCCCCTCTTAAAATCAGAAACGTGTGCATCATAGAATTTACGAATGTGGACAATATGTTAATTTTACAAAACTGAAATCAACACTTTCATTTGGTATTACTTCCTGATTGTCAACCCTACTTTTCTCTTATTCTTGTTTTAAAAACTTGGCATCGCTTTGGGACCAAATTACAGGAAAGAGATTTCACCTGAACATCAGAAAGAACTTCCTGACAGTAAGAGCTGTTCAACAATGGAATATGCTGCCTTGGAGTGTGGTGGAGTCACCTTCTTTGGAGGTTTTTAAATAGCGGCTGGATGGCCATTTGCTGGGAGTGCTTTGAGTGTGCATTCCTGCGTGGCAGGGGGTTGGAATCAATGACTGTGTGGTCTCTTCCAACTCTATGATTCTATGATTCATCTGAATCTACCCTACTATCGCACTTACCCTACTACCAGACCTCAGAAATATTTTCATTTTTGACTATAACTTTCAGAATCCTCTAGCCAGCATGCTGACTGTGGTGTTCTGGGAGTACTGGCCCAAAAAGGTAACTTTTCCAAGCTTTATCTGTTGTAGGTTCTGTTCTAAATTATCAATATTCATGGAGTATCCATTTAAGCTGTAATCCAGAACAATGCAGCCCTCTAGACACGGTTGGAATACAATTTTAGTAGCATTAGCCAGGATAGCCAATAGTGAGGAATGTTGGAAGCTGCAGTCCAACAACATTTGGAGGGCAGTATAATTTCCACCCATGCAATGCACTCTTAAGTCCGGAGTAATGCTCACTGCACTCAGTGTCATAGAATCATAGAGATAGAAGAGACTACAAGGGCCATCGAGTCCAACCCACATACAAATACACAATAAAAGCACTCTTGACAGATGGCCATCTAGCCTCTGCTTAAAAACTCTCAAAGAAGGAGACTCAACCACATTCCCAGGCAGCAGTGTATTCACTGTCCAATGGCATTTCTGTCAGGAAATTCTTAGGTAGAATCTCTTTTCCTGTAGTTTAAAGTCATCACTCTGTGTCCTAGTCTCTGGAGAGGCAGAAAACAAGACTGCCCCAACTTCCATATGACATCCTTTCAAATATTTAAATATGGCTATCATGCATCCTCTTAACCTTCTCTTCTCCAAGCTAAGCATACCCAGTTCCTTAAGCCTCTCTCTTCAAAAGGCACGGTTTCTTTTACCATTTTGGTTGTCCTACTCTGGAAACATTCCAGCTTTTCAACATCCTTTGTGAACTGTGGTTCCCAGAACTGGGCACAGTATTCCAGGTGGAGTCTGATCAAAGCAGAATAGAGTAGTACTATCACTTCCCTTGACCTAGACGCTATACTCCTACTGATGCAGCCTTGAAGAGCTTTCGGCTTTTTCAGTTACCACATCACCCTGTTGATTCAGTCTAACTTACTTCTGAGTAAACTCCTTTAGTATAGCAGTGTAATTGTTCCCCCACTCTCATTCTAAATTCTCTGAACTTATTGTTTAACTATCTTACAAGCACTTTGCAGTGATTTACAGTAATTATTGTGTTCTACCCCACAACATCTCCACAATCATTAATATGTAGACCATACAAATGATGAGGCCTCTCAGAGAGTCCACAGTTAAATACTGATCTCCTTGGCCCAAGTACAATAATCCATGATCTGATTTCCATATTCTATTCTGTCTCTCTTGCTTGGACAAAATCTAATCAGTTTTGGGAGATTGTGGAGCTAGTGCTTAGTCACTGCAGCACTGTTCCAAACGTACTCTTCCAAATGCACTAGCATATCCTGCCTTAATGTACCCCTTTCAATAAATATTTTATTTGAATTTTCTGGAAAGCAATAGCTGGATTTTACTGCAATTGAGATTCAAAATTATCTGCCATCTGCCTTTCCCATAAAACATCTTAAAAACGGCCACTTCACTAGATGGCAGGCAGGCGCCGTCTCCTCCCCACACAAGTCCTTTTTAGATTAAAGTTTACAAGCCCAACTTATCACCAGCATTTCCCCAAGAGCACACAGTTTGATGAGTGCTATATTGAGCCATACATTTTCCTTAACATGGGCAGCAACATACCTCAGAGCTATACTTAATCTAATAATATCCACAAGAGGAAGCTGCAATTTGTTTTCTAGTAGTTTATCAGGATAATTCTGGTCTAATAAAATCTATTGTAAAACCGAGAGTTTCCACCAAGGTTCCTTTTATTAAACCAGTTAAAAGCTGATGCACATTTTCCTCCTGATTTCTGCAATGAACTCACAGTTCATCAATGAGCTTGCTGAAATCCAGAGCAAAGAATGACAAACCATGGTTTAGAAATAACATGCAATCTTACTTCCAGATGCAATCCTGCAGTTACCACGTACTAACGTAAGCTCTGTATTGGCACCTGTAAGACACCTCAGTTCAACATGCAAAGATTTGGTTCCACCCTAAATTCCTAAGATGCAAACAACCAATGTAATTCTAGAAACTCTGTGAAAGATTTTAATTATACAAGCAAAAGGAAACTAAAAATGAAAAGCATAGAAGGCAGGCATTTCCCACGGAAGCAAAACCAAACGAAAACACTGCATTTATTGCTGCATGCTAAAACAACTGGCAAACCTGCATTCTACAGGTAACATCCATAGAATATAAAGCAAGTCAACAAATCAAGTGAAGTCACTGTCTGATACATTAGCAGTAGATGATCATCCTCCTCCCTCAACCAAAACAGAAGGGCTACATTTGAGATTGCAGGATGCAATTGATGCAAGAGACTGCAGTCCAGAGGTGAATCTGATGGTTTAGATGGGTAGTGGCAAATAAGAAGTCAGCACATTATAAAGGAAAGGAACATCAGAGCTTCCACCTCCCCCCTCCCTGAATCAATTGCAGCTTGCAAGGCAACATTACCTACATTAGCAAGAGGAAGAAGCAGAGATAGCACGCTGGCGGTCTACTCTTTGAATTAAGTGGAGGGGAAGAGGGGAAAAAGGCAAAGTACCGTCTGGTCCAGGCACTGAAGGCAGAGATAGAGCTTGCAGCAGCATTGGCCCATTCTGGCAGCAGGCGTGCTGGAAAAGCAGCCAGCTTCATTCAGAAGGCCTGAGTGTTTTAATTCCTAAGCAGCAGGGACGCCTTTTAAAAACAAATAAAAGGAAAGGAAAGGGAGAGGCGGACGTGCTGACAACTCACACAACTTGTGTGTGTGTGTGAGAGAGAGACTGTCCTCTCCAGCTACCTGCTTCCCCCTCCTCTTATTAACTTCAGGAATGCAGGAGGAGGAAAAAGAGGTGGAGCGACGCAGGGAAGACAGCATATCTAAATCCTGTCGGAGGAAAAGGGAAGAGAGAGAGAGCGCGCGCGTGCGAAAAAGAGAAAGGGAGGGAGGGGTGTTTTGCCACCGGACGCCTCCCTGGAACGCAGCCGATCGGTAGAGAGAACCGGCAGGAGCTCTGATGGGTTTCTCCGGCCTCCGTTAGGACAATGAAATGCTCCGCCCTGCCAAACTAAACGGACGCCACAGCCTCCTTTGCCCGGCCCTGTCTGGCATCCTCGCGCTCATCATGTGTAGCCCCTGCAGTAGGAGAAGGTAGCAGCTGAGCAAGTGGAAGGGTATGAATATAAAGCCAGGCATGAAAGAAGGCTTTTTATGTTTCTGCACTAGGCTGTTATAGCGCTATTAATCCACTTTCAACATCCTATGGAATCGTGGGTTTTCAGTTTAGGGAGGGGCCTTTGAGGCTCCTCCCTAAACTGCAAACCCCAGAATTCCATAGGGTGTTGAAAGTGGAATAGTCTAGGGCGGAAATGGCCTTTGTGCCATTCACCAATGCCCTTCTCTTCTGCTGGCATATGAAGGCAGGCAGCTGTATTATATTACAGTCTAGTGTGGAAATGGCCTTTGCAAACATCTGAAGGAGGAAACAAACGCAGCAGTTAGATCCAGGGGAAAAGCTGTAGCTCAGGGGGACAGCAGGGAGCTTGGAACAGTTGCCTGTTTGGACTACAATTTCCAGCCATGCAGACTGGTGAGTCCTAGGAGTTAAGAGTCCATTAAAAAAAAAGAACTTCTTCAAGTTCTGCAGAGCTGGGACCCTTTTGGTGGAGGCAGGGAGGTCTTGCTTCTGGCTGCGCGTGACAGTCAAGTCTCACACATGGAGGGGCCCACCTCAACATTGGCATTGCTGCATTGTGGACAACTCATTTCTTTCAGAATCCCTCCTCCTTCAGCTCCATAAACCTATTGGGGGGGGCGGATCACAAAACAAAGTCTACTGGTGACAGTGTCCTTTCATCATGACACTGTGAGGGGTACAGCCACAGGCAGCACTAGAAATGGCAACAAAGCCCGATCATACTCAAACAACAACTTCAACTTCTCCTTCTCCTTCTCCTTCTCCATTTACATTTTTCCTTTTTCCCTCCAAGGAGCCCAAAGCAGCTCACATGACAGACTTCCTTTTCCACTGCATTTCATCCTTGCAACAATCACGTGAAGAAGGTTAGGCTGAGAGTCAGTGACAGGTCCATAGGTATCTGCTGAGTTTCATGGGTGAGCACTGCTGCAAAGATGAGGCCTTACATGAACATTCAGTCCTGGGAGCCTCTTAAAGTCTTGAAAGATTCAGTTCAAAGCACATAATTTGCACATGAAATTTCCTGTGGTCATTCAGTTAAGTTTCTGTCATCATCACCAGTTTCTCAGGGGATGGACTGATTAAAATTACTCCCAAAGGTCCTGTGGAGCTGATGCAAGATTACTGATGGCCAGTATGCAGATAAAGAGACAAATGGCTTCTCAAGACAAAATGGCAGATGTTTATGGATGCATTCCCCAAAATTTAGAAAAATGCTTATTAGTTTTTACTAGTAAAACTTGAGTTGTAAATTATTCTCAATGCTCACTTGCATGATGACACACAAAGAAATCCAGCCACTTCTTTAGGGTCATCTTTTGAAGAAATTTGCATTACAGTGTGTCTGCCCTATATGCAGGGGTTCCATTCCAGGAACCCCCATGGAAAACAAAAAACACAAGTGTTGTGTCCTATTGTAGTCAATAGACACAACGTAAGCGTACCCATGGCAAAATGCCCATCACATCCATTGACTATATTGGGATGTGGTGTTTCATGCAACCTCACATTTGTGCTCATGGAGATCATCCCAAAAGAGGGTGCACTAAACTTTTCACCCATGTCATAGTATTTTTCCATGCTGTAGTATTTTTTATTTCTGTGTATGGTTGTGAAAGCTGGTAAAATGGTAAGCTGGAAATCTGTAAAAGTTGATATGAAGAGAATCAGCTCATTTGAAATGTGCTGGAGGAGAGTTCTACAGATACCATGGACTGCCAAAAAGACATATCAATGGTCCTGGAGCAAATCAGGTCTGAACTAAACTGATGACTAAACTGAGGCTGTTGTATTTTGGCAATATCATGAGATGATCTTGACTCAATGGAAAAGAGGATAATGCTTGGTAAAGTGGATGGGACTAGGAAAAGAGGGAGACCGCACTACAGGTGGATTGACTTAAGGAAGCCATAGCCCTGAGACTGCAAGAGCAGGGTAGCTGATGACCAGGACTTGTGGAGGTATCTCATTCATAGGGTCACCATAAATCCAAGTTGACCTGATGGCAAATAACAACAACAATCTATTGTGCACATAGTATAATATTAGCTATGAAAGGCAGAAATAGGAAAATAACTGGATATGTAGAAAGCACGCTGAAGGGTACCAGAGTACATCTTGGCCGTTTAAGGTATAATGCATGATTCCATTATAAGTGTGATTCTTCAGGCTGATTATACCAAATGGCTTTGATTGTTGACCCACTGAGGGTGCAATGCATGTTTCTGTGACATCAGATAGGGGTAGAAATATATCCAGGTTTTATTGCTAATTCTCTTTCCTTGATGTCTATCCAGTGGCAGAGCTTGGAGTGTGTTGAGAGGAAGGCGGGAGGGGGCAGAGCTACGCCGCAAGGAGTATGGCACTGTGTGCAGAAGTGTGGCTGTGGTGTGGGGGGGGCATGGCCAGGGCATGTGGGGGCATGGCTATGGGCCAGGACATTGCTGTCCAGGGTGAATCACCCCTCCTGCCCTCCTGTCCCTGTGCGACTCTGTCGATCTTGGTACCAGTTCCTACAAACTGCAGCATGGGCAGAATAATCTTGGCATTGGTTGAGGGAGGGTAAAGTGCTAACATGACGTTGGCCATTCCTGCACTAGACTGTCATAGTGCTATTGTTCCACTTTCAACATCCTATGGAAAGGATTCCATAGGATGTTGAAAGTGGAATAATAGCGCTATAACAGTCTAGTGTGGAAACGGCCTTAGATAATACATGATAGTAGTCAGAGTGTTGGGCTGAGATTTGAGAGATCTAGGTTCTAATCCCTATTGTTCCATGAAACTGATTCATGACAGCTATGACAGCTTTCTCAGCTTGACTTACCTCATAGGGTAGTGGTGGAGTTAAAGTTGGGAAAAGGAGATCCATGCACATTCCCTTAGCTCACTGGAGGAAAGATGGGACAGAAATGTAATTAACTATTGTACTAACTGAGGCTAGACAGCCTAGTTTCAAGTACTAAAAAAGAGGTCAATGTATCTTAATCACTTGGTTCCCAGGACACACTGGCACTTTTAACAGACCCAGAAGCTACCCAATCCCAGCAGGATGGGGAGAGGGAGGGTGTCAGAGGGTTGTGGGGATGACACTTCCTTCAGGAACTGAGGAAGCAGTTTAGAGCTGTGTTGCTCAGAAAACATTTAGCTTTTTATTTGAGGGAAAGCTCCTTTCTCAAAATATTATAGAGGATTGTGAACACTCCCATCTACACCCTCTAAAATATTGTTTGCAGCTCTTTGTAGATTTCATTTGTTGTTGTTGTTGTGGTTGTTGTGGTTGTGCATCTTCAAGTTGTTTCTGACTTAAGGTGACCCCATCACAGGCTTTTCTTGGCATGATTTGTTGAGGGAGGTTTGCCTCTGCCTTCCTCTGAGGTCAAGAGAGTGTGCTTTGCCCAAGGTTACCCAGTGGGTTTCCATAGCTGAGCATCATTGCTGCATCTATAAAAGCTTATGACCAGGTTGTGCAGGCGATTAGCATGTCTGCATAATTAAAGCTGTTGTTTCAACAGCTTGGCTTTCCAAGGATATCAAAAGGCATGGCAGTGTAAACAATTAGGATTGCATTTTCAACGCATCATTTTGCCATAGATTTCACGCTGTTTTAAACATACCTGCTATGACTTTTAAACCCCCTCCTGGCTCTTTTCTTCTCCTAAAAAGACACTTAGCCCCAGTTTTAGTCTATTCCTCCATTAGTAATCAAAGAAGGTCATATTTCTTTTTTAGCTTTAACACACTTCCACTCTCATCCTGCTGCTAAATTATGGATCATATTTAACCTTTTGCTCACCCTGAAAGTCTCTTGATTACTGTCTCCTTTTGTAGAATTTTCCCATGAAAGACAAGCAGGGATATTGGCCTAACCTTAATTAAAATACTTTAAAATATATTTTAAGAGAGTTTTGAAAAAGCAGGTTAATCTGGAAACAGAATTATGAATTAAGGCACTGAAAATAGATATGGATGGGAAATACATTCATCTGCCTCTAAATATTGTCATCTGTCTGTACACCTGGAGATTTGACCACAGTGGCAGTTTGCCAGATGGTACCTCTTTCCTGTTTTGTGTCATTAGGCCAACTGGATTGGCAGATGAATCTTACTTCAGCACTGATGATGGGATAGCATCTTCTCCTAGACCTGAGACAGGAAGCTAGTTTAAGGGGTCTAGGACAAACCCTGTGGCATGCTTTCTTCCAATAGAAGGGAATTGCCTGAAGGATAAGGAATAGCTGAGGAAATTATGTCACTGGCTATCCTTGCACACTACTTGTTGTCTGAAGTGATCATCAAACTCTGTCTAATGGTGGGACTGGACATTTCAATCTGGCTTTGGCTTAGGCACTGTAACGCTGTTGATCATCCTGATGGCCAACCTCAGTCAAGAAAGAAACAGCAGGAATGTGAGCCTGCTGAATCTCCTTGACCTCTTGATGGCTTTTGTTACCATTAATCATACTATAATCTCTGCAGATTAAGGCTTGGTGATAGAGAGCTGTCACTCATTCCTACATGGTAGTTTCAGAAAGCAGTACTGGATTCTTTGACTCCATGGGATTGGAGTTGTGAGGCTCCATCTTGTCTCCCATGGTTTTTAACATTGGCGTGAAGCTGCTGGGGGAGATCATACATGGAGTAAGATGTCATCAGTATTCTGACCACGCCAGGTTGTGTACTATCTGATTAAAAAGAGACCATGTGAACAAGTCATGAGACTGATAAGAGCCAATAAAGTGAATCCAGTTAAGATGGAGGCACTGTGGATAGTTGGCTCCCAGGTTTAGGGAGCTGACATTCATCCTGTTCTGCCTAGGGCAGCATTCGTCATGAAGGAGCAAGTGCTAAACCAGGGATATTCCTTGATTCCACATCATCACTATAGACTCAAATGTAGGGGTTTGGGAAAGTTACTTTTCTGGAGTACAAAAAATTACACTGGTCATGCTGGCTGGGGGATTCTGGGAATTGGAATCCAAAAATGTAACTTTCTCCAGGCTCTGCTAGCATGGCATCAGTGGCTCAAAGCAGGTTTATCAGCTCCTGTGTTTGCTGGATAGAGATTTATTCATTCAATTAAAATTCCACCTTTTCCCAGCATGGGACAGAAAGTGGATCACAGCATGAATTAAAACAAGGTATGTCTAAAGAAAACCTTAATGATAAAAAAAATTAAAACAATGACATAAACTACCATATTGAAACATCAGTAACTTAAAACTCTATAAATCATTTAAAAACATGACAATAACAATACAAGTAGAACACTGTCTTCACTAAAAGGACTTTATACATAGTTACCCACCAAAAGACTGTTCAAATAAAAAGGTCTTTACCTACTGGTAGAGGAAGCAAAGCAGGGGCAAGGAGAATGCCAACCTGGCCTTTGTGGGAGACAATTCGAGAGCCTGGGAGCAACCACCAAGAAGGCTTTTTTCTGTGTTCACACTAAACATACCTGTGCAATATGTTTAGGTGTAATCTCTCTTCTTGTATTTTGAATCCATTGGTTTGTGTTGTAGTTCTGGAGTAGCAAAGCAGCTGGCTCCATCTTCTACCTGATGTCCCTTCACCTCTTAGTCTTTTCTGATTTATTTACACAGAAACTTATCTAAATCTCCTGAGGGAATCACATCTCATAAGTCAGGTCTCTAAGTCCTAGCCTGTAGACTGAGCCTCAAAACAGTCCATCTCGCTTGATGTAGGACTATGTGGTCACATAAGCACATAAAGCCAATCATTCTTCAAACTGTTTTCCTTCATTTTAAAGCTGCAATCATATGCTCAGTTATAAATACCTAAGCCTCATTAAGATTAACAAGATCAAGTCTGAACTTGATGAACTTGATTTCTGAGAAAGCATATACATCTGGCATGTATTTACAGTGCAAAATTTGTAAGTGTGTAAATGAGAGAAAAACTTGACGCTTGTCCATGTCAGTTGGGCTGGTAATCATGTGGCCCTCCAGATGTTGCTGTACTGCAGCTTCATTCATTCCTCACCATGGGCAGCGCTGGCTAGGATTTACAGTTCAGCCATATCTGAAGGATTGCATGATTCCCACTCTGACATGAAGTGTTTCTCACAGTTAATTTTCAGCCTTTGCTTTGGAAAAGTTGTGGTCAGGTCAATCTTTTCTTAAGCAGCAGAAATATTCATAATCAGCTTTGGTCTCCTTAACCACACGTATGCATGTACACCAAGCTCTATGGTGTCTGCAAAATATTCCCAAATTGAAGCCCTGCCCGTTAAACAATCTCTAAACTCCTTAAATGGGTATGGCAGCCCTTACTTCTCCCAGAGTGATGTGGCTCTTTCCAGTCAGATGAGGCACGCTGTGTTTACCACACAGCTCTGCCTCTCCCCCCATTATAACACCAGCTTTGTGTAAAAGAGTGAGACTTTTCAAGGTTTGTTTAGAGTCATTTTAATAAATTTACGGTAGCGTGTTTTCTGTGTTACTTCATATATTGTATACCACCCAGCCAAGTCAGTATTTACAAAAATAAACAATAACATTTATTAAGATAACAATCAGAATAAAGTAGTGTTTCAGATTTCAAAAGCAGTTCAAGGCTGAAATATTTCTTCAGTGTACTTTTTAGACAGTTCACTTGTATCTTTAGGCTCACATATAAAGTACAAGTATCATAAAACAATTATCATAAACTATCATAAGGTATCATTTTATTTTTCAATTTTATTTTTCAATTTTATATGTCTTTTAATTGTTTAATTGTTTTATGCTTTTAATGTGCTTTAACTTTTTGGAAGCCACCTTGAGTCCTATCTTGGGATAAAAGGTGGCATAGAAATTCAACAATCAAACAAACAGCCCTTTGGCTATACTCTTACCAAAGGCTCAATCCCCAGTCTAGGTCACGCACTCTGACCAGATTCTAGTAGGGTTCAATTACTCTTCAGCCTCTCACTAGGCTTCCACTGAGAATTAACCCTCCCAACACAGTCACACTATCTGACTGGCTAAGGGACTCTACTCCTTAGCTATTTGCTAGAATCCCACTGTAGGACTAAATACCAACAGGTACTTGGCTTTATATAACCTTTTTTCTCAGCCACCAACCCCTCCCACACACTACTGGACTGGGGCCATTTCCGCACTAGACTGTTATAGAGCTATTATTCCACTTTCAACGTCCTATGGAATCCTGGGGTTTGCAGTTTAGGGAGGGGCCTCAGGCCCCTCCCTAAACTGAAAACCCCAGGATTCCATAGGATATTGAAAGTGGAATAATACCACTCTAACAGTCTAGTGTAGAAAAGGCCTGGGTTTCTCTCCTTAGGAGCTATTCTGGTTGCTTGGCAACCTGCTTCCAGGCTGCTCTTGCACTTCAGGTAGCCACACTCCCAGAACTTTATCACAATGGGCTTCTACACATTCATCCTAAATGGCATAGAATCATAGAAATGTAGAGTTGGAAGAGACCACAAGGGCCATCCAGTCCAACCCCCTGCCATGCAGGAAAACCCTCAAAGCACTCCCGACAAGTGGCCATCCAGCCTCCGCTTAAAAACCTCCAAAGAAGGAGACTCCACCACACTCTGTGGCAGCACATTCCACTGCCGGACAGCCCTGACTGTCAGGAAATTCCTCCTGAGGTTCAGGCGGAATCTCCCCTCCTGCAGCTTGCATCCATTGCTCCTTGTCCTGGTCTCAAGAGCAGGAGAAAACAAGCCCACTCCCTCCTCGACATGACATCCCTTCAAATATTTAAACATGGCTATCATGTCCCCTCTCAACCTTCTCTTCTGCAGACTAAACATACCCAGCTCTCTAAGTCTGTCCTCATAGGGCATGGCTTCCAGGCCCCTCACCATTTTGGTTGCCCTCCTCTGGACCTGCTCCAGCTTATCCATATCCTTCTTGAATTGGGGTGCCCAGAACTGGACACAGTATTCAAGATGACGTCTAACCAATGCAGAATAGAGTGGTACCAATACCTCCCTCGATCTAGACACCATACTCCTATTGATGCAACCAAGAATTGCGTTGGCCTTCTTGGCTGCCGCATCACACTGCTGACTCATGTTCAGCTTGTGGTCTATGAAGACTCCTAGATCCCTTTCACACGTACTGTTAGCCAGCCACGTGTCCCCCATCCTATATTTCTGCATACCATTTTTTCTGCCTAAGTGTAGGACCTTACATTTCTCTCTGTTGAAGTTCATTTTGTTAGCCTTGGCCCAGCTCTCCAATCTGTCCAGGTCCTTTTGAATTTTGATCCTGTCATCAGGCGTATTAGCAACCCCTCCCAATTTGGTGTCATCTGCAAATTTGATCAGCGTGCTCTCTATTCCTTCATCCAAGTCATTAATGAAGATATTGAAGAGCACCGGGCCCAGGACAGAACCCTGTGGCACCCCACTAGTCACTTCTCTCCAGGATGAGAATCTGCCATTGGTGACCACCCTTTGGGTACGGTCAGTCAACCAGTTACAAATCCACCTGACAGTAGCCCTGTCCAGCCCACATCTTACTAGCTTCTTTGCAAGAATGTCATGGGGAACTTTGTCAAAGGCCTTACTGAAATCAAGATATACTATGTCCACAGCATTCCCTTCATCTATCAAGCAAGTAACTCTATCATAAAAAGAGATAAGATTAGTCTGGCATGACCTATTTTTGAGAAATCCATGTTGACTTTTCGTAATTACGGCATTGTTTTCTAAGTAATTAGAAACTGACTGTTTGATGATCCGCTCCAGGATCTTTCCAGGTACTGATGTCAGGCTGACTGGGCAATAATTATCTGGGTCCTCTTTTTTTCCCTTCTTGAAGATGGGGACAACATTTGCCCTCCTCCAGTCTGCCGGAATGCTTTGCACATATGTGGAGAACACTGAGAGGCAGTACAGTAGAGTGGTTATAGCACTGGTCTGGGACTTTGAAGATCTCAGTTTTGTTACCTGCTGAGCTATGAAACTCACTAGATCACCTTGGGACAGTCATGTAGTCTGACTTATCTCACAAGGCTGTTATGAAAATTAAGTGGATAAAAGCTATACAATCTACATCACCATATACAGTGGACCCTCCATATCTGTGGGGTTTCCATTCCAGGATACCCCTCCTTAAAACAGTGAAAAATGTGAATGCTCAAGTCCCATATTACGAAATGGTGGCATTGTGCAAATGGATGCTTCGACATACCTGTGTTCATGCTGTTTTAGGCATAGGACGTGATACTCTGTGATCGCTGGAATTCATATATGGAGGACCCATTGTAAATGTTGCAGACAAACAAACAAGTGACTTAATCAACTTCATGTGCCTCCTGCCCCGCACAACATTTACAGCTTCCAAATGTGGAATATAATAATGTAGTTGGCTCCTCCTACAGTTTTCCCATGCTGCTAAGGTAATGTTCAAGAAGGGCTCCATTATGCTCACATTTGGGAGAAAATCATGTAGGGCAGATATCAGAGAATTTCCTTTTCCAAACTGCAACTTGCTGAAATCTGCCAGCTCATTTTATTATTTTTACTGTACAATATATTTTATACTTTTCTACAACAAAATGGTGCCTGTGCCCTAGTAAAAGTGTATTTAGCAATAAGAAGCAAGCTTCATTTTATTCTAGGAATCATGATAGGTCTGTGATTTAAATAAGAATCAAGACTGTTGTTGTCGTTGCTGTCATTTTTGCTTTAACATTATCAGGAATGTAAAAACAGTTGTAAAGCAGAGAATGGTGTGAGGAGACTAGAAATATTACTTGTGTGATACACAACTGAATTAATACACACTAATGGTGGAGAGCCAGCATGGTGTAGTGGTTTGAGCCTTGGACTATGACCCTGGAAACCAGAGTTCATTTCCCCGCTTGGCCATGGAAACCCACTGGATGACCTTGGGTACGTCACACACACAGAGCCCCCAAAATCTCCATTGTTGTTTCGTCTTAGGGTTGCTGTAAGTAGGAAATGGCCTGAAGACACACAACAACAACAAGTAGTGGTTAATGATCAGTACAGCAGTCAGTTTGCTCCAGTTTTTGTCTGAATATCAAAGGAACTAGCTACTCCAGGTGCTGAACACAGTTCCCAAAATATGTTTGTCTCCTTAGATAACTCCTCTAAAGATTGGAATAACATCTGGCGCTCATTCACACTATGCAATTATCTCACTATTTATTCTATTTTAACTGCCATGGCTGCATCCTATGGAAACCTGGGGTTTATAGTTTCGTGAGCCACTGGAACACTCTGGCTGAGAATCTTAAAGTCCCAGGATTCTATGTGATAGAACCATAGCAGTTATGGTGGAATAATGGTGCTATAATTCTTTAGCGTGAGTAAGCCCCAGGAGACAATGCACTGCCCTCAACTGACACTGCAGCCATCAGCTGCCAATGATATACAGAATCAGCCATAAAGGCCATCTCAATAAGAGCATTAAGTCTAGGGTTTAATATTTTCTATCGCTGTCACAGGGTGGGGCTGCAATCCAGAATTTTGTTGATGCAACCAGCAGAGTTATAGGCCTTTCCTTTGAGGACCCTGGCTTCACACATCCTTCTCTCCACAAAGCGAACAGGGGAACATCACCAGATACTGTTCAGGAATGTGATTTTTCAGTGCTGGAGGGTACTCAGCTGACAGTAACCCATCGCTTATGAAGGGTTCAGAACAGGGCTGAGCAGCTGCCTGAAGACCAGGGGCCACACACAGCTTTTGCTGGACCCTAGAGGGCAACAATTCTCCCATATGCTCCACCTCAATATTGATTGATTGATTGATTGATCGATCGATTGATCGAGTGGTTGATTGGTTGGTTGATTGATTGATTGATTGATTGATTGATTCATTTTTTACTGATAAGATGCCTCTTGTGCCCTCTTTGGGGTCTGAGGGGGAATTTCATCATGTTACTGATTTCTCTTGAGCTATTTTAGGCATAGGAGGGATCTTTTTCTACAACCAGAAATAACTGAAAATCACCTCAGGTTTTGAAAAAGAGATCCCCTTGGGCTTCAGATAACTTTGGGGGACTGAATTTGCCCCCAAACCCCGATTTGCCCCCCCATCAGTGTTTTTGTTTTTGTTTTAAATTTGGGGTAGGAATGGGAACACAAGGCTTATGGATCACACTTTTTCTACTTCTGGTTTAGAATTACCCCTTCCGGCAGGCTTTAGCTCACACCTCACACCTCACACCTATAGGCGAAATGCTTCCAACAACATTGTGACCTGTTTGTTCCCAGTTGGGATTAAACTACTTTCCCTCATCAGCATCAGCACACTTACAACACTGACTTTGCTCTAATTTTCTGGAAATGCATGGCTAACAATCTTGACGCGATATTCCTGGATACAATGATGGTTTCTATACTTACAACTGCTAATAGTAGTATAATCCACTGTTTTCACAGCCCAGAAATTCGTATAGTATCACAAGAAGTTAAAGATGACAATAGATTCTATTAAAATGGCCATTTTCTTAGCCTTGCAATATGGTGTCAGATTCTCATTTTTAAGAGTCATGGAGGATTTATTATAACAGTCTAGGTAACACTGAAATAATTTTTAAAAATAACAGTAATATTTTAGCAGTCCATGACTATTGTTGTCCCCTTGGTAAACCCTGCCCCGGGATCTACAATTTTGATATAAAATTAATCTAACCCACCAGAGAGGTCACCCAGATGAGCACGTAGGCAACAATGGTTGTACGATCAAAAGAACCAGGTCAGGCCAGTAAACTCTCCAGTCACGTAGCCACAGGAGACCTCAAGCTGTGCCAACTCATGGTGGACAAAAGATCATCCGCCTTTAAGGAGCCAACTTGAAGGGATTAAGAGTTTTCCCACAAAGTTGGGCACTGGAAGCAATAAAATCTTATCAGGCAAAATCCATCTACATAAACTCACACTGCAACCCAAAGCAGCGGAAGATCCTGATACTTGGGTAACACCTTGTTATCTCCAATATCAAAGAAGGTGCCAGTGTGAAGTTATTTTCAATTGCTGTCCCCTTTGTTCTCCCCGGGAGAGGATTTGCCCTCAAGGTAAATTTTTCCTACAAATAGTTCCCGTTTTTGACTAGTTCTTTGGATACCTCCCGGTCATACCAACTGACTGTTCCTCCCCCCTCGATAGCTGTGTGATCCCCTCAGCATCTCTTTGCTGAGTTCCTTTTCTTTCACTGCTTTCTGGACCAAGGACTTCAGGAAAAGGTGCAGTATCACCCAAACTATGAATCTTTCAACAATCCGTCGATCTTATTTCCACTCTTTATTTCTCTTTAGCCCTTGGATGTGTGTGTGAGTGTTTGCATTGATGAGTGCTATTACTGTTTAATAAAGTCATTCATTGGACCTTTTTGTGTGATTTCTGACTGGGCCTGACCCCGTAAAAACTGGGTAAAAGATCTCGCTAGGTTACCCTGCCTCTTGCATTGCTATTGCTTGTGCTCTGTTGAGCTTACTTTCCCCATCACTTGGAGCATATGGAGGTGTCTCTCTGGGACCCCTGGATTTTCAGGGGAACACTATGTATGGAGAAACTTTGTGAGTCTAGGGAGTTCCAGAGAAAAAAGCAGAGTAGAAATAAAGATAATGATGATGATGATGATGATGATAACAACAACCACAACCACAACAACAGAAGCTTAATGTTCTTTAATGGCTGCTTTCCTGAAATCTCTCTCTGGCTTTGGAAGATGACATCCACCCCGAGTGCTTGGGTGAGCAAAATGTCACCTGTAGGCTGCATGTTGCCCCAGAACCCCAATTTTATCCTTCTTAAGGCCCCATGCCAGTTTCTGAAAGCCCCCCATATTTTTAAAATGGTATGTTTGGAGGGATTTTTTTAACCTGAAGACTGTGTGAAGAGTCCCCAAAATATACAAAAACACCCCAACCTTACACAAAAAGCACCTCAGAACACCCATATACCTACATTACCATTAAAGTACTTCTCAAAAATGGCTTCCAGCTGCCATTTTGGAAAAGCTCATAACAAAGATAGAGATATTGGGAAGCACTATCTATGGCTACAGTCCATGTAGGACTGTCCAGGTGGGAAAGTTGGGCCCTGGTCCTCATTCAGTTATCCACCTCCTGCCTGAGAGCATGAGTGGGGAATCCTCTTTCACCATGAGATCTGAATTCAGTTCCAGAAAAGTTTGTAGAGGATAGCTCATAGCAGTGGCAAAAATGTACGAACAAAAATACCAGCATACTGGCTGACAATCCATTTTGGGGAAGAATTCAAAGTGCTAGTTGTGACCTTTAAAGCCATATACACCTTGGGTTCAGACTATCTGAAAGACAATATCTTCCTATATGAATCTACCCAAGCTTTAAGATCTGCAAAGGAAGAGCTTTCTTTCGATTTCACCACCATCATGGGCACATCTGGTGAGGACATAATTACATTAAGTAATAGCAATTACATTTCTATACTGCTTATCAGTGCTAAGCACCCCCTAAGCAGTTTACAATATGTTTAGCTAATTTTCCCCAACAAGCTGGGTACTCATTTTACCGAGCTATGGAAGCATGGAAGGCTGAGTCAACCTGGAGCCCTGCAGGACTGAACTCACAACATTGTGGCTACAGTACCAGCATTTAACCACTGTGCCACCAGAACATGGGAGAGAGCCTTCTCTGTGGCTGCTCCCAAGTTGTAGAACTTCCTTCCACAGGAGGTTCATTTGGCCCCCTTCCTACTCTCTTTCCCTCAGTAAGTACACACTTTTTTATTTAGGCAGATATTTATTTTTTAATTTGTTGCAGCAGGTGGAGCTTTTAATAGAGGGGTTTTTATTTTATTAGGTTCTATTATGTTTTAAAATTGTTTTTAACTTGTATGTTTTCAACAGAATTTTGGTTTAATTCTTTTTTTTAACTTTTGTATTTCTAGTTTTGTTACAATTGTACTTCATCTTAAATGCTTGTGATCTGCCTTGAATCACATGCAGGAAGAAAAGCAAGAATGGAATGGAATGGAATGGAATGGAATGGAATGGAATGGAATGGAATGGAATGGAATGGAATAGAATAATAAAATACTTAGCTTAAAAGTCTTATTGCTGTTCACTAAGTCTTTAGAGAGGCACTTCAACCTTTCAGAATGGGATGACACAAACAGAACTTGGGAGACCACTACAGGATATTATGAGAGTGAAAGGCAGAAACCTAAGAGTCAGACTGAGCTCCTAGAAGGGACAACAGCCAGCCTTGAAGCCTCTACCTTTGTCCAAGAAGGAGGGACAGCAAACCATCTGGAGGCCTATCTGCCAGTGATGTATTTAAGTCTTTTACTCTGAGTCTGAAGTCAAGTATCAAGTCTTTATCTTTACGTCTCAAATCCTTGAAGATACTTTCAAGTCAAGTCTCAAGTTAATCTCAAGCCTGGGAGCCAACTGTATGCCCCAACCTATATTCCAGAATTTCTGGACAGAGTCGAATAAAATCAGTTTTAACTATTTAAGCAGAGTCGGCCCTTTACATCTGTGATTTTGCCATCTGCAGCTTTGGAAGTGGAGAATAGGATCCTTCTTACTCCCCTTTCTCGAAGCTAGAGGCTTTTGTGCCAATGGGCATAAAAGAGTCTTCAGCTTTGGAAGTAGGGAATAGGATCGTTCTTGCTTCCTTTTTCCAAAGCTGGAGGATTTTTCAGAAGTGCAGAATAGGATCCTTCTTACACCTCATTACTGAAGCTTCAAAAACTTTAGAAGGAAGGATCCTTCTTCCTCAAGCCTGTTGTGTAACACATTTACTGTTCGCCTCTGAGAAACACATCCTGCACTCTGGGGACAAGTCTTGTCTTCTGCTTTTAGGAAAAGTTTTAGAAGGTTCCTCCAATATGCAGCAGGGACAGACTGCTGAGCAGACCTCAAGCCCGCTTCAAGCCCATTGCCTAAGTTGTTGGCTGTTCCCCCCTGAGAAATGCACGCACACTTTGGGCTTGAGACAGACTGTCACGTGATTAGTAGGCAAAAAGAGATGAAAGTGTTGTTTAAAGTTGTAAGGTTTCTGGATGAATGCATTATGTCACTGAACCAAGGGGAGCAAGTCAGTCACTAATATATATATAAATCTCAAGTTGAGTCAAGTCAGTGCATCATTCATTGCCGAGTCGAGTCTGAGTCGAGTCACTGAAGCAACTTAAGTCCAGCTTGAGTCCGTGTCAGTCGACTCGAGTCTACATCACTGCTATCTGCAGTATGAATTTAGAGAGACAGAAGCAGAGAATAGAGAATAACTTAGCTAAATTTAGCTAAAAGGAGACTGTAATCTTGTTGAGATGCTTCACTAGTAGGAATCTGAAGCAAAATCAGTGGAGTTGATGCCTGTTTATTGGAATCTATTTCCTTCCAACAAGCTCTATTTGTCTATTTTAAATAAAGTGACTATTATAATAACTCAATACATAACATGTACTCTCTCTCTTCCCCCCTTCTCTCTCTTTCTTTTTGTACCCCTTCAGAGGAAACAAAACTTTTCAAGAATGGCCATGGATTTCTCCCCACTTTGACAAGTGGGGAGAGGCATAAAACTTTTTTAATTTTTAAAATTTTTTTTGCTTATGACCCGGTAACACTAGATATCACTTTTTGTCATAAAGGCAATTCTTCCAGCCTGTACTGCTCGATTAATTATGTTTGGGGATGGGGAAGAATGCTTGTAACTGAAAATACATTTCTTGGGGTGGTTTGTTATTATGATTTTTTATTATACCAATCAATTCCATTTTCATGCCTTTGGACTGTCAGTTCTTAGAATAAAAAGCAGTGGAAAGCAATGTTATTAGTGTATTTCGCTTTGTGTAAAGCAAATATTGGATACAAATGTCCAGGGAATAAGATTTGTTGGACTAGGCATTTGTGCTTCTTGGTTATATGCTGCTTGACATGCCACATACTGTAATGAACTAAAGTAATAAATACAGCTGCTCTGAACTCCTTTCTTGCCCTCTGTCCATTATTCTCTCTCCCCTGGGCTGTTTTGGCATACCAAAGTGCTGATATGCTCCCAACAAATATCGTTTTCTTAAAATTAACCATTAAAATAACGTCACTCTTTTTCACCCATGCAACTGTGGGATTTAGTCCCTAGCAGAAGTCATTTTTAAAAAGGTCATGTATAGCTTTCTAGGGTGAGCTACACACAGAGTAAGTCAACATACTTGCCTTCAAGCAAGCACAGTGTCACAAAAATGAAGGCATTGTAATGTATGTTGAAAGATCTCACTCATTAAATGGGATTAGGATTGATTCAGCAGAAATGAACAGTTTCCCAAGGGATGACAAGGATGAGGCCTTTTTGAAGCAACTTGATGGTATAGCTTTCATAAAACTTGGGGATGTCTAATTCAGATCCTGAAGACGCTGGTAGCACAAAGTTTTCACAGCCACCTCTCTGCAGCTACCCCAAATCTGAAGTGATGCTTCAGGGAGTGACTCCTTAACAGAACCTGTTAGGAGGTTCCCCTAGCTAGAATATTGGGTTTGCAAGGACAATGTCCTTTGCTACCTTTTTTTGGAGCACACAAGTATACTTCATCTGATAAAGCAGATGTGTTCTGGAGCATTACTACTTTAACAGAAAATTTGGTACTAGAGGCAGAAATAACATGAAAAAAATAGGGATAGGTTTCTGCATGACCAGCATGGAAAAAAAAGAGGCAGTAATATACACACACACACACAGAGAGACACAGAAATAACAATATGTACTTGTGAAATGAAACCGCCAGGTCTTATAAGCCTTACACAAACAAAAAGATCAAAATCTTTCTGGAGACCACCTGAAAGCTTCCTCCAGCATTTATTCAGGGCTGATTTTTTTTCTTTCTCTGGCTTCCACTTTTCTAATGATTTCAGTTTTGGTGGCAAAAAATATACAGATCTATGTTCTTTAAACATGTTGGTCATAGCTGGTGAAGCAGGTTCTTCCACTCTGCTGTTCACGCATAGTCAGTAAAGGATTCTGGAATCTGCTACTGTTTGACTTGTCTTTTGTACCAAACACGCAGAGCTACAGGATGATTGGCCACTGTAGAAACCTATTCTTTCGCAGCTCAAGCTTTATTGCATTCTTTACTGCAGACACACTGCCGTAACCCCACACCAAAAATCTAGCCCTCCTTCACACAGAGCTGGTACTGTTAAGAAACTTCAGCTAGAAAGAGGACAAAGAGGAAAAGGGAAATTGTGCAGATGTAAAAAGACTTTGTAAAAAGAAGCTCCTTTTTCAGAGGCATTGCAAAGGAGCATGTGTGGCTCGTGACCAGGACATTTTGCCCTCAAATGTCAAGGTCAGGCACTCTCTGTTTGTGTCAGAAGCTAACATTGCTGAGGAGAATCTTTCTGTGGTCATGATTTATCATTGACATAAGTGACACATCTTTTAAACAGGTCACACGACTCACCTTTATTGTTTGACATCAAAATATATTCATTTTCCAAAACCAGTAGTAGACTCCTGGGTGCTTCTTATTCCCCTTCCCCATGTTCTTTGGAATTTTTGGCAATCCAGGCATGCCCCCGGGGCAGCTTCATGGAAGGAAATTGGGCCATGGCATTCCACGGAATTAAGCACAGGTTTAATAAATAGTATTTTCTCTTTATAAATACGCAGCTCTTTTTATGCATTGACAAAGTCAGCTAAAGACACTAGAGGATTAAAGTGAATTCTACATCAGGCGTCCCAGGATAATGAAGCCATTGCTGGAAAAAACTGCTTTCTAAAGGCAGAATGGTACTTTGGGGGAAAATAACATAAACCAATTCACAGGCTGTTCCTGTATGTGCGCGCGCGCACGCACACACAGACACAGAGGCTCACAGAAACACTACAGTTTAAATTTGTCAGATCGCAACAGTGTCTAGCCAACTGCAAAAGGCATTTATAAAGAAAGCCATTTTGAAAGTGTCAACTACTTGAACACTGTAGGTGACCTTAATTTCCTTTCCAATAACAACAGTATTGTTTGTGACACCAGCTGCATGGGGGCTCAATGGATCAAATTCTAAACTTGGCTTGATTTCATGCCCATCATAAGCACAGTCATGCAATGCAGGATATGGGCACATGTTAGAAACTTTTGGAATGCCTTGCAGAATGGGTCCCTTCTCTTTAAGTAGGGTTATTAGCTTTGGGAATGTTTTAGCAGTGATGGTGTACTAATAGAATGATGAGGAAGAGGAGGCAAAGAATAAAAGAGAAAGGCAGGTGGATTGTGGGAATCAGAATAGTCTGCTTATAACTTATCTAGATATTGATGCACTTCCCCTAACATTTGTAGCAGACTCTCACCAGTGCAATACAGCTGTTTCCTGTATGCAAATATAATCTTTCCATGTATCTAAATGATCTAATTGGGATACAGCTCCCACACATGGGGTAATGTTGTCCAGGATCCTGCACCGGACACGCCATCTTTCCATCCAGCCCTCCAATCCACCTTAAATCTAGTCATCCATACTGAGCAAAGGAGTTCTGTGACATTGGTGAGCAGGGCGCTGAAGCCTCCTCCTGCCAGTAATGTGACAAACAGAAGCAAAGACCATGTGCGATCCTGTTGCAACTCCCTGTCATATCACTGCTCACTGGCAAGTTGGGGCTGGACACACCATCTTTCCATGACCTACTAGCCGGTGTCACTAAATCCTTTGCTGGCTGCGGTTTAAGGTGGGATTTGGGGGCATTTGCAATGGTGCCATTATTGTAAATGATAATGTCAAATGGTGACAAGATCACAAGCCTAGATTACAATATTGTAACTGTCTAACAAGATGTGAACCTGTGTTTCAAGATACCTGTCTATCACTGTAATGATTTGTGTATGCTATACAAGACAGCAGAGCTACTATCAGTATGTGTATACCTCAGATAAGCATAGTTCCCATGTAAAGTCTTCACTAGGCAGCTTTGTGTCTGTCATTTGCTCTCAGTCATACCTGTTTCACCCTCCCTGGTATCCAGTGGCTTCTGTGTCAATGGAATCTGTTCTAGGATTCAGCCAAACCTTTAATGGGGCTATCCAAGGTGCTGAACTTTATACCCCACTACATTCAGTACCTTGGATAGCTTCTTTAAAGCTTCCCTGTTTCTCAACTGCACTCCTCACGATAGCTGTCAGGTATGGGACAGGGGTGGATTTTCCCAGGAACAGTATATTCTTATGATCAATTCATGTTTTAACACACGATATTTGAGGGTGGCTTGGTCTTGAATGAGCAGTTAAGGCCTACTGGTTTTATGAAAGACCAGGTCCTAGTGGAGATGAAGATGACAAGAACTGCCATGATGATATAGATCAGCAAAGCTGGCTAGATTTCTAGACTTTTCTTTAGTGGCTCTGAGGACTGTTAGGATGAGCATTTCATAATTTACTACTATACTGGTGCTTCCAATTGTTTTCCAAAATATTAGAACTTGTTTTCCCAATGAAAATACCCCATTATTTTCAAGCTCTCCTCTGTTCTCCTCCAAACTGTTTCAGACAAGTAGTCATGACTAAAAGAGGATTTTTTTTTTTTTAGTGTTGCTCCCCAGGATCTCTAAATTGGAGGTATCAGAGACTGAACTTGAAATATGTTGTATGCAACACTTGTGCCCTGCCATTCAGCTCTGATCCCTTTTATTCAAGCTTAGATCCATCTCATCCAAAGTATTCCATTAGCAGGTTATCTAGTTACAAGCAAAGTTCTTCAAAATTGCTGCTTTATCATGCACAACATGACTAGATGTCTAATTCCAGATTATAATGCAAGGCAGGTCACCCCCAATTCGCACATCTGCTTGTAATTAAATTAAACATGCTAGCATTATTTTAGCAAACTGTAGTGGGAAATATGATGGTAAGTAATGATGTTTCCAATAACACTAAATACCTTTATCTGTAGTAAAGAAAGAAACCAGTACAACTGTTTTTATAGAGATGAATGAGAGCCTATTCACTGGCTGCACAGTGTAAGATTACATCACCGAAGCTACTTTGCAGTTCCACTGGATCACACAGTTGTGAGAAAGTTTGGCAGATGCTTGCTTTGGACTGGGTATATCTGCAGAGTGCTTGCCTGTGCTAGCATTTGACCCATTCTCATCCTTCCACAATGTCCTAAACAGCATCACTTGTGCAATGGTTAAGCTAATGTAATACTACTTGGACCATTCTGATTAAGGCCATTTCCGCACTAGACAGTTATAGCACTATTATTCCACTTTCAACACCCTATGGAATCCTGGGTCCTCAAAGGCCCCTTCCTAAACTGCAAACCCCAGGATTCCATAGGATGTTGAAAGTGGAACAATAGCACTATAACAGTCTAGTGTGGAAATGGCCTAAGAAATTACTCTTGCACAACATCCTAAAAAGCACAATCACAGAATCATAGAAATGTAGAGTTGGAAGAGACCGCACGAGCCATCCAGTCCAACCCCCTGCCATGCAGGAACACCCTCAAAGCACTCCCAACAGATGGCCATCCAGCCTCTGCTTAAAAACCTCCAAAGAAGGAGATTCCACCACTCTTCGAGGCAGCATATTCCACTACCAGACAGCCCTGACTGTCAGGAAGTTCTTCCTGAGGTTCCGGTGGAATCTCCTTTCCTGCAACTTGGATCCATTGCTCCTTGTCCTGGTCTCTGGAGCAGCAGAAAACAAGGCCTCTCCTTCCTCTACATGGCATACCTT
The DNA here is from genome assembly GCA_948472985.1 of Iguana delicatissima. Taxonomy (NCBI): domain Eukaryota; kingdom Metazoa; phylum Chordata; class Lepidosauria; order Squamata; family Iguanidae; genus Iguana; species Iguana delicatissima. The sequence continues at coordinate 883,526 of CAOKZL010000267.1, read as the reverse complement.
CAAATATTTAAACATGGCTATCATGTCCCCTCTTAACCTAACAATGGCTTATACAATGATATTTACAGAAGTGTATGGCACCAACATCTTTCTGGCCATTGCCTTTCATTTTCTCCTGATGAAGAGGTTACTAAAAGATCTTTGGGGAATTCTGGGTGATATTGAGTGATGTTTTTAAAACATATGATAATGTATGGGTTTGCAGGTATATATGGGGATCAGGGGTGTGTGTGTGTGTGTGTGTGTGTGTATATATGTTGGAGTGTCTTTTTCTGTTTCTCTTTCACTCTGTCTCTACACACAGAGATGTGTACACACATCTGGGATGACCAGTAGCTTCCATGTTAGTGGGGTAGTAAATCTACTCCCGGTTTTAGTCCCAACTTGAAAGCAGAGGGGGGAGAGTATGGACTATGGACCACATGCAGTTCCCAGCGGGCAGTTTTGTAATTGCTGAAGCACCTGTTTTAGTATTTTTTGGTCTGTGTCCTTCCAAACCCTGCAAAACCAACTATATTTCAGATTCCTGGAACTGAAATTGGTATGAGTTCCAGTTGCATTGGGAGTAGTGGTACTATTGGTGGTGGTGGGGCATTATATGGGAAATAGCTCTCATCTTCTCCACACTCTGCTTTAAAGGAATTATCTGAGGATAAGAACCCTACTACCCAAACAGCTTTAGCCCTTTGGACATACTCATGGACTGAAACTTGGAGCATGTAGTGAAATTATTGTTAACAGGTGTTTGTTATGAATCAAGAATCAACTGTTTAGATTTTATAATACCTTGTAACTTTCCTACTGTTGCTTCCTGCCAGCCATCTAATGTACAGATGCTGTTTGCAAGAGCTGAAATCAAAGCATCAAATGAAAATCTTGAACTTCATCTCTATGTTGCACGAGTTGTACATATCTAAGTGAAACTACATTTTTAGCAGCAGCACTGGTAAAATATGAAAATGTGACATGTAGGTCTGCCAGTGTAAGAGTGCCAGGACTCCAGATGAAACATGCAGTATGTTAGAAAAAAGGCCACAAAAACATGAACAATCTTCACACAAAATTCAGGAACCATAAATCAGCATTCATTTCCACAAGGATGGAGCAACCTGTTGCAAAACTTTGGAACTGTGAAGCTAACAGCTTTCCAACATGGCAATTATCCCTACAGAGAAACCCTGTGATCCAGCCATGCTTGAAAAAAAAGAGGAAGCTTTGGGATTTACAGATTTAATATCTTGACATCTCATGGCCTTAATTTCAAGGACAATACCAGACTTGCTGTCAGCATCATCCTTTGTATTCTGTGTCTGCAGCCTGGAAATTCTATAATTATCACCGGATACTATTTGTCTTCCCTATTCCAACTGACACCAGCAGAGAAGGTAGAAGCCAAAGTGTTCAGTCTTGTTTATTCATAAAAAAACCAAAACAAAATATTTGTTTCAATCAAAATGTTCAGTTTGGTTTATTCGTAAAACTACTTGTTTCATTCAATTGTTCATTAATTTTTTAAATCAATGTTAAAGCTGATTGTGTTATTCTGAGATCCAGGTTTGCAAAGCTGCTCAGCTGCTTCATTCACCAATGTGTATATGTGTGTCTATATATGTGTATGTATATATGTATATGTATATGTGTGTGTGTGTGTATGTGTATTTTAAAGCAACAGAACTGGTAAAATATGAAAATATGAGTTATAGATCCACCAAAATAAGAGTGCTAGGACTCCAGATGAAACATGCAGTGTGTCAGAAAAAAGTCCACTAAAATACCAACAATCTTCACACAAAATTCAGGAACCATAAATGTTTGCTCGCAAGTCAGGGATGTATCTATGACTTGCATCAGTGGTGGAATGTGACTTGGAGTGGGTGAAGTGGGCGGATGGGAGGTGGTGATTTGCAGTTTCACTCTTGGCAAGACAGTTGAGTTACAGAGGCAGGTGGGCTACTGGAACACTTAAATGTGGGGTCCAAAAAATACAAATGCCTAAAAATTGCTAGCATGTAGCCTCAGGTAAACACAACCAGAAATAAATGAAGAGAAACATCCTTTCCAATGCTATGATTATATGACACATGATGACCTCTCTTAATTTTCCCACCAGTGTGATTTGCAGGGACCCACTCCTATTATTCTTCCTGACTGTCAGGAAACCTGTATTTCAACCTGGGAATGAATAATTATAAATATTCTTTCCATTCCTATCCTATGGACACTAGACTGACCAGTGTGTGAAAAGAGTGCTAGCCCAGCTCTGTCCTTGGTCTGACCTGTTGGGGTTCTTCTGAAGTTCTTAGTTGATGCTAAACCAATTTTACATCAAGGCATAGCAACCCTGCTTGTGTTTGTTTCCTACTGGGGTGCTCATCTAGGTTTAAAAGGGCATGTGTTCTTTCAAACTGTAAAGTGAGTATTCATATTCATTTCAATGAAATTATAGTATTTAATATTCTAACTGCATATCCTGAAAAACTAAAAAGCTGCCTATTTTGTCTAAAAAGCCAAAACAGTCAGGCAATCTGTACTGCAACAATAGCTTATAACAAAGGCGCTACTTAATTTTTTATTTGTTGTGCTTCATTTTGAAATAAAGAGACAAAAAGAAAATCCAACTTTTCATAACTGAAGGAGTACGATGACTAGGATCATCTTACTTTCGATATTTTCATCAATGATTTTGTGTTGACGTTTTGGGGCTGAGTTAGTTATTTGTTGATGTAATTATTTCCTTATTAAAACAAATCTAAAAGAAAGATTTATTGCAGAGAAGTCATTTTTCAAAAGTGAAGCTGAGAAAAACAAAGCAAAGGTAGCAAAGTCCTCCATTGTTGCTCATGGGGTAATGGCTGCGCACTACAAATATAACTGTAACATTTGGAAAATGTTAATTTTATGGACTGTACTACCAGTCTGCCCATGCTTGCTGGGGAATTCTGGGAATTTTAGCTTGTTGAAGCTCTGGATAATTGCTACTAGATGGACTACACAGGGGCAATAAGGTTAAAGAAAATAAAATTAGGTTGGGAGGGATAAGACACATAGCCAGGAGTGTGTGCAGCCATTCACAGTTCCCACAGCCTCCAATACTTGCCCATCCCTGCTGTATATATTTATGTTTCTGCAATCTGAGGATCCTGCTGCAAGGTAGCTATCAATTTGCAAAATTTCATACCTTCCAATTGTTTCAGTTTGGCAGGGACAGTCCCAGTTAATCATCTGTCATCCCATTTTTAAGTTGCTTTTAAATAAATGTCAGAGTTTCTCTCTCCTCCTTCTACTTTACCCTTTATCCTCTGCTTACTTCAGCTACTGCAAACTGAGTTCAAAGGGCAAAAGCAGTTTAATTCAATTAACTCAGCAGCAAGGGAGAGAAGAAAGGACAGAATCCTCTCCTCCCAGGAGACACAGGCAAAAGCAAACTGCTGCAGCCTCCTCTAGCTTGTGTGTTTTTTCCAATTAATAATTTTTGCCAGCTTGTTCACATTCTAATGTTGCTTGGCCACACGTGTCCCAGTTTTCATCAGTGAAATGCTGGAGGGTATGACATTGGCCTGTTGTAATATATTTCTCAAAGAAGGTTCTTGGTTCTTTTTCCCTGTACTACATAAAAAAGCCAAACTCCTTAAGATGGTATTGAGCCTGTTATTTTGGTGCTCCTCTGGTACTAAATTCAGGTTTGGTCATTTGGTTACATGCTCCTGTTTCTGATTTTGAGTCTAAAGGTTCCAGTCTAGTGGATGTATGTTTGGCCTTTACTTCTTAAAAACCTAGGAATGTCCTCTGACTCTGGCTGAATGGACTTTAATGGGGTGAGAACTGTCTAACTCATTTTGGATCAGGGTAGACCTGAGGGCAGTAGGTTGCCAGAAACCTCAGACTGGTGGTCTGAAAACCCTAGCATCACACTGAAAAAGCCTGCTCATGATGGAAAACCTCTGGCATGCAGACTGGCAAGTTGTTGCATGGAATGAGACTTCTGCTTTGCAGACTACCGATTTTTTAATGAGGTAAGGATTATTTAATTAATTAGATTTATTTTTTAATTGATTGTGCTCATTTATTCTATTTGTTTGCCTTGTTTCCTCCAGCAAGGGATCCAAAGTAACTTACAAAATTTAAAATAAAAGTTCAGTTTAAAAATGTACTATACCAAATTCAAAATACACTGAAACATCAGTTCTATTAAAAAATTGTTGTTGTTGTGTGCCTTCAAGTCCTTTCCCTTACGGCAACCCTACGCAAACCATCACAGTATTTTCCTGGTAAAATTTGTGCAGAGGGGGTTTGAAATACAGAGTTAAAAATAGTTTTAAAATATATTTAGAACATAATTAGAAACATTAAAAAAACAGAGTACATAAACAATTAAACAATATTATGCCATATGATTAAGATAAACCAAGTGACTGCATACAGATCTTAAAGTGAAAAGAGAACAGGGACATGGCTAAGTGGAGCTCTTGTGGGAGGGAGTTCCAATTCAGGAGCAGCCCCTGAGAAGGCTCTCTTTTGTGTCTTCACTAAGTGTGTCTGTGAAAGAGGAGGAACTGAGAGAAAGTTATCCCCAAAAGATCTTAGAACTTGGGTTGGCTTGTATAGGGAGACACGGTCTTTTAGATATTCTGGGACCAAGCCATGTAGGGCTCTGAAAGTGACAGCACTTTGAATTCTGCCCAGAAATGGACCAGTAGCTAGTGAAGCTATTTCAGTGGGAGAGTTACATGATCTCCATAATGAACTGCAGTCAGCAGCCTGGCCACAACATTTTGGGTGAGGGCCATCTTGGCTGGCTGAGTGGGGGAAAAGGGACTAAGCAGACAATTGTCCCTTATCTGTGGCAGGAAGTGAGGGAGGAGATAAGTCTCTGGTGTACACCTTTTATTTGCGTGTAAGGTAATGCTCTGTAACCTCCCCTTTACGACTTCTGGGACTCAGGGGGTAGGGAAAGAAACTATCCTTGAGGCTTACCAGAATGTGAGCTCTCACATGTAGGGTCTTGGGACTTCTGTGGGAGCCTACCGGGTTGGCCTTCCAACTAAGGGCACCTGGGTAGCAATCTAGAATGAATGGATTGCCCTCAGGACTCAGCTGTGTGGCCCACGGGAAGACCAAGGAAGTGATCATGGGGATGACACTTGGCCTCGGCTGGTCCTGAAGCAAGTTGCTCCCCCATCTCAGCCATACCAAGGCCAATGCAGTGTAAATAAAGTTGCCCTTATTAGGCCAGTGTTGTGTGTCCGGTCTCATTATTCCGGGCTCGGGCAGCAAATGACTTTCTTGGAATTAGTGTTTAAGAGAGATAGATGTGGGTGTCATCAGCATACTGGTGACACTGAACCTTAGTAGCAGTAACAACAACAACAACAACAACATGGTTGTTGTTGTTATACCCTTTTCCTAGTCTAGGATTAAAGGCAGCTTATAAGGGTTAAAACAGATGCAGCTAAACAACAAAACAAAACAAACAGAGGTGTACTCTACTTGGGACTGTTTTGAAAAGTGCTCGGAAGCTACAGTTGGCCCAAAGAGCTACAGCCTGTTTGTTAATTGGGGCTAGCACACAATTCCCTTCATACAACAGTTCCACTGGTTGCTGGTCTGTTTCCAGGCACAATTCAAAGTGCTGGTTTTGACCTATAAAGTCCTTATATGGCTTGGGTCCAGGTTATTTGAAGGACCGTGTCTTCCTTTATGAGCCCAGTAGAACTTTAAGATCACTGGGAGAGGCCCCTTTCTCTGTCCCACCACTCTCTCACGTATGTTTGGTGGGAACAAGGGAGAGGGTCTTCTCTCTGCTTTCCCCAGACTTTGGAACTCCCTCCCTAGAGAGGCTAGGATGGCCTCATCTTTGCTGTCCTTCCTATGACAAGTTAAGACATTTTTGTGCCAGCAGGCTTTTATAAATTGACTAATTGTGGGCTCTTGATGCTGTGTAGGGCCATTTCCACATGAGGTGAGGGAATTGCTCCGTGCCGGTACTTACCAGATCTTCTGGGCATGGACCAATGAGACTGTCCCTTAAGCCCTTCCACAGGGCTCCTTGTCTCGTCCAGGATGAATCGGAGCAGTGCGAGGTCTTAGATCCGCACTGCTCCGGCTTCCAAAATGGCGGCTTCCAGTTGTTCGTGGGTCCCGACCAACCACGAAGCTCGCCACACCTAAAGCCTGCCCTCCACAGATCGGAGGCTCGCATTGGTGCGAGCCTGCGAATCTGCACAAGGGAGCAGGTACGCAATGGCACGCTCTGAAAAATTAAAGAACTGTTTTCTACCGTTCTTTAAAAAGCGTGCTGGAAGACCAGTTGGGGGCGTTTCAGAGCAGACTGAGGTGCAGATCTGAGGTAAGTAGTTTGGACCTCGTCTGCTCCAAGGTGCAGACGACCTCCGTGAGAAGACACACTGTGCTGTTTTAATTCCCTCGTGCAGAAATGGCCTAGGTTTCTTTCAAAGTTGGTATAGTTTTTAATGTATTTTAATATATTTAATATTAATATTTTTAGCACGTATGTTTTAAGATTTTAAATTGTTTAAAAAAATTTGTATTTATACTTTTATGTATGTTTTAATTTGTTCTTGTTTTAAAATTGTTAGCCACCTTGAATCTCACTGTTGGCGAAAGTTGGGATATAAATAAATACAAAAAATAATAAAAATAATCATAATAACAACACCACACTGACTCTAGCGATTGGTGTAACTTGCCTTAAATGTGGTATCTGTATCTTCTATGGTTCCTCTGTGGCTGAGTATAAATATGCCTGAGTCAGGCTCTTTTGGGGACAGAAGTTTAAAAATGTCACAGTCATCTTACAGCAGAGGAAGACAGTAGGTAGCTTAGCAAGTGGAAAAGCATTTTCACAGAATACGAATTGGCCATTTAGTGACCAGGATGTGCAAGCCACAATGATAAACAGATACAATGGCCAGATGCTAGTGCCTGCCCCTTTATTTAAATTTCAAATGTCAATGCATTAATTGCTTCCCTCTCTCTTCCTCTCTCTCTCTCTCTCTTCTTCAATCTCCCCCACCCATTTTTGCTCTGTGCCAGCAGGGGGAAGCTTCTGTACGCTCTAATTGGACACATTAGCAGCTCCCAGAGCTTGCAAGCAAAAAAGAAAAAAAAGGTGAAAACATAATCAGTGCTAATTGAACACTAATTATCTCCAGTTTGAAACTGACCAGGTGTTCAGAGGTGGGTTGAAAAGGAAAGCTAAAACAGAGGAATAATTTTGCTGAATGTGAATAGGTTTTTTTAAAGTTGCGTTTGCAGTCTTTCCAGTTTTAAATTTTCACTTTATTTCTATGTTCTGCATTTATGCACCAGCTAGGATTTTGACATTCCTTTGAACTGAAGCCATGTTACTTCTGGAATGTCTGCTGGGTCAGCAGCATAAACTGTTTGTTCATAGCAGGGAGAGGCCTTAGGCCCGTAGGCCAAATTGGTACATGCCAGGCTTTGAAGATCCAAGGGAGAGAGATTTGTAGCTTGTCTATATGTGTGCTTGCATGGATGTAAACATCCAACTGAGCTGAACAAGACTGAAACACAGACCTGGGATGATGGTGGGAGAAATTCTATACATAAGTTTTTCCACCTTTGTCCATAGTTTTCAGGCCATCATTAAAGTCATGAATATCAAGATTGACATTTCTGTATTTCTACTCATTCAAATCAGGGCCAGCTGAAAACATTTTGCTGCCTTAGGTGAATAACAAAATGATGTGCCTTCACTAATTTAAATCCTAGTTCTTTGCTACTAACAGGCCATTGTCCTGTATTACACCAGAGGGCAGCAGGCTAGGGAGGGGCCTATAGATCTGTGAAAGAGGAATGCCAGGTAATTAAGGAGAAACAGCTGGAATGCTGCTTCGATTGACTCTAAACATCTGCTGTCTCACTCCGCCTAATGATAGGGCGGGTCCTGATTCAGAATACTTTTGCTAGCTACTTACCAAGCAAATGTGCCAGTGTATTCTATCTCTTTCCCTTTCTGCATTTGAAGAAGACATCAAGGCATGAGCAAACGAAGTTTCCCAAAGCAATGCACTCATACAAAAAGACATACAAACTTTCCTTAAAAAAAAAAACCAGATTAAAAGTAATTTTAAAAACCAATTTTAAAAACAACAATTCTAAATCAACTAAATTTCAATTTCAACTCATTGTGAGCCTAATTCAAGCTTCTGGATCATTGACAGCCAAAAAAACAACACTGGTTCTTTATGCTGTCATGCTCTAAGGTGGTACAGTCCATATAAAATTTATTATTCAGTTACATTTATACATTTTGAGCTATGATATCTCTTACAAAGGCAGCTTTCAAAACTTTGAACTGGTAAGTAGCTAGTAGTTCAAAATGAGCAAGGTTTACAAAATAAGTGAAATGTGTTGTAAAGTATTTGATCTAGTCATTCATAAGGCAGTGAGAATACATTTGATTTTTCATGTTTTTACTAATATTTCTTTTGAAAATGTTGCATCAGTTTTTGAATGCATGATCAGGATTACTCCCTGCTGGTTGACTCAAGATGTATCCTAGCTACTTGGAGCTTAAATATGTGTTAGAATGAAAGAAATGCTTATTCAGGAATTTGGAGTCAGCATTAAAAGCTGGAAGGCCAAATTATCTTCTAATAAAACTTTAAATTCTCATTTGCCACAAACAATCCATCCTACCACAAAAAGCAATTGCATCTGTAGTAAAACTGCTGACTGCTAATTGCCATTAATGAAAAATTAGAAGTCACCAAAAGTATAGCATTTTATCATCTATATTTCCAGCTGTGCTGTGTTTGAGCATGAAATTGTAAATAGCTTGAGGCTATGCTATCTAAAATGCTGCGTCTTCCCATAAGACACTATCCAGAATATGAGCCCTTCAGCAAATGCCCTTCAGAAGAGACTCACTATCCCGGGAGGCTAGGCTGGTGAGTGTACAAGGCAGGGATTTCTTTGTGCTAGTCCCTCTGTTGTGGAATTCTTTACCAAGGAAAGTCAACCTGGTTTCACATTTTGCTGAGCTTCTAGTGGGTGTCAAAACTGTATTATTTCACTGGGCTTTTGTTTTTTAAAATTGGTTTTTAAAATAACTTTTATCTGTAGTGAAAGCACAATTTTTACATTGCTTGGGAGGCCCTGGTGTACATAAAAGCAATTAACACTTAATAATTAAAATAAACAAAAACACACATAATACTGCTGAGTCAAGTCTGTTCTTATGGTTTGTTTAAGGTCCAAACAATGTCCAAATGTTGGTGAATGTTGATCTTTGTTTTTGCTAATAGTCTCAGTGAATTTTCATGAGTGCCTAAAAATAGCTATACATTTCCTCATTTTTCAGACATACCCTAGGAAATGCTGACAACCATATTTAGTTGATAGCATTAAGCAGCATGGGAGTCAGTGTAGATTAGCATTGGACTGTGACCCTGTAGACCTGAGTTGATTCCCCCTTGGCCATGGATGACCTGGGGATGGTCACACACTCAGCCATCATGATAGGTTCACCTTAGAGTCACCATAAGTTGGAAACAACTTGAAGGCACACAACAACAACCTTAAGCAGCATATCTCTAGTTCCCTGAATATCCACAAAATGCTGTCTGGGACTGTCAATGCTGCAATTCACTATAATTTAAGAACAACCCAGAATCACTTAAAAATAGAAACTCTTAAGTATGCACAGACTCCTCACAGACCAGAATTGCAACAATACTGCATGATCTAAAACACTATACAGCACTTTGCATATCAGAAGTATACTTATCATTATCATAATCAAAGCTAAAGATCTATTCACTCTTTGACTTTTCATTTTGAAAGAAAGAGAAGCTTTGTGAGGCTTCAAAGTTTGTGGCTCATTCTACTTCAGTTCAAATCAACCAATTTAAAACAATGCTGTTATTCTCATTTTCCAAACTTTCCATGTTGAGGACACACTTTTTAGCCATGCATCATTTTGTGACACAGTAATTCAGTTTTACTAGCAAACCAGAGGTTAAACTAACCCCTTGTAAGAGATACAGACACATACATAAATTGTAATAACAACATGTATGGGGACACAATATATCTCATGAAAACCTTTCATATATTTTTAAAAATATATGATTTATAAATAATAACATACATTTCCAAGATTGTAGGTGACACACCTACACACTTCAGGTGACACACTAATGTGTTGTGGCACACCGTTTGGAAAGCCTTGCTCTCTAAGATCTAATGTAGGCTTCTCTCTCTTTATATGTACCATGGCATGCATGTTATGCCATTTCCCACTAGATGTCACCATTGCCATTTCTAATTCTTTCAGCAGTAGTTTTTAATTCTGTGGCTTGACATCAGGCCAGAATATTTTTTTTTCATTGATTATTGGACTAATCAAACTTGCTCTGGTTGACAGAAACCAATATTAGAGATTTCCTAGTGTCTTACTCCATTAAATGACCAATGCATTTAAATGCCTAGACAGACAGTAATTTACAACACCTAGCTTACTGTCACATTCAGCATCTTCAGTACCAAGGCCAGCGCACAAATGTTTTCTTTGTCCCTCCCAGCAAGTTTGCTATTCTGACAATAGATAGTGCACATATATAGTGCACACCCAAGGCTAGAACTTGACCCCTGCCAATCAGTCAGCTAATTAACAAATATAGACAACTGTCCACAAGCACAGTAATCATTCACTGGATATGTGATTAACCGCTTGAGCTGAAACACTGCTTTCATTTCCCTTCAATCTCCAAGTTTTTGCGCACAATAATAAGACTAAAATCTATCCTTGTATCATTTATTATTTGGTTGGCCAAGAAATCTGCAAAGATAGATTGCTTGAAATTTTAGTTCTTTAGTTGTCCAATTATTTTCGTTTCCTGACAGATTTATACCAGTGTTACTATAAATGACGTGCAAAAATACTGTTGTAATGCTAGTTATTAATGCTGGTCCACTTGGTACTGCATCTTAAGAAGCCAGTTTATACCCACGAAAGCTCATGAAGAAATAAAAGCCAGTTAGTCTCAAAGGTGCTGCCACATTTCTTTTTTCTTCCCCCTTCCTTCCTCCTTTTTATGCTGCAAGAGACTAACACAAGCCACTTCTTTCAAAATTAGTTATTAATGGATGCTGCAGGAAGCGACAAATTAAATCTAAATATACAGTTCTTAATTTTGCTTCTTTATGTGATGGAACAGCTGCAAAGCATTTATGTACTTGACTGATCTTATTTTCTTTTAGCACAACAGATCACCGACTATACTTTCACGTATGTATGATGTTATGACTATGCCTAACCAGAACTAGCATGAATCATTACTGGTGTTTTTAGCAGAAATATTTAAATCCCAGCTCCAGGCTAGAAAGTGAATCTTGGCAGCTTCTGTCTAGCCTAGCGACAACTTCTCTCCAGTCCCAACTGGCCATGTACTGCCTGCTGATATGTCCCCTATCATCTGCCCTCATTAAACTGAATTGGGATCCAGAACTCCTGCCTTTCATCTCAGTACTTTGATGTTACTTATGGGGGACTGACTAGATACTACTTACCTGCATTCATTGGACAGGGCTAATATTCTTTGGCAGATGTCTGGCACTTTCTTACCCGCCTATAGTAAGTTAGTAACAAGCCACTAATAATCTTTTTTTCATACTATAAGTTCTCTAGCATCAAAGAAACATGAGTAAAAGAAGTTCTTTAAAGGGAAAATGGGGGTGACTGTTGTGCTGCCCTGGTTTCATTTAATCGAAGGAGCATTAAGGATGTCAGACATGTAACACAGTTTGAATATATTTTGCTTCCAGATGGGTTACAATAATAGTTCATGTGGTTTTTCTCACTGAATGTATGCACACTGGGAAGCTACATGGAGTGGAAAGATTCACCACACACCCACCAAGATGTAATACACCACAGTATAGATAGCATCTGTTTATATAGCATGGAAAGGCTGATATGTGGACGTGTTGTGAAATATCTGATAAGCTAGTTGGGCAAACAATCAAAAGGTGCAAGCAAACAGGGGTCTGATTCTGTAATTCTAAGTGTGGCCTTGTTCTAACATCTTTGCAATCACTCAAGAGTGTAATCACTTGGAAACATCATCCAAACAGAAGAGAAGAGAAGAACCACTGATTGCCATAAAAGTTGATTCAGTTCTAGGATTTTGGTTTAACTTTCAAAACCAAACAGGGTTTGGAAAATGATTTTGAAGTTTGCCTTTCTTTTGGATGAAGCTATCTAACATATCATAACATTATATAACTGTATCTATAAACATATATACACAATGATGGAAAGGCAGAGTGAGTGTTGACATTACAGTTGGTGCTAGTTGCATGGATAATGTACACTAAAAACTTGTTGATATTCTCCAGATCATGTAGAGAACACACACAAATAAACAGCACTGATGAAGAAAGCTGTATTCTTCATGGAGAAATGATGTTAGAGAATACATAGAATTCTGAGCTGCATAAAAGCTATTCTGCACTTAGATGTTATTCCACAAACAATATACACATGACCCCATTCATCTCCCTGGTATGTGCATGTTCTCATTGGGGTCTGATTTTCGAGCCATAAGGTCTATCATCGATACAGCGAGTGTTGGAATATATAAGAGTGTAGGTACAGCTGTGAAGACAATGCTGCAATCTTCTCCCATTTTCCTGTGGTTTAAAGAAGGTGGTGCTAAAGCCCATTTCTTTCCACACAAATTCCATCCAACTTTGTACAAATCTGGCACATATGATCTGGGATGTGAATTATTTATGCTGCCTCCTGTACCCATCTCGGGTTGACATCAGGGCTGTATTGCAATATTGACGCTTGGTGGATAAGAGGCAGTATCTGTCCTGATCATTACTAGTCCTCTGAAAAATGGTAGATGTGGCCTGAGTTTCACATTAATATTATGCTCCTCTCCCCACTGCACCCTAGAGACTACGGTTTCTCAGATGGAACTGGTCAATGTGGGAAACAATACTGTACAGCTAGAACCACTGGGAACATTTGGACCATGGACAGCAAAAGAGGCCTCACCTTCTGGAAGAAATGCTGTGTTGTTATAACAAAGACATCAAAGGCGCAGCTGGTTCTCTTAAGTTCCTCTTGGATGCAGCTGAGTCTCCTGGCCTGCTCATTACACTTTTCTTTCATCTGCTGGATGAACTGCCGCTCAGCCTCTCGAGTCTGCAAGTCTGGCTTTGTAGAAAATCCATTTCTTGGAACCGATGACCTTTGTTTAGGGTGTCCTGCAAGAAGCAAGAAAGAATACCCAAGGCGATAATCAGTTATTTTATATGTACGGACACAACTTTTCACATTCATATGGCTCTTGAGACTTGCCTCTTTTAAAAAAAAGAAAACAAGAAGGAAAAGAAGATTGTGCTCACACTGAATTCCTTTGTAGAAAGAAGGCACCAGCCCACCAAAAGAAAACTTAATTCTCCCAAAGGAGAAGGGAAGGGAGGGAATCCAGCATGGCACAGCATGGCAGGAAGCATATATTGCAATAGTTTGATGGTTCTTTTAGCACGTACAGTAAGTCACTTTGATAGACTCAGATGACTATCTTATGCATGTGCTTTTATGATTTTGTACATTTGTAATTTCAACAAGCTAATAGACATATTCTGTGAGACAACTGGAATCTTAAATTATCAATGCTACTTGTCCTCTGATATCAGATATGATAGCTAATTTATTTGTTTCTAACTGTTGAATCACTAGGTTTGTAACTGTATCTGTTTTTTAACTTTGTTGTAACCTATTTTGAATCCCCTGTTAGGAGGAAGGTGGAGTATAAACTGGATAAGACAAAAGCTATGACCTCTTTGGGACATTTTATATATAGGTGTCTGGTTGGCCATTATGGAAACATAATGCTGGACTAAATATATTTTCTGTCTGGTTCAGCAGAGCTCTTCTTACACCCTAATATCCTCATCTTCTTCCTGACTGAAATACAATAGAATCTCCACCGCTCCCAAGTGGCAACTGGTGGCTCCCATGTTGGGAGGTGTCTGAATCCACTCTAGATTTTAGTCTCAACTTTAAAGGAGTTATTCAACATACTGAGCACTGTCCTCAAAATAGTTTCAGCACCTTGGATAGTTCCTTCAACATTCAGGCTAAAGCCCAGAGCAGATTCACTGCCCTACTGACATGGGAACCACTAATCATGATTGCTGATACTTAAACCCCAGTTCTCACGTTCAGGCTTGTCATGCAACCATCACAAGTGTTCACTTGTTACCAACTGACTAGATCTATCAACTTTAAGGTGACTGTGACTATACTGTACAGCTAGAACCCTTGGGAACAGAGTTTTTCCTTCCAGATGTCATGATGATGTAGGAGGATGCTAAGACCTGATGCATAGGTCAACACCTAGAGATGACTTAAAAGAAAATGCAGTGTAGAACCTGCTGTGAGATAACAATGAAGTTGTATCAAGGCTTTGTCTGAAGTTATCAAGAAGCAAAAGGCAAGAGAAGAAGGCTGCTTGAGCTACGGGGGCTGCCATCTCCACTCCACACCTAAGCCTGAGAAGGCCCAGAATAGAATGGCAATTTCCTCTTTGCAAAACAGATAGAAGAAAAAATTAAGAGAGGATGCACATCACCAAAAAAGGGACAGAAAATCTGCACATACTAATTGCTATATAGAGATACATACTGGGAAATGGTGGCTTATAACTACTGTGGTGATGCCTCTGGCTTTGGAACATGTTGTTGAGGAAGATAAGATCGGCATGCACAAACTCTGTTTCTTTTCGGACCCAAATTAAAATGTTCCTCATTCTCCAGGCATTTGAGAAGAATTTTGAAAAAAAAAAATGAAAAATGAATGAACTCCACAATCTAGATTGGTTTTCACTGGTTTAATAAATCTTATAATTTAATTGAGTTGCATTATATTGTTTTAATAATTTTACATCTACTGCATAGGGAATGCCTTTGGCAAGCAAAGACTGAGGATGACAATTTTAAAATGAGTACATCTATAAATAAAATATAAACACAATATATCTTAACTGTCATGAGGATGCCTGTGAGCAGGTGACCCACGAACTGCCCGTTCAGTCTGTTGTCATGATGTTAACTGTTGATAAGCAACTTCAATGCCCTTCTCTGCTGTCTCATCCTACAGTCCTTTATCTTTAAACTGGACAGCTCTTCAAACAGAGGATGACTTCAAAAAGAAGACTGTAGCCTCACAGCACCCTTCTGACAATTGACTCTTCTCTCTAAGTAGGACACATGGCTACAGTAGTCTTAAGGAAGAGAGTTCCAACTACAAAATACCACTAGGTATCTCTGTGGCCCAGGAAGCCATACAGCAGCATACCCTCCCACCGTCCTGATTTTGCAAGGACAGTCCCAATTAATCCTCTGTCATCCCACTTTTTCAATTGCTTTTAAGATCTCCCAGTTTCTCTTCCCTCCCCCTATTTTTCCCCTTCATCTTTGGCGTACTTCAATTGCCACAAACTAAATTCAAAGCACAAAAGTTGTTTGCACTCAACTCAGCGGAAGAAAAGAAAAAAAAAAGATGGAAGGATTTAGCCCTTCCCAGCAGGCTCAGGCAAAAGCAAATTGCTGCAACCTCTTTTAGCTAAGCAGTTTTTCTTCAGTTATATAATGGTGTTTGTGGTCTTGACCATACTGATGTTGCTTAGCCATGTGTGTCCCAGTTTTTATCTGCGAAATGTTGGATGGTAGGCAGCAGAGATAAAACCCCTGCTTCTTTCTCCCTTGTCCCTTTCACCACAAGAGTCCTAAATCTGATTCCTAAATTATCTCAACCTATAGTGCAAAACAACTTGCTTCCTTAAGCAGCAGATGATATTTTTTGTGAGCCTGTATGGAAACTATTGCTTGGAATCATCAACAAAAACACCTCCAGTAGGGAGAGTTTATAAAAGTGACCTACATATTTAGGAGAGAGAGAAAAAAAGATAAGGTTTGTTACCATTCCCTACATGATTAAAAGAGAGGGAAGAAGAGATGGGTAGAAGTGATGTCAAACCTGAGATTTATCAGTCTATAGACAAGGGAGCAGGAAAGCAAACAAAGCAAAGACAAAACAGACCAGCAAACCCTGTCTCCATTTCTATTGCCCCCATTAGCACTTAGTCACTAGTGCAAGTGCTGTTGTATGTATCTTCACTTGCAATATCCCTTATCATGTTAAGGAACATACACTGATATTGTACATTGACTACTTAATTAGATGGCATAACTAAATGATGTCTCTTGGCCCACTAGCAATTAAATTAGGTGAAGGAAGTCCATTCAGCTTCCAATTGGAGTGCAAGGAGGATGACGTTTCCAGCCCCCTCCTACTAGTAAGTGATGCTGCAACAAGGATTGCAACAGGAGTCCTGCTTCTGATTGTCACAGTCTTGCTCACTGGTGGGAGAGTGTATGTGGAAACGTCTTCCTCCTGGGGCCCTGAAGAGAAGTTGAATGAACCTCCTTTGCCTAATCCAGCTGCTGGCTCTTAAGGTGAGCTGGGTGTCATTTATTACATATTCTTACTGGACATAGAAAAGTTATGGGTCTGTAACTCTAGGTTATGTGTCTATAACTGCAATACTGAATGCCAGCTATAATGCAGGAAGCTAGCTAAGTACAGTAGTCCCTCCACATTCACGAGGGTTAGGGGCCCAGAACCCTTGTGAAAATGGATTAATCATGAATAACTCCCATCCCCACGATTCCCCTCCAGAGCTCCCACCTCCCATTCCTTTGCCTCTGGCTCCAGAGTTGGGTGACGTGGGATTAAAAGGACACAGAAAAGAGCTTACCAGTATTTCCCCCTCAAAGGGCAAAGAGCACAGTTCTTTCCTTCTAGTTACTTCCAGTGGCCATCTTGAAAAAGGAAGGGTAAGAGCAAAGAGAGCACCGGACCAATCAGAAGCCATTACACAGCAGAAAGTGCAGCCACATGGGACAGAGGATACACCTCCAGAAGTGGGAGGAGGGCTTTGCTCACCTCCCCAAAAAAAGTCCATTTTAAACACAAGTCTGGCAAGCCTGGGGTGAGGAATGCAAAGGAATGTCAGGAGGAAAATGGAGGGGGGAAGACCAGCACATGCCTTGTGAATAATCAAATTCGCAAAGATCAAACCTGTGAATGTAAAAGGAGGACTGTAATGCTGACCCATTGAAAATCCCACAAGTGCCTGTTCTCATCTCTGAAAATAAATAA
The DNA here is from genome assembly GCA_948472985.1 of Iguana delicatissima. Classification (NCBI taxonomy): domain Eukaryota; kingdom Metazoa; phylum Chordata; class Lepidosauria; order Squamata; family Iguanidae; genus Iguana; species Iguana delicatissima. The sequence continues at coordinate 866,299 of CAOKZL010000267.1, read as the reverse complement.
TAAAAACAACAACTTAAACAATTTGTTGCCCCTCCATGACATCCCTGATATCCTGCCTAAGGTAGTTGTCTCGTTCTGCCTAACAGGAGGGCCAGCACTTCCATTCTTAGTCTACATGCTAAGAGTGCTGCCCAGTGAGAATGCCTTTGCCTGGTTCCTCTTTGAGCCTAGCTGACACATCTCATGATGTAAAAGAACAAAAGGATAATCCAGGCTGTCTTGCAATGCCAAGGATAATTTTCCAGAGGTAGCATTTGGGGGGGAAATCACCTCAGAAACTCAATTCTGGGATTCCTAAGGGATACTTATTATGTTCTTTTCTCGACTTATTATTCTACAGTAGAACTTAAAACATTTGTGCATTTATCTTTTAAAACCAGCTAAATTCATACAGACAAATTCATCTGCCCTACAGTCCTTCAGTAACAGGTGGCACCTCACTCATCCCACAAGACTTCTCACTTCCTTGAAAGTGAATGATGTTGCTGTGAAAATGCAATGCCAAAGTTGTACGGTGACAGACCCTCTTTCCTTAATGGAAGTACTTATTATCTATGCAGTACTGGCAGCTCCTGATGCTGTCACTGTAAAAACTGTGGGGTAGGAGTGGGGATGTGGGAAAAGACATGAAATGGCTACAACCATTTCAAGCAAAAGTAATAGCCAGCACCACACTGATGGATCATCATCACTAGCTTGCATGTCTTGGAATGGAATCAGATGGAATTTTCACTGTTTTCTGTAAGACATGTAGATGAGTAGCTCTGCTGTCAATAGAGCAGCGGATCTGGATTTCAGCCCATAGCTTAAAGGAACTATCCCAGGTACTGAACTCTACTGCCCAAACCTTTCTTTGGATAGCTCCTAAACACGGAGCAGGTTCAATGCTCACTGGAAGTGGAGCCACCCTTCTTTCCTGCAGTAAGACTAGAGTTGAGAGAAGAGCTATTGCCTGTGCTGAAGAAAAAAATTGAACTACAGTTCCCAGAAACTGTCATGCTCTGCTTCCAGAGCATGGACTCTGACTCAGAGTCTGAAGCAGAGGGTGTGCCAGAGGCTGAAACAGAAGGCATGCAAGGGCCTTCCATACAGAGAGAAGTTACAGTGCTGGAAACAGAACAGGGGACGGTGCCAGCTCCAACAGAGAGTCCTGCCTTTTCAGATACAGCTTACCTAGACCCAGCTTTGCACAGCACAGGCAGCAAAGAGAGACACAGCATCGCTCTCTCGGAATTTATAACAGGCAGCAATCAATCAAGGCACAGCTGCACTAGGCTTTGAGCCTACTTAGCTAGTCCTTCCCCTTCAGGAGTTGTCAGAGTTTATCTGACCTGCTACCTTGCTGGATACCTTGACAAATGCTTGAATTGACCTTGGACACTCCCTTGCTGTGAAACCCTGCCAGACTTTGTTTATGTTGTTATTTATGACTCCTTGCTTACTGCCTGGAAGTAAGTAACAAGCTGGGACACATTCAGTTTGTTTAGTTTGATTGATCAGCTGTGCCAGAACTCAGATAGGACAGAAACTCTCAGACAATATGGCCGCTCAAGAAATTATAGTCCAAAGTAACTTTTCCAAGCTGTTTTATAATAAAATAAGGTAACTTTCTCTGGGGTAAGATATGTTGCTGTAGAAAAAAAATAAAAATAAAAAAAGTACTCCTTCCAAACTCTGGGGTGGGACATCCCTGCTCTCTCTGCCGCCATTTCATGGAATGGAGAACCTATGAGAACCAGTGTAGTGTAGTGGTTAGAGTGTTAGACTTTGGCAGATCCAGATTCAGCTCTCCACTGAGCCAGAAAATTTGTCTTGAATGAGTCACACATACTCTAACAGGGTGTGGGTAAAGTGGAGAGCCATGTACACTGCCTTGAGCCCACTGAAGAAAAGGAAGCATATAAATGCAACCAACCTACCAACAGTACAATTATAATAAGGGAGGCTGAACAACCAAATGGTGCTATTTATTGCCTTTGGACATCTGACTAGCAGTTATCACAAGGAACATTACAGACATGCATTGATAAAGGAGAGCAACAGAACTGAACCCCAGCCTGAGAGAATTAAATAAGCCTTCAATATCACAATGCAAAAAAATTTAACTGAGACAGCAAACGAATGATTATATGTCTTACACCTCTGTCAAGAACAGCAATACAGATTTATCACAAAGGTTCAGATTTCAGAAAATTCACTGACCCCATTTCTACCGGCACAGCAAGACAAATGCAGATGAGGGATTCGGTTAAAAAAGCCAAGACAACAAATCACACTGTGTAAGCTCATGGGCCCCAGACGTGATCATGGTAAAAAGGAGAACACTTAGGCTGTTATTCCAAGCAGCACTTCCAAGTTTTTCTGCTAGCATTCCTCCCTCCACATATACAAACAGAATTTGTGGTATACAGTGAAGTTTTCATAGCTGGTCTTATGGTTCAGACAAGGTATCATTAATTGTTAGAGACTGCTAATGAACTGCAAGTGCTGTGTAAGCCTTGTGATAAATTTCTCTCAAAAGGGACAGTAAGGGTTAGAGAAAATGCCTAGTGACTTAAAAAAAATCACAGTATTTGTGTTTGACAAGTGGTAGAGTTGTGAAATCTATAGCAAATCTTCAAAGAAAGGGTTTTGCACTACTGTAAACCATCTCCCACTTCATTTAAACACCAAACAATGAATATAACTTTTTTAAAAATAGTACTGAGCCGACTTTTTTCTGTACAGAATTTTTGACTTGAATTTTATGGTATCCGCAGAACAAGAGGGAAAAGCAAGGGACTGAAACTCCTCTACAAATTTCAGAAGAGAGAGACATGCAAACTCACTTCGCTCTGGCCATCTTCTACCTCCTAATAGGGGCTGCTAGGGCTATTAGTTCTAGTGTTTTGCTGTGCTATCACTTTCAAGAGTTGGGAAGTGAGAATGGGGAAGGAGCTCTGATGGAAGGCGGTGAGCTGAAAATTAGCTGACATGCCCCCATTTCATCACTAGAAAGATCGTTTTTAAAATCCTCAGGTTCAAATATGTCTAGGGTCTTCAGAGCATCATCAGAGATTATGAGGAAGGCAGGGAGGTACAAGGACTGTCCTGATTATTATAGTTGTCCCAGTTTTTCAGCTTCTTTAAAAATGTCCCAGTTTCTCTCTCCTCCTTCCACCACTTTCCCTCCTTTACTTCAATTGATGCAAGCTGAGATCAAAGTGCAAAAGTAGTTTGCACTCAATTAACTCATTGGGGCAGAGGAGAGGAGGGGGTGGAATCTTGCCCTTCCTTGTAGGCTCAACTGCTACATTTCCCAGATTGTGTGGACATAATGAGATGCTTTCAGGTTCTTCAGGCACCAATACTTAAACCTGTGGAAAGAGGAGCAAGCCCCTTCACGTGAATGTCACCACTCAGTATATTGCCATATGCCACCAATTCCACACCTGACCTCCCTGCCTTTGGCTGAAATGTCCAAAGGGCCTTCAAGTGGATGGGTATAGAATTGATTCTGTGACTGAGACACGTGAATTCACAATTGCAGGGAGGATTTTTCACACATTCAGTTAAGCTGATCTAGGACACTTGGAGGTAGAAACAGTGCATAGAACATGGAGAACTTAACACAAGAGCTGAGACCCTACATCAAGCTGGCAGATCATAATGATCACAGATTACCTATGCAGTTCTATGTCTTCCCCCTGCTGCACAGTTGACAAACCTACTGTTTACTTACTGCAGGAGAGGAACGGAATTGGGAAAGCAATTTAGATGTTGAAGAAGCAGCTGGTCTCAGTTCAGACCACAGTAGGAGAAGAATTCCCCTTTCCTTCCCCTCAGAAGTCAGACCAGCCAAGTCTTCATTACTTAAATTGCCTCCTTTCTCTCTTCCCACCATACCAGTAAGCAACAGCAGAAATGGTCCTTCTAGGTATTCAGAGCTGTCGGGGTAGATTTTGGACAGAGTGCAAAGGGCTAGAGAATAGCTTACTTCACCCTGTCAAAAAAGAGACCTGTGTGATGATAAGTCACATTTAAGTGCATGTATGTATGTCACTAGAGTTGCCAGAGTTAAAACTGGAGAGGGCTCCTTGAATGGTTAATGTACCTTTAATGGTTGTTTGGGAAAGGGAATTTCAGCAAGTGTTGATTCTTACCTGGTTGCATGACAAGTAGTATTTGTTGAAATTCCCTCTTGGCCACAAACACTAAAGCTACAGGACCCCTCTCCAGTTATCATTTTGGCAGCCCAAAATGATAACTGGATAACAAAATGTCCCTAACAGGATTCTGCTCATGGCTAGTAGCTCAGGCCCAACTGGAAGCATCATGGTTACTGGCAATAATGAGTGAACAATTCTAAAGTTGCCACTGAAGCTCCACAGAAGAAAAACTGACAAATGCACTTTTTCCTTGTGTGAAATTTTTAAGAAGTGTGGAAGAGCAGAAAGGAAGGGTGCATATACAGTGGCCCCTCCACTTCCATGAGGATGCAAGGCACAGAACCCTTGCAAAAGTGGAAAAAGCATGAATAACTACTCCCTTCTCTCCTCCTCTCATTCCCTTCTGGGGCTCCCCCCTTTCTTTTTTTTCATGCAAAATGGAAAGGAATGGGGGTGGGGGAAGGCTTGTGTGAACCTTTCTTTCCTCTCTCAGAGCTCCCCACTTCCCCTTCTCATGCAAAATGGAAGGGAATGGGGAATGAGGGAAGGCTCACGTGAGCCTTCCTTTCCCCCTCTAGAGCTCCCTCCTTCTTGTTCCCATGCAAAACAGAAGGGAATGGAGGGTGGAGGAAAGCTCAGATGAGCCTTCCTTTCCCCCTCAGAAGCACCCCCTGCCATTCCTGTGCATTTTGCCCCTGCACGGAAGACTTATGTGAGCCTTCTACCTCACCCATTTCTTTTTGTTTTGTTCCAGTGCGCGTTCTCTGTGCTGGGGCGAAATGCATAGGAATGTCGGGGGGGGGGCTCCAGAAAAGGAGAGGAAGGCTTGCACAAGCCTTTTCCTATTCCCTTCCATTTTGCATGGGAATGGTAAGAGGGAAGCTCTGGAGAGGGAAAGGAAGGCTTGTGCAAGCTGTTCCCCATTCCTTTCCATTTTGCCTTGGTGCCAGTTCTCTGCACTGAGGCAAAATACGTGGGAATGGGAGGAGGAACATGGGGGAGGAGGGCACACACATCCATGAATCAAATTCATGAAGGTCAAACCCACAAATGTGGAGGGAGAACTGTATTATTCCACCCTTCTTTCAAGGAACAAATATGGTCACAGTACCTCCCCACTTCTACTCACATGGTGGCCTAAGCTTAACTCCCAGATTCTCTCAGACTGGAAGATTTTGGAAACTGTAGTCTCCCCCCAAAAAGCAATTTTTCCAGTTTACACTCTGTACAGTTAAAAAAAGCTGAGAGCAAGTGACTGGTCCCAGGTCACTAACTAACCTAGTGGCTGAGCAGAGATTTGAACTCAGGTCTCTTTGCTCAACAGTCCCTCGTTAGCACCAGGTTTGCTTAAAGCAAAATCTAAACCAAAATGTAAACATCCCTCCGCAGGTGAAATAACAGAGGAATTCCAGAAGAGGGATTAAAATGCTGAGATAAGACTAGAGATTTTTTTCCCCAGTGTTCTTTTTAACGCTTCCCTGTTGTACATTTGAACATTGTGACTACTTTCTAGACTATGTAAGCTCTACAGGGCAGAAATGAATTCTCAGTAAGTTTGTGTTTCCTGCCATAATGCACAACAGAGGCTGAAATTACTAGATATAAATAACAGAAGCTACATGGTCCCATTTGCACTGTGGTATAAAATTCTGCGCTGTTGCCACAGCCTGATCCAATAAGCCAGTACACGGAGGAAGCAGACGATAAAATCACAAGCCTCAGTCCCAGCACTGCTGCTAGAGGATGATAGTAGCCAACGCTATAGCTGCCATCAGTATTACGATGCTTGTGTTGGCTCTGTCAGCACAGTGGTGCGACACAAGAGGCTTCTTCAAGGCAGAAAGGATAGACAGGAAGGCAATGTAAAAGGCATCCCTTTGCATATCGGTTGACATGCCATTGCCTGTAATTGGTATGTCTTTCCAATGAGCCTCTGGTTGGGGTGGTTTTGCATTTCCAGTTCATAGCTGGCCCTGTGAGTGTGGGATATTTCATGATTTTCTGTTAGTCTATTGTATTTATACACCATTTAAAAACAAACAAACAGTTTCACAAGCTGATCACTATCAGAATAAAATATCATATTTGGGGGAAAATTATAAAAGTATTACAAATTTAGATTTTAAAAAATCCATTATGCAGCATACATTGACTGTTGCTAGGGTCAAAAATAGATTACTGGCTCCTCCAAATAGAACAAATGTGTCAGGAGTTTCTGGTATTTTTGCTCTACTACTACAGGCTCTTTAAAACATCCAAATGACATTTCTGTTCTTCTGAACTATTCTCTGGCAACTGCCCAGCACCAGCTGCAACATTATATTCCTACTCTTGAGTGGGTTTCATTTTAATTCTGAGATATGTTGGAACAAAGACATACTTTCTCTCTCCTCGTTTCTTCTTCTTTTCTCCTCATTTTTTAAGAGTTATACTGCATCAGTGAAAAGGTACTTTTCCACTACAGCTATATAATTCAAAGGAAAAAATAAAAGAAGAAAGGAGGATAGAATTGCCCTTCAAAGCATAGGACCACCTCTGCAATGCAGGTCCCCAGATAAGAAAAGCCCTAGTGCAGATCCAAGAACGTGCTAGAAACAGTACCCAGAAAGAATGCAGTGATTGAACACAGAGGGGACAAAAACTAGTGAAACTCTGGCAAAATTTATGGAGCAATATTGTGACAACTCACACTTCTTTAGACCACTCTGGGAGAAGCCTATGAAATAAATTGGTTGTGGAATCCTGTAGCTAGCTCCAGTCTCAGAGTAGAGATACTCACATGATCTTCCCCTGCCCCTCTCATGTTCCTGTTGGAAAGGAAGTGAGGATGTGGGGAAGAATGAAATGCCTCTGAGAGAGGCATGAAACTCTAGCCATTTCTGCACTACATTGTTATAGTGCTATTATTCCACCTTCAACATCCTGTGGAATTCTGGAGTTCGTAGTTCACTGAGGCCAAAGAGCTCTCTGACTGAGAATTCTAAATGCCCCTCCCTAAATTGCAAACCCCAGGATTCTATAGGATGTTGAAAACAGTGGCAGAGTTTGGAGTGTGTGGAGGGGGGGCCGGAGGGGGGCAGGGTTATGTCACAAGGGGCGTGGCCACTGTGCATGGGGCGTGGCTGCACTGCATAGAGGTATGGCTAAAGGATGCAGGGGCGTGGCTAGGGCACATGGGGGTGTGGCTACAGGCTGGGATGCCCCCAAAATATTGCTGCCTGGGGTGGATTGCCCCCCATGTCCGTACACAACTGGTTGAAAGTGGAATAATAGCACCATAACAGTGCAGTGCAGAAATGGCCTCCGCTGCTTGTTATATAGACAAGGGACAAATGACATCTGAAAGGGGGAGGAGATGAATGACATCAGGCAAGAGACACTGTTTGGCCTTCCCCACAAGTTATCATCTGCTCTGCTAGCTTGGTCTTGGTGGGTAGATAAGCTGGGGCCCCTTCACAGTCCACAATTATAGCACAATATTCCACTTTCACTGCCATGACAACATCCTGTGGATCCTGAGATTGATAATTTTGGGAGGGGCACTTAGACATCTCAGCCAGATAACTCTAGTGCCTCACCAAACTGCAAAGCCTAGGATCCCACCAGGTGCAACTGTAGTAGTCAAAATAGTATATAGCACCATATTTGTGCACTGTGGACAGGTCTCCAGATCCAGTCTACTTCCCTGACTTAAACTACTGTCCCTGACTTAAAGTCAGCAAACTTATTTTGGAACATGAGGTAGAAAATTCCACAAGTCTCTCTTTTTGCCTTCTCTGGAAATATCAATACAATAATAACAGATCAAACCAAACTTAATACTTTACCACCTTTTCATGATAGCTCAAATCTGCTACCCGAGGCAGCTGCTTCACTCTGCATTACATCATTACATGATGGGCAGCTTTAATAATTTGGGTGTCATTTGAGCTACTTTAGGCTTCTGCAGTAGCCAAAAAAAGAGTAACTTTAGGACTCAGTTCCCCATCTTCACTATAATCATGGCTTTCAAATAACAACAACAACAATCTACCACTGAGAGCATGCCAATGTTATGCTTTGTTCTAAAAACAAATACGGTTTGCATTTGGATGCTTAGACTCAAGCTGACAGCAAACGTACACAACAATAGGGTGACTGAGGCAGCCTCAGAGGGACTTCCTTGAGGATTCCACAGCTAAATTGGCTGGGATTTAATTAAGAGAAAATCCCTGAAACACTGCCCAACACCTTCACCAATTCCCTGCAGCGTTGCAGGATTTGAAGTGTGACAGTATAAGTCGTCCTTCCAAATGCTCTGAAATGTCCTTGTAATTTAAGCTGTGATTTTTTTCTTTAGGGATAAACCTGAACTGACCCATTCATCTGGGGATAAAAGAACAGCGCAGTATGCACGTTGTGATCTCATTGTGTGGCTTTCACTCATGGGAGGATATGAAGGCAATGCATTGAATATACTGGAGTAATTCTGAACTTCTTTGCTCTTCTGAAACTCTGGGGTAGGGAATCAGAATAAGGCAAGTTATTAGGCACAAACATGATTACTATTTTATAAATGCTTTAAATCACTTAGAAATAAATACCATGGTGGAGTTTTCTTGGGAAGACAAGCTAGTATAAGCAAAAACAGGCAATTATTTTTTTTTTTATGAAGGAAGTAGATTACCCAGACACAGGAGCACTACAATGGGCATTCCCAAAGTACAAGTTCTATACATGGTGAGAGCATTTTTTATTTTTTTAGTATTGAATATTGAGTGGAACTTTTTTTATTTTTTTATTGATAGTATCGACATTTTTACTGATTTGTTTTTAGAAGAAATCATAGAATCATAAAATCACAGAAGTGGAGAAGGGCCTGTGGGCCATCACAGGCAGTGCTGGATCCCCATCTTCAGTATTCCCTGCAGGTCCAGCCTCTTTTTAAAGACATCCAAAGAAGGAGAACATCACCACCTTTCTAGGCAATTGGTTCCACTGCCAAACCACTCTCGCTGTCAAGAAGGTTCTTCTAATGTTCAGTCAAAATCTACTCTCCTGTAACTGTAACAAACCATTAGACCTAGGCCATTTCCACACTACACTGTTATAGTGCTATTATACTACTTTCAACGTCCCGTGGAATTCTGGGGTTTGTAGTTTACTGAGGCCAAAGAGCTCTCTGGCTGAGAATTCTAAATGCCCCTCCGTAAACAACAAATCCCAGCAGTCCATAGGATGTTGAAAGTGGAGTAATGGCAGTATAACACAGTAGTGCAGAAAAGGCCTTTATCTATTTTCTGAGGCAGCAGAGAACAAGCTTGCACCCTCCTCTTTGTTGCAGCCCTTGAAACATTTAAAAAGTGTGATCATGTCATCCCTCAGTATTCTCCTCAACAAGCTGAAAATGCTAAGCTAAACTTCTCCTCATTTATTTTGTTCTCCGTACCTGTTCCCATCCTCATCACCCTTTACATGAAGAAAAGGAGAAGAACAAAAAAGAAAGCACCACTGGTGACATAGGACACAAGCTGTATTTTCATGGTAGATGTGAAAGGAAAGAAGGAGGGGAAAGTAGTACAAAACTACCTGCCCCACCCTATGCTGGCAACAGTCTGAAGCCATTTCCACCCTAAACTGTTATAGTGCTATTATTCCACTTTCAACATCCTGTGGAGTTCTGGGGTTTGTGATTTACTGGGGCCAAAGAGCTCTCTAGCTGAGAATTCTAAATGCCCCTCCCTACAAACTCCAAGATTCCATCGGATGTTGAAAGCGTTATCATAGCACTATAACAGTGTAGTGTGGAAATGGCCTGAGTTAGTAAAACACTCACAAGTGTGTACATCTTCCTCTGTATTGACCCATTGTACGTGTAACAGAAATTTCCACACTAAAACATTATTTCCTTTTTGTATTCAAAACATTGTTCCATTAATGAATATAAGCTATTTCCAGCAAGGAAGAATTTGAAGAATTACTGATATAATTAATAAACAGAAACTGTAATGTAATAAAATTACCAACTTGGTGATTTCTTAGGTGGCCAGTTATCAAAGAGAACAGGTCTGCTGCCTATTTAAGGGTTGCACAGATGCACAAAATTCAATGATATGTTCTTTTGCATCTGGCATCCATATCACCTTTAGTTGCAATGACAAAATCAAAAGCATACAAGTTCTGCATGCTAGATGGGGATAATGGGGATTGTAGTCAACACATAAGGAGGGCACCAGATTGGAGACGGTTGATTTAAGCTTTCCCCATGTGGAAAACTGCAGGGATGGAGAACAGGGTGACAGAAGTTTAAGAGTTATATATCAATGTTAAGGGCTTAAATAATCTAAAGGTACCAGATCCTGTCTGATCTTGCAGGGTCAGCCCTGGTTAGTACTTGGATAGAAGACTGCCAACAAATAGTGTGCTGTAGGCTATATTTCAGAGGAAGGAATTGTCAAAATCACTTCTGGATACTCCTTCCCTGAGAAAATGTTATGAAAAATTCATTAGTTTGCTGTATGTCAACAGGCTACTTGAAGGCACATACATACATTCACACATTCCTTTAGGAAAAGATTATTCTGTATTAAACTAAGCACTGAAAATTCCCCTTAGATATGTTGTAGGTGAGATAATGTGGAGGTAAAGATATATGTTCTTCAGTCGGCTGCAAAAACACACAAGGGAAATCATGATGCCTGAAGGTTACAACAAATGTTCAAGTACCATTTTGAAGATTGAATGACTACTGCCTTAAAGCTACTTTAACTATTTTTTTTAATCAGAAAGAAGAAAATTTTCTCTTCAATTGTAGGACTACATTGCTAACCATGTCCCAGTTTAAAAATACCTTTAGAAGATTCCTAGGGCATCCAAGACATCATTACAAAGAACCCCAAAAAAGAATGGAAGAAGTGGCTGTAGAGGTGATAGTAACTGGCAAAAGCCAAGAAACTATATCATGAGAATTCACACTTCTTTTGACCAGTTTGGAAGACCCTTTAAACCATTTAGTCTCAAAGATGCTTCTTGATTCCTTATTCCCCCCCCCCTTGTATTCTATACAAAGACCTGAAGTGGAATTGCTTCTCCCAGCTGCTCCAGAAAAGATTAGCAGGCCATGCTGGTCTATCAAGAATCCAACTTAATTTAGAGAAAGAAATGCATTTCTGTTCCACACCCTGGCAAACCATTATCTGAGCAGAATGTGAACCTGCAGCCATGAGCTCTTGTGTTCTAATAAGCATTTGACAAGGTTGCCAAGTCATTACTGAAAGGCACATGCACTGGGAAAATCCCATAATGCTAACAAATTCGATAGAAGTTTTGACATCTTGGTCATGTACAGCCTCCTGTAAGGTAAATGACCGTTTCCCTGTTCTTGCTACATAGTTTCTTGGTGTTAACGGAAACAAAATGTATTACATAACCTTTCCAGTGTTAATTTGTTCATTTGGAAGAATTTCTCTAGCACAAGGATATACAAATAGCAGACATGCAAGCATTTTTGGAGTTAGCGCATGCAAAGCCATGTTAGGCTAATCCTTCAGACCGACATATAGGCAAAGGAGATAGGGATAGACAGATGAGTCTATTTCTGATTCGAATTGGTGGAATCATAGAATCATAGAGTTGGAAGAGACCACAGGGGCCATCCAGTCCAACCCCCTGCCATGCAGGAACACACATCAAAGCACTCCTGACAGATGGCCATCCAGCCTCTGCTTAAAAACCTCCAAGAAGGAGACTCCAGCACACTCCGAGGCAGCATATTCCACTGCTAGACAGCTCTGGCCGTCAGGAAGTTCTTCCTGAGGTTCAGGTGGAATCTCCTTTCCTGCAGCTTGAATTCATTGCTCCTTGTCCTAGTCTCTGGAGCAACGGAAAACAAGCCCGCTCCCTCTTTGACATGACATCCCTTCAAATATTTCAACATGGCTATTATGTCCCCTCTTTGCCTTCTCTTTTGCTGATTAAACATATCCAGCTCCCTAAGCCGTTCCTCATAGGGCATGGCTTCCAGACCCTTCACCATTTTGGTCACCCTCCTCTGGACACATTCCAGCTTGTCAATATCCTTCTTGAATTGAGGTGCCCAGAACTGGACACAGTATTCCAGATGAGGTCTAACCAATGCAGAATAGAGTGGTACCATTACCTCCCTTGATCTAGACACCATACTCCTATTGATGCAACCAAGAATCGTGTTGGCTTTCCTGGCTGCTGCATCGCACTGCTGACTCACATTCAGCTTGTGATCTATGAAGACTCCTAGGTCCCTTTCACACATACTGCTATCCAGCTATGCTTCCACCATCCTATATTTGTGCATTCCTTTTTTTTCTGCCTAGGTGCAGGACTTTACATTTCTGTCTGTTGAAATTCATTTTGTTAGCTTTGGCCCAGCTCTCCAATCTGTCAAGGTCATTTTGAATTTTGATCCTCTCCTCTGGGGTATTAGCAACCCCTCCCAATTTGGTGTCATCTGCAAATTTGATCAGCATGCCTTCTACTCCTTCATCCAAGTCATTGATGAAGATGTTGAATAGCACTGGGCCCAGGACAGAACCCTGTGGCGCCCCACTAGTCACCTCTCTCCAAGATGAAAAGCAGCCATTGGTGACCACCCTTTGGGTTTGGTCGGTCAACCAGTTACCAATCCACCTAACAGTAGCCCTGCCCAGCCCACATTTTACTAGCTTCTCTGCAAGAATGTCATGGGGTACAGAATTCAGAAAAAAATATTCTCTCTCTCTCTCTCATTCTGTGTGTGTGTGTGTGTGTGTGTGTGTGTGTGTGTGTCTGTGAGTGACAGCTCCCACAGTCCCTAGCCTATCTGGCTGCTGGCCAGGAGATTCTGTAGTACAATACAATTTTTTTCCCCAAGCACTTGTTCAAAACACAAACCTGTTCTTTCTTGATTTTTTTTAAATTACAGAGCACACATTTAAACTATACCATATCCCCCTGAAATGCCCAGCTTTGTCCAGATTTCTGCCTGATATTTACATTTTTTTTAAAAAAAATCCATTATGCTGAAAACTACATCACAAAAAAAAAGATTTATCTTCAGGGTAATACATTCCATGTATTAGTCCAAGAAATGCAAATTAAGGTGGTTCATTTAATAGTGATGACTAAATGAAATTGTCCACACCCTGGAAATAATATAGTGTCTTTTTCTTCCAGGGCTCCAGCTTATTCTCTCCTTGTTAGGTGGCTTTTTAATTATGGGAGGATTTAGAAAACAATTCTGCAATTCAACACTGAGTCTGCTGACATGGAACTAAAGCAAAACCTCTGGGCAAAGGCATACATCTGAGAACCATGTGCCAATAGGTCAGGATTAATTTTTCTCCATCCATAATATCTGTAGAAATAAACTTTATATCAATACAGTATAAGGCGTGTGAGGGGGAGGAGGTAGTCGCTGTTGGAATTTATGGCAATCTAGCATATCATGCTATCATTGTAAGGATGAATTGTAATATTCTGTTGTTCAAACAGTTTGCCTTATTTTGAACATTTAAAAATAATGGCATTGTTCAGGGGAAAGAGTGGTTTTATTCCATCCAAAGATTTTACTTTGCAATTTGTTTCCTCTCTATTATAATGAAGCCATCCTACTAAATATGTTGCCAGTCTGAGGTTTATTATTTATCACTTATAATTTTTTTTTGTGCCTTTATGACAGCCAGACAAATCAACAAATATCATCCCCTCTTTGTTAACTCTTCCTTTTTCTTTCTCACTGTTGGAGAAACAGTTTTGTGTAGATGAGAAGCCATCTCTTGAGAAATTTAATGCCAAAGGGTAGGCATTTTAAGTCTCCTTATTGAACTGAGAGATCCAATGTAATGGTTTGAGTGCTGGCAAAGGACTCAGAGAGACCATGGTTTGAATCCCTGCTTGGCCATGGAAACCTAACGTGTGATCGTGGTCAAGTCACACTTTCTCAGCCTCAAAGGGAGGTGATGGCAAGTAGCTATGAACAAATCTTCCCAGGAAACCCCTGTGATAGGTTTATATTACAGTTGTCTTAAATCCAAAACGAGTTGAAGGCACAGACAACAAATTAAACTGATCCATCCAGGAAATGAACCAACACATCCACAACTACCACCTTTCCTTCACACTCATTCCCCTTCTGAAAACAAGAAGGTGGGGGTTGGGATAATGGAGAATGGAAAATATAAGTAAGATGGACAGAGGAATGGAAAGTGTTGTCAGCAGTTAGGAGAGGGACACAGCCTGAAAAAGTATTGATGATAGAGGTGAATGGACTTGAAAAAGAAACGTGCATTCACTGGAATTGTTAATGAATTCATCCAATTTGTGGTCTGAAGGATTATTAAAGAAAGTACATTCATATCCTATCATGGTGGGATGCGGGGGGCAGCATGCATCTAATTTGTTTTTTTTCTTTTTCATGAATTTAAAAATGTGGTTATGGAAAAACACATATACAAATTCCATTTCTGTGCTAGACTGTTATAGTGCTATTATTCCACTTTCAACATCCTATGGAATCCTGGGGTTTGCAGTTGAGGGAAAGGCCTTAAAGGTGTGTGTGGAAATATGAACACATTTCCATGTCTCTGAGACCCAATACAGAACTTGGCCAGGGCAAGAAGCTGATGAGACTATGGGAAATGCAGTGAAAATGAAACTAGCAGATTTCACATCCCTGCTGGTAGGTAAAGGAGGCCTCCTACCTTCTTCAGGTGAAGAACAATTACATGGGTGGTATGAGGACAGTATGGCCCATTCATGAAAAGGACCAAAGGAGAGAAGACTGTATCTTCCCAAACTGTAAGGTCACTGGTTCTTCAATCCATTTGCTAACTATTCTTTGGAACGGGTTAGTCTCCTCAGCAAGCAGGACATTTTAAATACTGAAGATACATCAGTAATCCAAGAATTACATGTTAACAAAATCCGTACAGTGAAGGCTCAGCAAGGACCAAAATGTCTAGAATACCTCTCAGCTCAAGTGGTGTGTATGTGTGTGTATGTGAGAGAGAGAGAGAAAGAGTGGGGAGAAGGGAGAGAGAACAAAAGTTATGAACCTGGCTATAGCTTAATAGTAACTTACCATCTACTTCTGGACAAGAAGCAGCCAGCTGGGTTAATGTAATTTAATGATTCTTGAACACAATCCCTTTATTGGCACACATCTCTGATTTGATATGCCCTAAAAAAATCTGCAAATTTGACAAATTTAAGCCGTCCTTAACTCAGTGTGCTCATTTTGATAAATACCTGGTGAGTGGAGCTTGCTAGCTGATACAACCAATCTCTTTGGAGATGAAACGGGAGTTCTGTTAGCCTCTTGATCTTTCTGCACTTCTTTTTTTGAGCCTGGAAAAAAGGGTTGGGTGGGGGGAAGAGAGAAGAACGTTGATACTTTCTTTTTTTAATTGCACATGACTGAATGTAAATCATAGTTATAGGAAGGCACTTGTATTTTCTACATGACATACCTTGTATGCAATTTATACTGCATTAGTCCTTTCCTTCTGCTCTATGCACAGTTCGTTGAACATGAAGGGGGCACAGCTTAAAAAAATTACTTTTTCAGTTACAGTTTCTTGTATCCCCAGGCCAGCATGCCTATGTTATAGTCCCCCAAAGTGGGAAACCTTTTAGGGTCAGGACAGCTGAAATGCCATATTGGAAAAACCCCATTTGAGGGCTGTGCATGCCAGTAGTGGGTGTGGTCAGAGCTCAAATTATACGTGGCCATCTTAATCTCTCTCAAATACACTGTTGTCTCCTTCCCCTCCTTTTTTGTCACCACATACATTAGCTAAGGAGCGGGCACCACCACCAGGATATGATGCAAAAGCAGAATGAAGTCAGCTTCTGAGTGAAGCTTGCCATAGGACTCCTCATCCTTCTCTGAAGGGATAGAAATTTATGGAGGGGAAAGAGTCTTAGAAGAAGTTGTGCCCAAAATTTGCCACCCATGATTCTACTTGCTTTCCATTTAAGGACCCACCTTGCACTTGTGAAACCCTGTAAAGCAATGTCAGAGCTACAATTTAATTGCATTTTGGATGAAATGCAACTACTTGTGACAATGCTGAATAGGAGTTCTGATCACAGCCCTTTAAAAATAAAAATAAATTCAAAGCATTTTAGTTAAAAGGACAAGATACATGATGACAAGATGAATACAGTTTGCATGAGAACCAAGAATGTTGCTGTCAAGCAAAACAGACCTTGAAAGAAATACTATTGATTCCACAAACCTCACATGTACATGGCTTTAAATCATTTAAAGCTATTTCAGCTTAAATACCCTAAAGGCACCAGATCCTGTCTGATCTTGGAAGCTAAGTAGGGTCAGCTCTGGCTGGTACTTAGAGGAGACCACCAACAAATACCAGGTGCTGTAGGCTATATTTCAGATGAAGGACCTGGCAAAGTCACCTCTGAGTATTCCTTGCCTAAGAAAATCCTATGAAATTCATGGGGTTGCCATAAGTCAACAGACAACTTGAAGGCCTACATGCACATAAACACACACCATTGAGTTCAGTGGGATTGCTCTCTGTTTAACATGTCTAGAAATGGAGCTTCAGAGTCTAGTCCTCTATTGATGTACCTTAGAGCTAAGGCTCTGTTGAATGGATTTATTTCTGACCGGACCTGTATGAAATTGTGCTGTTAAGCTTCATTCCTTTGCTTACTTGGGATGATTTCCATTGTCACCAAACAAATACATAGACACAAGCTATTTCAGCCAGTTTTAATCCATCTTTTTAACTTGTTAAATTGGTTAATGTGTTTTTGGCCTTTTAAAATAAATTTATTGGCCACATCATTTGAAATGAATCAGGTGGGTTTTATCCTAAGGAGCTGTGAGAACTTTAGCTAGAGGTGTGATATAAATATTTAAATAAATAAACAAGTAAATAAAGAAATAAACCTCCCAGAATCCTGTGTCTTCAGAGGGAGTGTAACCTCCCCCCTCCCGCCAATACAATACAGTCTGAATCCTTATTTTCTGTTCTTTCTCTTTATTGATCGGGAACATCTTTGTCTTGTCTGGATTAAGCTTCAGGTTTTTTACCCTCATTCAGTTTGCTCTTGCTGACAGGCACCAGTTCAAAACCAAAACAGATTTATTACATTGAAGTGGAAAGGAGAGATAAAGCTGGATGTCATCAGCAAATTGATGACATCAGACTCTGAACAACCTCTCCCAGAGGTTTCATGTATGTGTTACAATACTATGGGAGACAAAACAGAATCCTGTGGGACTCCACAAGCCAAAGGGCAAGGAGTCAAACAAAAATTTCCCCAGCATCACTTCCAGGCTCATCCCTCCAGAAAGGAATGGAGCCACTGTAAAATAGTGGTCTGAAGGCCCATACTTGTGAGGCAGCTCAGAAAGGTATCATGGTAGATGGTGTTGAAATCCACTGAGAGGACCAGCAAACTGAATAGGAACAGATTTCTCCTCTTTGTTTCCCTACTAAAGCTGTTTCTGTCCCATAACTGTTCCTGAAACTTGACAGTTTTGGGACAAGATAATCTGGTTCATCCAGAAACATGTAGAACTGGGAAGCTACTACACACTGCAGAAAACTTGCAGCTGAGAAACTACCACATGCTGAAGAATCTTCCAGTTAGGATGGCCACTGCCTTGCTGTCTAGGAGATTCTTGAGACAGTTCATCCAAAGAAAGTATTTTTTTTCCACTGCTGAGAAAAAGTGAGACTATTTGTCTTGATGGGGAAACAGCTTGATCTGGCACAAAGCATTTTGGGATTTTCCAATGATTTTAGGTCGTTCTGTTTAAAATACTCTTCAAATATAATTGAACAAACTGAATTCTACAGGATTCCTAGCACCAAAGCCAGCTGTATATTTTTGCACAGAACATTTCCAGAGAGATATAAAAGATAACAATCTTCTTGAACAAAACACTAGCAAAAATATAATCTCAAGAAGAACAGCGCTGATAATTTTACTCCTAATTATATGGGGTCACACAGCACTTGTCTAAAGAAAAAATCCATCACAACCTTTCCACAAGATCCTCAGATTCAAACTCAGCTGAAACTCAGTCTGAGTTGAGAAGTGTCCCAAGGTGGCCAGTGAATCCACCATGCCAGGGGTGGCAAATCAACTCTGGCTTTTACTGCCACTCTTTCTGTAGCTACTCCAACAATGGGACTCTGTGGGGACTGAAACCAGGGCCCTGAGAGATCAACTCTGATCAGCTATGGGAGGAGCTGCACTAAAACTGAGAATGGATCCCTGTGGATCCATCGACAACCCTACAGTGTCCTCACAAAACAGCGGGCCCAAAACTCAGTGAAACTTTGTATTTGTACAGCATAGTCTTAAACATGTCTATTTAGATGTAAATTACAATAAATTAACTCTGTCTTTGTTCTTGTCCTCGTTATGTGTCTTCAAGTCAATTCTGACTTACAGCAACCTTATCATACTGTATTCTTGGCAAATTTTATTCAGAGGAGGTTTTTCATTGCCTTCCTCTGGCCTGACCCTGCTGAGATTCCAAGATCAGACAGAATCTGGTGCCTTCAGGGTATTTAGAAGTTCAGTGGGTCTTACTCCCAGGTAGATGTGTATAGGACTGTGACCTTAGAAATAGGTTGGCAAGTCATTACCAGCTTGCAAATTAAATCAAAAACATTCCATTTTTGCTATTTACCTTTGGCATTTAAAGCACATTTATTTTTGAGGCTACATAACACCTGGCAGTAATGAGATTAAAAAAAACCAAGGGCAAATTGGGCAGTTGCTTCAAGTGAAGGATGAAGGATGCTCAAATGAAGCACTTTTATATCCTTCTTGTGGACATACTAAGACGCCTCACAGGGGAAATGACAAATTGATCCATCATATTACACTGCAGGGTAAACCTTGAACATGGAACACAAAGCTACTGTCACCATAAATATAAAAATCCACGGTCTTTGTGTGACGTGTAGCTTCTGTGACTTTAAATGAGCACAACAATAATAACAATTGCGATTCCAGTACATTTCATTTCAAGCATTAAGGAAAGCAAATGCATGAAGCACTAGAAAGAAAACAAGTATAATTTAGTCTTAGGAGGATTAGAAACCTTAATCAAAACTGTTGCAGCTTTTCTAAATGTTCATAATGTTTGGAAGAGTAGTTAAAAACTACCCTGGTAAACTGCCGTCTTCCTGATCAGAATGAGAACTCAGGATCATGGCTGGCATCCAGTTAGGGACATATGCATGCGTAAATCACACTACTCATGTAGGGCCAAAAAGTGCAACAGACATACTATGTAAGAGACGTGTTCTGCTGATAGCAATGGAGGTGGCGCAGACAACATCTGTGCCTTGTCTTTGCGAGTTATGATTGCACATAGTGTGTTGCGTGTTTCAGTTTTGCACTGTGAATTGCATGCTGCAATTTTGCATTGTTCACTGCAGTTGTACATCCTATCTTGTGCATTGTGGTTGTGCCCTGTATAGTGTGCACTGTGGTTGCACACCATATATAGTTCATTGCAGTTGTGCATCACATATTGTCCATAGTGTATTGTGCATTGTACAATGACATCTATTCATTGACATGTTGTACAATGTTGCTATTCTATATGGGGGTTGCTATTCTGCATGGCTGCTTTTCATCCTGGAGAGAAGTGACTAGTGGGGTGCCACAGGGCCTAGTGCTGTTCAATATCTTCATCAACAACTTGGATGAAGAAATAGAGGGCATGCTGATCAAATTTGCAGATGACACCAAATTGGGAGGGGTTGCTAATATGCCAGAGGACAGGATCAAAATTCAAAATGACTTTGACAGATTGGAGAGCAGGGCCAAGGCTAACAAAATGAAATTCAACAGAGGGAAGTGTAAGGTCCTACACTTAGGTAGAAAAAACGGAATACAGAAATAAAGGATGAGGGACACGTGGCTGGATAGCAGTACGTGTGAAAGGGATCTAGGAGTCTTCATAGACCACAAGCTGAACATGAGTCAGCAGTGTGATGCGGCAGCCAAGAAAGCCAATGCAATTCTCGGCTGCATCAACAGGAGTATGGTGTCTAGATCGAGAGAGGTACTGGTACCACTCTACTCTGCTTTGGTTAGACCTCATTTTGAATAGTGTGTCCAGTTCTGGGCACCCCAATTCAAGAAGGACATGGTCAAGCTGGAGCAAGTCCAGAGGAGGGCAACCAAAATGGTGAGAGGCCTAGAAGCCATGCCCTGTGAGGATAGACTTAGAGAGCTGGGTATTTTTAGTCTGCAGAAAAGAAAGTTAAGAGGGACATGATAGCCATGTTTAAATATTTGAAGGGATGCCATGTAGAGGAGAGAGAGGGCTTGTTTTCTGCTGCACCAGAGACCAGGACAAGGAGCAATGGATTCAAGCTGCAGGAAAGGAGATTCCACCTGAACCTCAGGAAGAACTTCCTGACAGTCAGGGCTGTCCGGCAGTGGAATATGCTGCCTCGGAGCGTAGTGGAGTCTCCTTCCTTGGAGGTTTTTAAGCAGAGGCTGGATGGCCATCTGTTGGGAGTGCTTTGAGGGTGTTCCTGCATGGCAGGGGTTGGACTGGATGGCCCCTCTCTTCCAACTCTATATTTCTATGATTCTATGGGGGTTGCTTAATGGTCACATAGCACATTTCTGCAATCTGATAGATATACCACACTGAGAAGATGTACCATTGCACTCATTGGGTCAAAGTTCTTGTTCTGAGTTCTCATTTTGACCTAGAAAATAGCAGATAAAAGGTTAGTTGGAGTCACAGTCAATGACTATGATCCTGTGCACGATTTGGCTGTTAAATCCTGTTGGAATCAATGGGACTAATACAGCCAAACAATGTATAAACCAGGGGATGTAACAAGATGGTAGGTAAGCCTTTCTATTCACTCCAAGCATTCTAATTATGAGAAAACCTCATAGCTGATAACTCATAATTGATTTCACTCAAACAAAAATATGAACTTGTGTGGTTAAAGGACATTTTGTCTGAAATCCTATTACTAGTCCCAGCTATAGCAGATCCAATGAATCAAAGGCACTTAATGTTGACATACTAGTCAGTGGTTGAATTAATGGGTTGACTGAGACAAGCAACTGGATTTAGGCCTTTATTGGACTCAGCTAGTTTAACATGCTCTTAAAGAAGTATTGTAAATCCAGACTGTCATGCTTAGAGTATAGTAATTAAAATCACTAAGACTACATTTAGACCCAGTGATAACCTTTTCTTCCATTGATTTCAGTGGGTCTGCTCTAAGTCTGGAAGCTGTTCATGACAATAGATGCCAATATCATCAAAGTGCAAGAACAAAGAGAAATTCAAGCGCATTATGGTGCAGTCCTTTTTGAGCAGGCATGGCCAGTGTGACCTGTGGGCCACATGTGGCCACAAGGAAATTTTTGTGGACTCCAAGGTGCACCAGGATCCACTTATTTGCGCCAAATGCCGTCAAGGGGGATGAGTGAAATTTTGTCATTTTTGACCTTTTTTTGTGTGACAGAAAATGATGCAGAAGTTGAAAGAACTTAAGTCCCCCCTCCAAAAATAAAATAATAATGTGGGAGAAAACAAAACTGAAAGATTTCTCCATTCATGCACTGGGTTTTAGTGCTTAGTGCTTAAGTGCATAGCTCAGACCTAGGTTCATTTTCATTTTTGAAGAATTTATCAAGAAAATGCAATTTTTTCATATTCAAGGTGAAATATTAAGTTTTTTTTCCAAAGGAATGTGGCAGAAAGCAAAACTGATAGATTTCCCCATCTTCATCACAGAAGACTCACCATAATTGAGAACACTGCTAAACTGGTTTAGCTTCCAAACTGAATGCGTTTTCAGTAATCTTCTTAAGAAGCAAGGAGCTAAAGTGGAACATATTTAAGTGTGGACATATTTCCTTTTTCCAGTTTAAGTTGTCATGCTTGAATCCCTAAATAGGGCTTATTTAATGTAAGTCTGAATGTAATCAAAATCATAAATACATATTCCAAGCTATTAACAATAAGATAATGCAAATTCCAAGCCAGACACCAAAAGGGATAGAATGGTTTACCCTCCTAGAGGCAAAGACAGCCACGTTTATTTTATCTCTTCCTCATTCCCTCTATCCTGATAATCAAGAATAGCCATGCCCTTCATGAATAATGAAGCATTGCTGCACACACTATTTGAGACAAAATGAGAAAAACAAGACCAGATCCTGTGGGGAAAGAATAAATCCACCTCTCGCTAGAGAATTGCTCTGTATCCTGTGATGCACAAGACAGAAAGAACATGAATAAGTAAACAAATATGGACCAAAGGTGGTGTGTTTGTTAGTTCAGGAATGTTTCTGTTTTTGCTCTTTTCTGTTTCTTGACTTCTTTGACCTTTTTGCAGGTAATTATTTTTGTCCTTTCCCTACCAAATGTGACTTATTTTTCCTCAAACTTTGTAAAAAAAAAGAAGAAAATTTTTTAATAAAAAACTTTTGCCCCTGTTTTCAGAATTACCCACATGCAATAGGACCTGTTCCAAATGGCCACCAGAGAGACCCACTGATCTGGATCAGGGTCACTGTGTAGAGTGGTTAAACCTTTCCCCCTCACATTCTTCCCATTGAAAACCCCTCCCACTCTACCATTTTCCCCAGTTAGAAAACATTTTTGGAACTTTCATCAGCTTCAAAGGAGAGTTTTCAGTGAAAAACAACAGAAGAAAGGGTTAATTAGTTTTTCCCTCACCCCAGTCCTGATGTGATGAGAGCACAGTCCCTTAGGAAAAGGACCCCTACAGTTGCTGATGCTTTTAAGAGCTGAATTGAATAGCATCAAGGGAACCAAATTGCAGGAGGGAAATGACACACGTGCATGCACATATGGACACGTACACGCAAACACACTGAAATCAATCCATTTTGGGATCCCATCTTTGGGATCCCATTTTTTATTTTTGTAATATGAAGTATGCAGCCTTTTTAATATGCACATATAGCTTTCAAATATACACAGATAATATCTCTATGTTTCTCATCCATAGTGTTGCCATAAGTTGAGGTCGACTTGACGGCAGTTAACAACAACAATATGTCTATGTAGGTAGCATTTTTAGATACACACAGAACAATCTTTACGGTATTGAAAAAGTACCTCATTGCATTGCTCATTATTTTTCAATTTCTTTTCTTTTACTTCAATTGCTTTGAATCTTAGGACTGATAGGAGAATGGCATTAAGCGTGGAAATACTTAGTAAAATATATCTAAAATGAAATTTAAAAGTTATTTCTGAAAGTAACTAGAAATGGTCTCATTGCATCGCTCCTACTTACTGCATTACTTATGAAATGTGAATTGCAGTACTTGCAACCCATTACTTCTGATATGGATGCTTCTCTTATTGTTGTTGGGGAAACAAAGGTCTTTAGATTTTCTCAAGCTGTTTAGATGCAATTCTAATCCTGCTGCTTTATGCTGCTTTTATGATTTTTAAAGAATCTGTTAGTCCATTATATTTTTGTATGTATATTTAATTATTTTTGTTGTAATTTTTTTTTGGTAAACTAAATACAAACACAATTGAAGAATGGGTACACAGACATTTACAGTAAGTAGCCAATTCCTTTTTGCATTGTATTTTAATGAGACTTAAGTCATGGCTCCATATTACTCTGATTTTTAGGAATTCTGAAAACACTCTGAAGCAGCAGAGAAAAACAGAGAACATTGAAGTCTTGATCTACTATGTTGAGAGCCATGAACTTCATTTCTCCATCCACTATCCAATTATCTCTGCTTTTCTAATCAGAGCATGGTGAATATATTTGTATGGACTACAGTCTCTACAGTCCTTTAGCCAACATGAACAATGGTCATGTTGCCTGGGGGATTCTGAGACTTGTAGTCCAAATAGGTAGCTTTCCCAGGCTCTACTCTGTGCACCTCACCTTCCCATCCCTTTAGGAATAACTAGCCACTACAAAGAGAGAAGATAAACAATGATGCTAGAAGTTCCATGTTAAGGATGTTCAAGTCTGAGCTACCCAAGGGCCTGAACCCTATCTCCTAACAGGATCAGCACTTTAAAGTTTCAGCTAAAACCTGGTTTCCTCTCCCCATTGACAGGAGAGCCAGCAGCCACCACTCAAGACAATCATATGCAGACAAAGGATGGAGAAATGCACCCAGCTGCTCCAGAGTTGCGTTCTGCTTCCTCCTCTTCCCTTTAGGGAAACTATCAGCATTCTTAAAAGGAAGAAAATGGCTGACTTGCAGCTACAAGGGGTGTAATATTGCCAGGAGATTAATTGCAATGAATGCAGTACATAGAGGGAATGAGTTACTAGCAATTTAACCTGTTTGTTTTTTAATGAAGGAATAACAAAGCTGCATTTCCAAAGTAACATACTAAGTAGAACAAAGTTATTTTTATTTGTGCAATGAGTAACATTTTACCATCTACTTCTAAAAGTTACTTTAAAGGACATTTTAAGGCATTTTAGAGACATGTTAACAGGGGTTTTCAAGTTTCATATCATTTTTCTTAATTTTATTTTCCCCATAAAACATCAATGACTGGTGCCTTCTATTCTGTGACTCCATCTTATGTTTTAGGTTGATTTTTGAAGGTGCTATCCAGAAAAAGAATAAAACTCAGAGTGGATTCACAGCTCTCGATGACCCTGGGGCCACCTGTGCTCAAAAAGGTAACACAAGCCTGTACAGCAGTCTGATCTTTAAAGGTGCTATCCATGGTGCTGAACTCTTATCCTCAATGAGCAACACACTGAGCTACATTGTAAACACAGCAACAACAAAGAACAAATTACCTTTAAAGATACTGTGCTGAAGGATGGGAATCAATTGCTTTTAAAAAGTAAATTTCTGGACTATGTGGGGTGATATTTTAAGACCAAGAAGGTTGAGATTTAAATTCTACTGTTAATCCCAAACAGAGTAGACCTATTGATGACCATAACCGCAACAGCGTTGGTGGCAGTGTGATAGTGGCAGGAGGTTAAACAGTTAAAATGCTATGGGCACAGTAGTAGTGTAGGGAAAAAAAGAAAGAGAAAGCTGTCTCAGTCTGGAGAGAAACTTAGAAAGACCAGATCAGTTTACTTCTACAGTGTCTAGCTCTGGGTGGGTCCATGAAGCTAAAGATACTATGGGTAGTCTGCCTTCGAAAATACCCCATCCTGTATGTTACTAGTGGCTCTTTACAAGAGTATCTTTAGCTTTGAGGATCCTCCCAGAAGCAGCATTGTAGAAATAGACTGCTCAACATCTGGCAGCCCCCATGTAGAATGCATCACAGCAGTCTAAACAGGATGTAACTAAGGCAGGTGTTACCATGGCCAGATCTGATTTCTCCAGGAACAGGTGAAGTTGGCATACTAACTTTAATTGTGCAAATGTACTCTGGGTGACGACTAAGACCTGAGCCTCAAAGCTCAGGAATGAAACCAGGAACACCCCTAAACTGTAAACCTACATTTTCATGAGGAGAATAACCTCATCTAACACAAGCTGAATCCATATTCTCTGATCTGTCTTTTGACTGACTAGGAACACCTTCTCCTTGTTTGGATTAAGCTTCAATCTATCTACCTTCAGTCAGTCAGTTACACCAGCCAGGCACAGCTTTAGAAAACAGCTTCCTGGAATTAAATGTAAAGAAGTAAAAGACTGTTATGCTAGCATGCAGTTTTTCAACAGTGATGACTATTGAATCAGTGGTGACTTGGTACATCAACACATATGCAAGTTCTGTTGATTCAGTGGGTCTATTGTAGTTGCTGCTAACAGAATTCAAACCTTAGTCTTGGCCAATCTTTTGTCTTTCCTATAAAATTATCAGCTGTATAAATAAAACATCCCCCCCCATATTCTCTCAGCTACATTTCTAAGTGTAATTTATTTCACTAGAATAAAAGGAGAGGTTCTGTTCTCTCCTTTCCTCCCTGTCTCTGCTTTCCTCTCCCCTTCTTGGTCTCTAATCTGTTTCTGTTTAATCTTTGACATGCTGGCAAAGTATGCAAAATTGAGAAAGTTCCAAATATGCATAAGAGGATGGTGTAATACAGTGAAATCTAATTAAATTTACTCATTTCGTTGAGTGGAAGAAAAGCAATCAGCTCATGTCATCAAAACAATTTGCATGGCAATTATTTTCTAATGCTGTTGTCCCATGCTAGGCGCTTCCCCTTCTTTTGTCTTTTGATGGCCAGAATTGCAGCGGCACAGCAAAACGATGAGATAACCAGTTGTGTTAATTAAAGATGATTTGTATCCCACTGCCTAATTTAGATGACAAGCACATTTCATGAAAATACCAGATATATCATCTACCTTATATTTATGTTTTGTTTTAAATGAGAAAGCCAGGAGGGGGAAATCCCCCTCCTTCAGGAAAACCCAACACATGAAAGGTTTCAAAAGGTACTTTGTGGACTATATTTTTCTCATTAGTATAATGGAAGCTGTGCCTTTACCAATGCATTTTCTGTGTACAACTTGTTATAATGATGTGCTTTCCTCAAATACACATCCATTTCAAATGCTGTTGTGAAACCCTTTGCTTCAGATGGCTCCCATTGGAAGCTAATTTGCATGAAAGCATGCTTACTTACTGTTAATAATTTCATACCCCAGAGGTAGAAACTGTGCAACTCTCCAGATGTTCTTGGACTGTACTTCCTCACTATTGGCTATGCTGGCTAAGGCTGTTGGAACTTTCAGTCCAACATCTGGAGGGCTAAATAAATCCCACCATAATTCCTACCATCTAGGGGAAAAGGCAGACACAATATTTCTCAGAGTTTAGAAAAACAGGTTTTTTTTTTAAACGACAGTTTCCAGAATCATGCAGCCAAAATGCTGGAAATAGCAATCCAAAAAAACAAAACAAAAACCCATCTCCAGATACTTGGTATTTTAGAGCGAGAAATCTGATCTGGAAGGGCCCTCACTATGCCCAGGCCAAATGTATCTCTGACTTCTTTTCAGGGTCAGTCTTGGGGGAAAAAACAGATTCTGCATACTGATAGCAGAAACCGATTCTAGGCAACATTAATTTACATCTTTAACATTTCAACATTTCAACGTTACTGTACCTTTAACAAATGGGAGCTACAAGAAAATGTTGCAATGTGAAGTGAAGTGCTCTTGCTCATCCATTCCAACTATTCCAGTCGATGGAATGGTGTATCCTAGAAGGGGATGTGGCTGATTGAGTGATATCCTCAACAGGAGCAATCTACACAGCAAGATTGTCTTCCAGCTCCCAGTTTTCCATTTCACCCATTTCAACTGTTAGCCAGCATTCCAAGATCACCAAACACGATCAGTATTAATCTGTGCTTTGTAATTGTACTTTGTATGCCTGCAAGCCTTGGGTTCCCCCTAGCTTGTTGATACCTCTTGACTTCTGTGTGAAAGTGACTGGCCACCTTCCTTGCATTCAGGAAACTCTTGGTTGAGTCCTTGGAATCTCCACTTAAAAAGATCTCATGTAAAAGCAGGTCATAGAAGATATCCACTGGAGGCCAGAGAAAGTGCATGCCAACTGGAGCCATCAGTGTGTGTGTGTGTGTGTGTGTGTGTGTGTGTGTGTGCCTTCAAGTTTCCCCCATGAATTTCGTACGGTTTTCTTAAGCAAGGAATACTTAGAGGTTTTGCCAGGTCCTTCCTCTGAAATATAGCCTACAGCACCTGGTATTTGTTGGTGGTCTCCCCTCCAAGTACTAAGCAGAGCTCACCCAGCTTAGCTTTCAAGATCAGACAGGATCTGGTGCCTTTAAAGTATTTAAGCATACAGAACAGGCAATACTGAGCCAGAAAGACCTAATGATCAGTGTTAGACATACCTTCACCCCAGTCAATTCTATTTTAAAATGAAATCCTAACTCAAAAATGCACTGGCTATATAAAGATGGAATTAGATCAGTGGTTCTCAACCTGTGGGTCCCCAGATGTTTGTGGACTTCAGCTCCCAGAAGCCCCAGCCACTATGGTCAATGCTCAGGGCTTCTGGGAGCTGAAGTCCACAAACATCTGGGGACCCACAGGTTGAGAACCACTGAATTAGATGCTTTTGCTGCCCAAACCCACTCTTTTGATCTCAGAGATCAGCTGACACAGCTGTTTGTTAGTAGAACTCTACTGGCTAAGATCAGCTGGCAGTAGAGCAAAAAAAGAGGTAAAGTAGGGGTGAGGCAGAGGAGGATCCAAGATATACCAGGTGGAAAGCAGGTGCTTGGAAGTCATGAGTTAAAGGTAGGATAGCTACTTGTTACTTTGTGGGGAGGAGATAAACAGAGTGTAGCAAAGCTACATTTCAAAAGTAATACAATGAACAACAGTAATGTTACTTTGTAGGTATAAGTAATGGTTTCTCATCACTTTCAGAAGTTACTTTCCTGAGTGTTTTGACTGGCATTGTTAAACTTTTATGCTATTGTCTTATGAATACTAGAGCATTTTTCCTCTCAAGAAGGTAATATGAAGTAATGGAAAGGTAATGTGTATTGCACCAAGTAATGAAATGAGTTACCTTTTCAAAACTGTAGAGAGTAACAACCATGAGCTTATTTCTCAAATTTACAAGGAATACAAATGAACAGAAATGAACTGCTTTTTAAAAAGTAAATTTCTAAGCTGTGATTTATCCCCCACATCCAGGTGATTTGTAAGTGTATAATTTCCCAGCTTGTCCAAAGCGATACACTTTTGACATAACATGAAAGTGACACTGATTTCAATTCCTTACATCTAGTAAATTCAGAGCTTGCAAAAGTTATTTTGGAGGACTACAATTCCCAGAATTCCCTGTGCCAGCATTGCCAATCATTGCTTAATGTAATCTTATTTCAATCAAGCAAGCACTTTATTCATATTCCTTCTTCCCAAGAGTGGGACTCAGGATGGCTTTTCATCTGAAAAATCCTGGCCAGTTCCTTCTTGGTATCTTGGTATGTTTGTTTAAAAGAAAAGAAGAGGTAAGTGAGTTTAGCAGTTTCATTTAACACCTTCCCCAGAACTGATATTTATCATATTTTCCTGACAGCATGGTTGTCAGTGGCCAACAGCTGGAAGGGTGAGGGTAAACAGATCATTCCTCAATTTCTTTTTAATACTTTCAAGTGGGAATTTTACTATTCCTTTCCTTCTTTCATTATTGCCCTCTGAAGGCCATGGATGAAAAAGACAAAGCTAAAGTGGCAATATAGGTTTGCCCAAAGGCAAATTTTGAGCAACATCATCCATTTTTTTTTCTAATGGATTACATTATCTCTCCATAGGAATTCAAAATATTCACATCATTCCCTGCAGAAGCACTTTGTTATTTTCGACGATGTTGCAGATTCACCTTTTTAACCTGCATTTAGATAAATGTCACAATTAAATATTAGATGTGACATGAAATAACTGCAGAGGACCTTCAACATTTGTTGTCTAGGACTAGAGAGATTTGTTGTGAAAGAGTAAACCCTATGCATGCTGCCATCTGTTTTTCCCAAGCTCATCTTTTCCTTATTTTCCTTCCAGCTTGATACAGAATTTGATTTCAGAATCCCCAATTTATGTTTCGTCACACCAAGGATTGTGAAGAACTGACATACAAAAATGTGATGTAAGCATGAGGAAGGCAGGGGGAAAAATCACAAAGAATGATGAGACGATTGCAGTCCATTGATAAAGATCTGAGGATGGCTGCCATAGATTAGCTATGGGTTGTTAGTTATTCACAAAAATATTAGTATTTGGTATAAGTGCCTTTGCACCCCAGTAAAATATGAAGCAGAATGATAATATTAAAAATTGACACACTGTCTTTCTCTTTTCTTTGTGGTTGTTCATGAGCAAACTATGAATCCACTATTTGGTGTATCCTGGCACAAATATAAATGGCAGCCATGCTTGCTAGACACAGGCCATTTTCACACCACACTGTTACAGCACTATTATTCCACTTTCAACTTCCTGTGGAATTCTGGGGTTTGTAGTTTAGTGAGGCCAAAGAGCTCTCTGACTGAGAATGCTCTCTAAACTGCAAATCTCAGGATTCTATATGATGTTGAAAGTGGAATAATAGCACTATAACAGTGTAGTGAGGAAATGGCCACAGTCTCTTCTGGTTTAGCATATTATTGCATCTTGTACCAGCAGCTAACATTACCAGTGTCTCAAATAGCTTATCAATGCCAAACAGCACCATAATCAACCAAATGTCCTCCAGATGGACTTTACAAATCTCATCAGCCTCAGAAGTTAAGCTGGATACATTGCCTGCTTTCTTCATAGCCTTTACAAGTGGGAGAAACAGAATTGTGCTCTATGAGACAAAGTCAACACTTGGAAACATTATTTCTTCAGAGTACTGTTACCACCGCAATCTGGCCTGGCCTTGGTGAGCCAAAGATATAATTTTTGATATCATAATTCGGTCTTCTGCCACCAGCTAAGTGTTTGTGAGGCCCCACCGAACAAGCGCGAGGCATGGGTGATACTTGTGCTCATTAAAGTACCAGATATAGCCAGTTCCGCTTCAGGGGGAAACCTCCTGACACAAATACCTTAATTACAATTGCACAGTAAAACAAAAGGACTCTCTGCCTGAGAGAACACCCTAGCGAGCCAGGCACTTAACGGCCGAGCTAGCCACATCTACCTACCGGCCATACCATTGTCAGTTCGGCTCATAATTCAATCATGTAAATCCCGACCTTTCGGAGGCTTTGTCTCCAGCCCAAAACTCATTGTTCTCACCCAAGACCAGACTAGCCTGCAGTCGTTCTTTTCTCTATAAAAACCCCCAGTTTCGGTAGTTCAGTGGACTTCGCTGGACCTGGCCGAATTCCACTGGAACTCTCGCTGAATCACTTGCTGAAATCACTTGAAGCTCCCGTCGGAACTTTTTCCTCACCTCGCTGCCGCTTGGTCCAGCAGATTCCCCTCGGCCTCCATGCCGGGTTTCCTCCTCTTCAATTGGTGTCTCCAGGACTTCGGACAGGTGGCATATTGACCATTCCCCAAATTCTCTTTCTTTCCTTTCTAGTTAGGAATGTGTTTGTGTTCTTATTATTTTTGTTTAATAAAAACTGTTAGTATTTTGAAACTGCTTGACTCCTCACTGACCTGAACCGGTATACATAGGATAAAAGATCCCGCTGCGTTGCCCTTCCTCTCGTTAGCAAAGAGAGTGCTCCAGCTAATTTCCCCATCTTGCTTGTTGTTGTTTGGTTTTTTGGGCACCCCTCCTGGGACCCCCAATTTACAGGGTAACAGTACATTGTGACAATGCTAACTGGAGAACACTGGGAAATCTAACCAAAGCAAGCAACTTTTCTAAGTTCTGGGTGAAATGAAGAATCATGGCCCTTTCTGCAACACACCTTTTCATGGAGCTGGGGTGTGGGGATCGTGCAAGCAGCCTCCAGCAAGAGGCTCTCACGTCCTGGTTCCTTCAGCTCCGCAGCTGCTGCCCACTCGCACGAAAGCCCCACCTCTTCCTTCCACAGTGCACCCTGGGAGTTTCCCAGGCTGCAGTGGGGCAGGAAGTGTGAGCGCCGTGGCTCCGGAGCTCCGCACGCATGGCAAGTGCACGTGGGCCCCCGGAGCGATGAGCGATTGCGCACCATTTTCGGCTCAAAGCCAAAATGAAAAAGTGCATGGGCAGTGCCTGCCAGACCCTGGAGCATCACGCAATTGTGAGTGTGTCGCGTGGACCACTCCTCACATTTGCGCAACACTCGAAGGGGCCTTTCACATGGCAAATGCCATGCGAAAAGGGCCCATGACTGAGAAATGGAACTAAAACCAAAGGTACTTGCATCAAGCAGTTATGAACTTCATCTGCTGCTGGTGAATGATAACTGAGGAGAGAAGATGCACTGTTCATATTTTATCACTAAAGACATGGTTCTTTGATCCCATATTTTCCCTATTTGACAGGCAAATGCTTACTTTTCTTTAAAGAGTTTCATGCTGCCATGTATCTTGCTGGCAATTAGGCTTTGGGAGTTCCTGTAAAGCTTTTGCTATCCCTTTTTTTCCCCTGTTTGTAGAGTGGGTAATTATAATTGAGATAGCTGCATAAGAGGGAAGATCTCGATTTTTGTCACACAGTTCCTCAGAAACAGAAAGACACAGAGACTGTCCCAATCCTTCTACCCTGTCCACTCAACAGTTCACCTTTTATGAACTCAACTTTCTTAAAAGACCCACCAATGGAGAAAGGATGGGAAGGAACTTCAAAGAAGTCTTTAGGCACTCTTGAAAGAACTGTTCTCTTCATCCTGATAGGAAAGGCCTAGTGCTGTTTTATTTAAAGTGGTGGTCCTTGGACCAGTGCAAGTCCTCAAGCAATTGGTAATCTAGGAATGAAAGAAACACTTATATCCAATAGGCACAGATATAGTGCTGGTCCTTGGCACAACAGGGAAAAATTTGCTAATCCCTCTACATCAGATAACTGGAGAAGTACTGGCTTAGGGCATATTAGCTGAAAGATATATGAACAGAGATAAGTTTTTTTTTGCTTGATGTAACCCAATTTTCAAGACAAGAAACTTGCAGGTGGGTATTTATTGGGACAAGCTGACTGACAAAGATTGGAATAGTCAAGCCACTGGAAATAGATACCAAATGCATTAAGTTATTCTTTCTGGGCAAAATTTTAAGACTTCATAATTGTTATCTCTAAAAGAATCCGCTGGTCTGGGCAGAGTAAGGGGAAGTTAAAAATATCTGTCAATCTAAAGCACATTAATGAAGTGACTGTAGTATTTCTTCATTGCCTGTGGCTTCCGGGGTGGCAGATTTACTCAGGCTTTTTCACTCTGACTGGCTCTGTCCTCAGGCCAACACTCAGGAAGGAGAGATAAGTTCATAAACAACTTCCCTTTTATTAGGGACAATGCATAGAAATAGAACTATTTTGCGGCAAGGGAAGGAAGCATAGACATATTTTCCAATCGTTCTAATGTGTACACACTCTTACAAGCAAACAATGAGAGGTATACCTAGCGAGTCTCTCCATAACTACTGCCATTGTTCTGGCTTCTGAGGGAGAGAACAGCTACCAGGCACAGCACCTTTATTCCTTGATTCTAGCAGTTGATGAAAGGCCCTTACTCCATCCCAACTACCACCACTGAGGGAGAGGAGAAGAAGCAGGCACAGATCCACCATCCCTAGGCCCAGAAAAGGTCCTCTCTCTATCCCAACTGTCACTTTCATGGCCTCTAGGAGAGGAAAGAGCATCAACTGAATCACCTTCCCCACTACCACCACCACCACCACCACCACCTCTTCCTCCTCCTCCTTCTTCCTGTTGTTGTTGTTGTTGTTGTTGTCATCGTGGTGTGTTTCTGACTTATGGAGAACCTAAGGCAAATGTATCATTTTTTTTTTCTGAGTCTGAGAGTATGTGACATGTCCAAAGTCACCCAGAGGATTTCCATAATCAAGTGGGGAATCAAACCCTGTTGTAGTCCAATGTTCCAACTACCAGAGCATGCTGTCATTGCCTTTTCCTTGTATGTTGTGTCTTATTTAGATTACAAGCCTGAGGGCACAGAACTGTAAAAGTAACAATTTGTAAGCTGTTCTGAAAACCTTTTTGGTTTAAGGATAGGGTATAAATATTCTTAATAAATAAAAACAGTGAGTGAAACTCAACTCCTGGTAGTTACCAGAGACAAATGTGGACTATTCAGGTTGTTGTTGTTGTTGTTGTTGTCGACATTCTTGTATGCCTTCAAGTTGTTTCTGAATTATGGTGACCCTAATGTGAAACTGTCATGTTTTTTTTTCTGGGACTGAGAGTGGGTGATGTGCCCAAAGTCACCCAGCGGGTTTCCATGGCTGAGCGGGGAACTGAACCTGGTCCCCAGGGTTGTAGTCCAACACTCAAACTACTACACTGTGCTAGCTGTTACAGTTACAGGTCCCTTAAAGATACCTTCAATATGCCACACCAAGACAGCTTCAAGACACTACTGGTTAATATGCATCCTTAATCCATCACTTAGAAATGTATCTCAAATATTTTCATGTTAGACATTTAAGATGATTGGGGAAGGTATAAACAGAAAGTTCACACAAAGCCTTATTTCCAAGTATTACAATGTCCTATTATTTTAAAATCATGGCTTCAGATGTAATACAATCCAGGAAAAATTTTCAGACCTTTTGTAAGAACAAAGAGAGCCAGTGAAAGCAAAGTGCTGTAGAGTCATTTTTCATTACTAATAGCCTTTAAATCAAGTGGAAGTGGACAACTCACTATCATGGGCAGTTTAGAGGATAAATCTCCAGATGTCTTCATACTTGACCATTTCCATGAGAAAATACATCTCAAACTTCCCCTTTCACAGACCCTATTAAGAGCTGTATAGTCCTGCCTAGGAGTTCATCATGTAGCTTTCTGTAACATGCCAATGAAATTAAATGATGCTGTTGTTTTGTGCCTTCAAGTAATTTTTCACTTATGGAAACCCTATGCTGAACCTATTATGGGGTTTTCTGGAGATAAGAGTTTGTGACATGCCCAAGGTCACCCAGTGGGTTTCCATGGCTGGGTGGGGAATCAAACTTTGGTCTCCAGGGTCATAGTCTAATGCTTGAACCACTATACCACACTGGCTCTCATGAAATCAAATGATACCACTTGAAAATTAAAAACAAATTGGGTCCTCCTTGTTTAATTTAACAGACATGACTCTGCTGAAGATTTCTATAACTTTACAGTTGTCTGTAAAAAAAAACTCTACTAAGGTTTTCTATAGTATACATATCACATAATGGAGACTCTCCTGTTGAAGTCTTTACACAGAGGTTGGGTGCCCACCTTTCAGGCTGGATGTCTACTTTAGTTGTGGAGTCCTCCACTCACAGGAGATTGGACTAGATGGCCCCTTATATGCTTCCCCTCTATGATTCCATATAGCCCGTATATTGGCTAGAGACAGCTCTTTTCACAGAGTTAGATCTGTACAGGCAGGTGTTCTTTCTCTCTGACAAATATACCCATTCCAGGCTGATAGGTTTTTTTTTAAATAGACCCAGCCAAATCAAAACTTTTATGTTCCAAAACTCAGAGTCTAGAAAGCCATAAATTGTACAAATTGTCTGATACAAAATTTGTTTGCAATTATTTGGGAGTCATTTTTACCAAAGATGTTGGGCAACTTCTCCATCATAATTATTCACCAGTCATTAAAGGAGTTAGACATTGTATTTCTAAATGGTCAAAGTTAAAACTCTCATTGCTGGGGGAAACTGTGGTTATCACTATACAGGGTCAACAGATAATTTCATTCATACCAGAACAACACAAGTATATTACATGCCAAAAATGATCCATGATTTTATTTTTGATGGAAAATGTAGATTTGAAAAAAAAATGGAAATAAAAGGGGAGAGCTAGCAATGTGAAATTTAAAACTACAACAATCTCTCCACATTTGCTGGGGTTAGGGTCGCAGGACTCCCATGAATGTGGAAAAGCCACGAATAACTCTAGGTCCCCTAAACCATACTTAACACACATAAAAAGTGTGATCAGTGTATTCAACCCACCACAGAAGCTTTCGAGATGTCAGGGTTCCTTCGCAAGGCAGACGTGGGTGTCTAGGGGGCTTGCTGCCACCTCTGCTGCTGCCCTATGCCATTTTTAATAGGGACTCACAAGCCTCATTCGCTGTCTTTCAGTTTTGTGAGGTTTGCAGTCTCTCTTAAAAA
Source organism: Iguana delicatissima (assembly GCA_948472985.1). Classification (NCBI taxonomy): domain Eukaryota; kingdom Metazoa; phylum Chordata; class Lepidosauria; order Squamata; family Iguanidae; genus Iguana; species Iguana delicatissima. The sequence continues at coordinate 830,435 of CAOKZL010000267.1, read as the reverse complement.
TGCATAGGGCAGCAATGGAGGTGGCAACAAATAATCAGTGAATAACCAAATCTGAAAAAGTGAAACCCATAAATGTGGAGGATCAATGTTTACTGTGACATTTTTCAGCTCAAACAGATGGTACATATGGTAAGGAGAGAAGACCTGGTACAATGAGTAAATATGGAAAATTGTGATGTGACAGATTATAATGATGTGGTGTCCTTTTATTTATTGAACAAGAAAACAATTAATAAGGTCAATAATCCATTCTTGCTAGCTGCTTTAAAGGTACAGAAATGCAGGGATAAAAAGCTGCCATCACATCCTTCTCACGTAGGCCTTATTAGTAATAATCCAGAGCTCCCTTTTGCAGTGATGTAGACTTGAGTTGATTGACTCGGACTCAAGTTGGACTTAAGTCATTTCAACAACTTGACTCAGACTCGACGTGGCAATAAATGATACACTGATTCAACTTGACTCAAGACTTGCATATTTTTAGTGATTGACTTGCTGCCCTTGGTTTAGTAACATAACACATTCATCCAGAAACCTTTCGACTTTGAACGATGCTTCCATCACTTTTTGCCTACTGGTCATATGGTGATCTATCTCAAGCCCAAAGTGTGGGTGCATTTCTCAGAGGGGAACAGCAAATAGTTTAGGCAATAGGCTGAAGGCAGGGTTGAGGTCTGCTCAGCAGCCTGTCCCCACTGCATATTGGAGGAGTCTTCTAAAACTTTTCCTAAGAGCAGAAGGCAAGGCTCACCCCCAAAGTGTAGGGAAGGATCTTTCCTTCTGAAGCTTCAGTAATGGGGAGTAAGAAGGATCCTGTTCCCTACTTCTGAAGCTGCAGATAGCGAAATCACAAATGTGGAGGGCCAATTATGCTTAAATAGTTAAAACTGACTTTATTTGACTCTGTACAAAAATTCCAGAATATAGATTGGGCTATAAAGTTGGCTTCCAGACTTGAGACTTGACTTGAATGTATCTTCAAGGACTTGAGACTTGAAGGTAGAGAACTGAAGGCAGAGACCTGAGACTTGACTCAAAACTTGGAGTAAAAGACTTAAATACATCACTGCCCTTTTGTGGAAATAGTTTGAGAACTGCATTATTATAATACATGCTATTTGAGATCTATTTTAGAGGATTCCCCAATTAATATATCTTTGTAAAATAATAAATTAAGTAGGATAGCTCACACCTGGCTCCACAAGCATCATGTGTGCATTTGGCAATTCAATTTTTCAAAAGTTGGGTCTCCCTATTACAAATAACCAAATTTGAAGAATCATTTGAAGAATTATGTGTGGTGAATAATTCTGAATCCAATGTCCCAGTCTCAGATCTTTAAAACAGTTGTATTGATTTTTCTTCCTGTCAGTCAGCAGGATTAAACATCTCTTGACAATCAGAACTAGCTATGGTGTTTACTGATACTGAATGGGGAAAGTCCCATACTTCTAAAACAATATTATAGACATCGTTTTGACACTGGACACCAGCGAAGAATTCCCAAATTCATTAAAAAAAATTATCTCTGCTTCATTGGAGAGGGTAGGTTCCAATGTTCCATGTGGAAAAAGTGCCTTAAGGCATCAAGATTTTGGAAACTGGTATATGAAAAATATTAAAATGGAATACTCCAGGAACGTGGAGCCTTGTTGATGCTATCTATATTTGAGGGCCTCAGTCCCTCTGCAGGAAGTTATTTCAGTTTTAATTACAGCAGCTCTATTGGAAATTTCCATGCACTGGAAAGAGATAGAAAATGAGCATTGAGAAGTTAATTAAACAGGACTTGGGCACTGGCACTGCTGGACAAACTGACGTACCAAAATGAAATCCACATGTGAAAATAACTGGTATGACAAATTTACTGATGTATGGCACATTTTTATTGTGTTTTCTGGAAAGGACATACCTCCACATTGACCTTAATAAAAGCTTCTGAAATTCTGGCAAAGTCTATTTTATGGTTATTTATTGATGATCCTGGCCATTTCTCTGTAAACACAGAAGGGAAACTGGAATATTGTATTTAAAATACCTTTCCAGTGGCTTGATGTGACACACTTTATTTGAAGTGTCATGCTGTGTTTTTATGTTGTTTTAATATTTGTTGGGAAGGGGTCAGATGGTAGTTTCGTTCTCACTGAGACCTGAATTTGCACTGTTGTGCCTTAAGGAAGTTGTTTTTAGAATTACACTTACAAATGAAATACTTGCAAAACAGATTCTGAGGCCTTGGTGATAAAGGAAAGATCAGCATCTCAAAATCAGAAGTATGCATATAAGTACGTTATACGTGTACACACAGTATATCGACTCTTGATACTCATGCTAGAAAAACTCACCAGCAGGTGCTGTGGCAGTTTTCGGTGCTGGAAGTAAACTCCTACGGGGAGCTGGTGTGTTATTTAATGCCTGCGGTGGAGTCCTACTGGCCCCCTTGGGTGCTTCTTTAGAAGGCTCCACTGCCTTAGGAGTGATTTGCTCTTCATTTCCAAAGCTTGAACCTGCAGGGGACCAAAACCAGACTAATTAGAACTTCATAAAAAATAGATGCAAATTCCTAAATTTGTAATTATAATACTTAAGGAAGAAAGTTTGTTTCACTTGAATACTTGGATAACTATGAAGTTACTTTTTAGGTCCTTCAAAGGAACCAACTTGTATTTATTAAAAGGCTTAACACTTTCTGCTCAGTCTTCTGAGGACCAACTGAGAGAAGTGGGAAAAGATCTCACAATTTCTTTGAGGAAAAAGAAAAGAAAATAACCATGGGAAGGAAAAGATCTTACTTTGATGGGGCAATAATGTTGAGGGAGGGGTGCTTAACCCCCTTTCTGTACTGTTTTTCTCAATGTAAATCAACTAATGTTCAAAGGTGATTTAAGCCCAATGGTGGGTGAGGGAATGATGGACACTGTACAAATATTTGTCCCTCCTCCACCTGTTGTGTACCTAACAGCAAATTTTGGAAAGGGAAGGGTAATTTAGATCAGGAAAATTCTATAAAGACTAAGCATCCTTCCTCTCCACCCCTGAGCACTGCTGCAATGTTGAGAAGCCAATTTACCTATGGCTGCTTTAAAGCAAAATCAATTAACCAAGATGGTTAATCATTTCAAACAAGGCCCATTTTGGCCCTGAATTGTTAAGCAAGCCAGGGACTTGAGCCTTCATATTATTTTATAAAGTATACTTTATAAAGAAAAAGAGGATTTAACCGCATGTAGGGGGCATTAGGTACACTCAGTTTGATACAGTCACTTCATAAGAAAGTAACAATATTTATCATGATTTTAAAACTTTCCCCCGGTAAATATGAAGGAAATTGCTGGAGAATTGCCAGCAGACAGCTGCCTACTTCATGGTTTAAAGATCCAGAAAAGAAGGCTCTTCTCTCAGATTAAAGAAACACACTTTAAGTCAAGCCTCTCAGGGCTAACTCAGCCTGAACACATTCCCAATGCAGTTCACAAAGGGGACTTTTTAGCACAAACTGGACTTTTGTTTTGCTGAAGTTCATGATAAACAGTGTAGATCTGTTGCAGTGAAAATGCATATTCTCTTCTCTGCTTGTGACTTCAGTCATACCATATGACTGAGAAATGAATGCAAATGACAATGGGCCTTTCCACATGACAATGGTGTCCCAGCATGGGGATGTGAGGGGAGCAGGACCGCAATGATGCTTCTGCATGACATTGTTGTGGTCTCACCCTTCTTGTGTCACCAGCCAGCACGATCATAGGCTATATCATCGACAGAGAAACTGTGCCCATGATCCCCAATTGCATGAGCCTTCCATTGCAGCCGGCCATGCAGAAGGGCTGGAAGCACAATTTATGCACTTCCTTCACTACTGCAGCATGGAAAGAAGGCCAGCTGCAGTCCAGAAGGCTGGAGCATGTCCCTTGTGCTCCCTTCCGCAGGCAGCCCATCATGTGCAGAGAGGAGTGTTGGGAACATGCTCCCATTGTGGTGGGACGACATGGGAGAATGTCATCATGCAGAAAAGGCCAAAGACTCTGGGCTGAGTCTTGACTTATCAATCTTTTCTCATAAATATTTCCCAGTATTGCAGGATAAATGATTTAAAAAAAATATGGAAGAATTATCTGCTTCAGTCTGCACATCCATTTGATCTCATTTTCATATTTAATCACAAACTGATCACTTGTTTTAATTACTTCTCTCAGATACTGCCACAACCCTTGAATATTCTCTTTGCTTTCAGCTTTTCCTGTCTCAGAAAATAATCTCTGCTAAATTCTTTGTATGTACATGGAAATAAGTCTGTTAAAAACATTTTCTTAAAAGGCTAGCCTTGGAGTAAATTGGACCCTTAAGAAGACTGAAAAGATTATAGTGTTTGAGGGCTTACGTGTTTGCAAACAGACTGAAGAAAAATTAAGAAAAGGCAAGAACCACATCGAATTTCATAAGGAGAGTGTTGTACTTATTTTGATCACTTTAAAAAGAAAGGAATAAAATGCTATTCAGGGATCTCCTATGGAGAATTAGAATAATTAAAATAGGAGATGGATTTAAGCCTTATGACTTTTTAAAGGGGATGACCATATTCATACACGTGAAACTGGATGGCTGGAGGTGGGCAGAGGGAAGGAGAGTTGTCAGCTCAGCTCTGTATCTTTTAAATTTGATCATGAAAAGAAATCTATTTTTTATATAAAAAGTATTTCTTGGAGCACAGAACGTAATTTATAAAAAGTGACATATAACCCATTACTTATCACATTTCCAAAAGAACACATTAGTCATTGCTTGTTGCTTTACAAGTAACAAAATATATTTCAGTTACTCTTCTTTTTACAAAAATACACTGAAATAAAAGAAAAATGGTCCCTCAATAGCCAAACCGCTCCTTCCAAATTGATTCCCTTGACAGCATTTTAGAAGTAATGTTACTCATTACATTTAAAAAGTGACAGCATTATGAGGTATCATTGTGTTATTTTGTAAAAGAAATAATATTATTAACTTTGTTATCCCAAAATAATACATTATAGGCAAAACATTTAATGCATTACTTTTTAGATATGAAATTTTCTTATTAAAAGGAAGTGCACAGGACTTGGCTGCAACTATGTACACTATCATAATATTTGCTCTCCTCTGTACACGAAGACTGCTTGCTTGCATTCTGGTCCTAATTGTAATTAGTGCATCTAAAGTCTACATGGATTCCTATAAAAATGTTTGACCTTTAATTCAAATAATAGGCAGCATTAAAAATTCAAAACAAAAACAACCAGCTGTGTTCAATGGAGAACAGGAAAATCACAGGCATGCAGTTAGAAGCTGAAATTAAGACTTTTTTTACATGTATAGAATATTGATTTGTCACAGAATGATAAGAATTCATTATGAATAGGCAGTAATTAAAACTTATCTCTGAGACTTATCTCTTCACTTATTTCAGAAATGCAATGGCAGACCTTCAAAGTAATGCTGGACCAAGATATTTTGCTGTTGGAGGGAATGTAGCCACAACACAGAATGTCCAAGTTTGGGTCAACATATTTTGGTACCTGAAGCAGAAATGACTGCTTCCTCCTCACATCTGAAAACATAATAACAGTGTACTGCCCTTTTATCACACTCAAAATCTTCTGCCAAAGGCTACCTCACTTTGCCTAATAGTAGGAAATCCTAGATACATAGCAGACTCTCCAAAACCCAAACCAAGTTCTACAAAACACTAATGTTCTGTTTTTGGCCTAGCTCTCAAAAGAATTTTATGTTGTATATGTTATCTGTGGGGCTTCCAGGACTTAGGGCCTGGTCCTTCTTCTGTAGTTCTGTAGATAATGGGGAGGACCAAAGCACTTTCTTGAAAAATATGTGTACATCAGGATCCAGGAGAAGGAGACAGTACCTAACTTCATTAATTCATTATTTATGCATTGAATTAATTTCTATCTCCAAATTCTCCCAGCATTGGACCCAAGGTGGCTCATAAGTTAAAACAAAGTACAGTTAAAATCTTACTAATTAAAACTTTTTTAAAAAATAATTAAACAAACAATTATATTAAAACCACATGCTTAGAACAGTTTAAAATACATTCAAAACATGATAAAACACCCCATTAAAAGACCATCTGTAATATGGTCTTCCTCTTTCCTACTGCCTTTTACCTTTCCAAGCATTACTGTTTTTTCTCCTAGTCAGTCATGTCCTTTCATGATGTGTCCAATGTATGACAGTCACAGTTTAGTCATCTTGGCTTCTAGAGTGAGTTCAGGCTTGATCTTGCTCTTTATTTGTCTCTAGCAGTCTACAAAATCCATAGAACTCTTCTCCAGTACCATATTTCAAATGAGCTGATTTTCTGTCAGCTTTCTTCACTGTCCCACTTTCACAAACATACAAAGAAATTGGAAATACGATGGCATAGGCAATCCTAACTTTGGTATTCTATGATATATCTTTAACACTTCAGGATCTTGTCTACTTGCTTCCAGCTGCCCTTCCAAGTCCTAGCCTCCTTCTGATTGCGGTCTTCATTCTGATTAGTGACTGAGCCAAAGTATGGAAAATATTTCACTATTTCAGTGTCTTCATCATTTAAAGTTATGTAAATCATCTGTGGTCATTATTTTTGTTTTCTCAGTGTTTAACGGTAGACCTGCCTTTACATGTTCTTCTTTGACTTTCTTCATCAATAATTTCAAATATTTGCTATTTTTTGCTAGTAATATGGTGTCATCTGCATATCTGAAATTGTTGATGTTCCTTCCTCCAATTTTCATGCTTCCTTCCTCTAAGTTTAATCCTGCTTTACATATGATATGTTTAGTGTATAAGTTAAACAGATAGGGTAATAAAATGCAGGTTTGCCAGACCTCCTTGTGAATTGGAAACCATTCTGTTTCTCCATATTCTGTCCTGATCAGAGCCTCTTGTCTAGAGTACAGGTCTCTTCTGCTTCTTTTTTGCTGTCAGTTTCTATTTTTCTGCATTAACTGTTATAGCAGTTCTTCTTGCCCCTGTGCACAAGTTGCTGAACAGTTGCATTCCAAGTTCTCATTTTATTTCTGTCACCTTTCACTTTTGCTTCTCATCTGTCCCTAACTGCTTGAAGTGTCCTATGTCTATTTCTTTTTGGTTGCAGCTAGCGTATTTTTTGCATTTGTCCTCAGTGACATCCCTGGCTTCAGTCAGAGTTTTTCTGGTTTCCAGTCAATTGGGTTTATGGAGAAATTCTTCAGCTTGTATTTCAACATGATGATTAGTTTAATGTTTTTCTTTAGCTTTACTCTAATTTTTGATAGTAGCAGTTCATGGTTGGTGCCACAACTATTCCTTGTCTTGTCTTTTGCAGAGAGAATGGAGCTTCTTCACCTTCTGCTTCCAATTGTGTAAATCTATTTGATTTCTATATTGGCCATCAGGTGATCTCCAATTATAAAGTCAACTCTTTCATTGCTTGAAGAATGTGTTTTCATTGAACAAACTGTCGGCCTCACAGAATTCAGTCAGATGCTCTCCTGCTTAATTTCTTGATCCTAGTCCAAATTTTCCTAACATTTTGCATTTCTGTTCTGTTTCCTATTTTTGTATTCCAATTTGCATATGATTAACAAATCTTGTTTTGGTGTGTGATTAATTTCCTTCTGGACTGATGGCATAGAATCTTTCAATTTCCTCTTCTTCCTCTGTAGTTGGAACATAAACTTGGATTATAGTTATATTGATGGGTTTTCCCTGAAGTCTTATTGATATTATTCAGTCAGACTTTGCATTATATCCTTTGACTGCTTTTGCTACATCTCTCCTCACTATAAATGTCATCCTATTTCTTCTTATATTTTCATTTCCTGAGTACAACATTGTGTAGTTATCTGATTCAAAATGTTCCATTCCTGTCTGCTTTGGCTCACGCACCCCAAGAACTGCAATGTTTAAACGTTCCTCAATTCATGCTTCTAACATTCCATGCACCTATAATATGTGTTGTGCAGCTCTGGACTTCCATTTCACCTCTGAGCATGTGAACAGCTCCATGTTCTTGCTGCCTGAGTCCAGTTGCATCATTAGCCACAGCACTACTTGTAGTTGTCCTCTGCTGTACTCCAGTAGCTTGTTGAGTGCCTTCTAACTTGGGAGTGTCATCTCTTGTTTCATTTTAGATAGTCTCATCACAGGGTTTTCATGGTGAAAGACATTCAAAGTGGGTTTACATACCTTATTCTGCACAGTTCAAACAGGTGTTAGCTAATGATGTCACTGCCATTGTCTCTGAGAGATCCTTCATCAGTGCCACCTCACATTACTGCTGTTACCCAGTAGCTGTTTGGCACATTTAATCTGGCTCATCAGCCTGTCTTACATGGGAGATCCTACCAGGAGCACTGCGGCCACTAGAATATCCTCTTTCCTTCCAGAAGCATGTGATCCCACCACCGCAGAAAGGTGGTGCCATTGTGGGACTCATCTAAACGCTGTTTATCATTTGTGTAGTTGTGATTACAAAGTTCATTTAGCTAGTTTGCATAAAGACTTCTTTTTTTGCTCACTTCTCTCTAGCCAATTGAGCTTAAAAATTCAAATTATAGAAGATGCTGCCTTACAGTAGGAAATGTTTTATTACTAGTTGCCAAGTGCAACACATGAAATGTCTTTTTTATATATATTGAATCCCTTATGCTTATCTGTTATTCTCTTATTTCAAATTTATTACACAGAGAACATTTCAATTTACAAATCTGGCTGGAATCCAGCATGGAAGTCATTCTGCTGTTTGAAGTGTGAGATGTCAAGGGAAGTTACATAATCTCCTTTGAGAAAATTCTTTCATTACCCAAAAGAGAGGGGAAAAAATCTTTTCAGGCTATTTAATATAAAATGCAGCTTGGAATAAATACTCATACCCTTTGAAATACACCGCATCTGTAGAGTTATTAAGACATTGTTATAATAAAGATAGGCCAACTGGAACATGACCTATAAGCAAAAACATTCAAGGAAACGCCTATTGTATGTAAAATGATGTCTAGGTTAAGGTAGGCATTTTCAGGACTGTAGAACTACCTTTAAAAAAGAACAAACATGTTAAAAATACTGTTCTGTTTTATTGAGAAGAGAAAGCCCTCAGGTTATGATAAGCAGATCATAGAGCAAAGCCAGTGGCAAACAGTGGCTGGCTTGTCAGGGTGTTGGTAGGTCTAATCTGGCTCTTAGTTTGAACTTTAGAAAAGCTATTTTTGGACATAAAGTTCACCTTGGATAGCTGCTTTGAAGTGTGGAATACTTCAGAGTGAGTTAATTGCCCCATTGACACAGAAGCCACAAAACACCACTGAGTAAGGGCCTTTCCACGCTATACTGTTATAGTACTATTCTTCCACTTTCAACATCCTATGGAATCCTGGGGTTTGCAGTTTAGGGAGGGGCATTTAGAATTCTCAGCCAGAGAGCTCTTTGGCCTCAGTAAGCTACAAACCTCAGAATTCCACAGTATGTTGAAAGTTGAATAATAGCACTATAACAGTGCCGGACGGAAAGGCCCTAAGACTCCATAGTTTAACCATTCCCACTTCAAGCTGGTGCAACCAGGCAGTACTACACAGCTCGAGAGGGTTCTCACTCTTCCTCCTGTTATTGTGTGTGTAATGATGGCCAATGACATGCTAACATTTAGCTGCTGTTCTTTAAGGGGAGATGAGGTTTTGAGCTCAAATCTCCAACCAATGTTGAGCATACTGTCCACTTTCTCTCAGCTAAGATTGGCATCTATGGAACTGTGCAACAGAGGTGGAAAGGGTAGACTTTTGTTTCTTGAACAGCAGCCTTGAGGGCAATTACACACACACACACATGAAAAGAGTTCATGGAGGACAGGCCCAGGAAAGTACAGTGGCCCCTCCACTTTCACGAGGGTTCAGTGTACAAAACCCTCACAAAAGTGGAAAAACCACAAGCAATTCCCCCTCAATCCCATTCCTATTCCCTTCTGGGTCTCCCTCTTCCCATCCTCTTGTTTTTTGCATGCCAGGGCCAGACACAAAGAAATGGGAGTGGGGACTCCAGAGAGAGAAGGAAGGCACGCATACATGCCTTCCCCCATTCCCTTGCCTTTTGCCATGGTGTGAGTTGTCAGTGCCAGAGCCTGAAGCAAGGGAATAGGAGGGTGAAGCTCTGGAGAAGAGAAGCAAAGCTCACACAAACCTTCCTCCCTATTCCCTTGTCTAGGTGTGCTTGCCTTCTTTCTCCTTGCCTGGCAAAATGCAAGAGAATGGGAGAAGGACAATGAGAGAGGGAGGCACACATGAGCCCCACAAATAATCAAATTTGCACAGTTCTTTGTCATTGTGTGTTCATACGGGTGTAAAAATATTTTCTTCTACAAAAACACTCTTTATCCACCCTAAATGATCTTTTAATTCTAATAATATTATCATGCAAGTAGTAGCATTGGATTATAGTTTACCACATTATGCTTGTATAAAATATCCTCATCTTTCAACAGTAACTTAAAAATGAGGCACAGGTTCACAGCTCTTCAAAATATTTTTGAACTATTGAGGTTTCTTTATTTAAAAGCAACCAACTTGATTTATTTTAATTGTTGGCTCTATTTTCTAATGTTAATTTTATGTGGCCAAGGCTTTGATTTCTTTTCTACAGTTTTGCAAAAAATACAACACTCTAGTCATTGTAAGGACAAACCAAACTGGAATATACGTTTCTACGGGATAGATATATTAACAAAGTATCATATCCACACAATAAGGCCCAAGTTTTCCTAAAGTGGAAATATTTCAAGAATAAACCCAGTCACCATCCTAACTATCATACCACATATATCATAAAACTCATTTCTGATTTCTTCTATCTTCAGCAATGCATCTATCTATCTATCTATCTATCTATCTATCTATCTATCTATCTATCTATCTATCTATCTATCTATCTCAGTAGTTGCTTTGCTTGTCCTCTTTGTTATTTTATCACTCCACAGTCTTATTCCCTCAACAATGCTTATCTCAGTGGCTCCTCACTGCTCCCTCTCATCCTGTTAATCTTTCTTTGCTTTTGTTTGTGCCAGGACAAGCTAGCCCAAGACATCTTGCTGCCTAAAAAAGGGTGGCCGATTGTGCTGCTCCTCCACCCAATTCAGATGCATAGCATGGCACCCAAAGCCGAAGCCATGGTAGTCATAACCAAGTTACTTTGGCATATGTGCGGAACTTTTGCGCCTTTAAGGTTAGACAATGGAGTCTGTAACGACACACTGAAAATGTTATTTAACATTTTATTTTGCTGTGTATAGTGTCAGCCTTTAAACTCGGCAATCTAGCATTGAGGCAAATAGATACTTAACCCTATATAGCAGTTTTTGAAAGGCCCTTTCTGCAGCACCCTCCTATCCCACAATGGGAACAGGAGAAGGATGAGATTGCAATGACACTTCTGCATGATGTTGTCATGGTTCTGTCTTCTCCTGTCCCCATGCGGCATGATCGCAAGTTAAATCACTGATGGTTTTTCCAAGCCAATGACATGCAATCACGCCATCATCCCAGACTTACCTGTCCTGTGGAAACTGCAGGAGCACGATGGGTGTGCTTCCTGACCAGCAAAGCCTGGGAAAGTACCTGGCTGCACTGTGGAAGGAAGAGGCATGGCCATTGCGCTCCCTTCCGCAGGGAGTCAGCTGGTGGTGGTGGTGGTGGGAGCATTCCTGTTGCATTTCCCTCCTGGCATTGCTGCTACCGGGATCCCCATCAGCCAACTTCAGAAAAAGGTAGGGTGCAGAAAGAGCCAAAGTTTACCCAGCAACAGGGTATAATAATACATAACCAGTCATGGGAAGTCAGTGGATATATCTTTCCTGAGGATTAAATAGCAGTCATTAAATTGTACTAGAAAATAACTGCATTAAGCACCAAGTGAAAACTATCAATGTCACACTTCAGATTATGGTTGTTATTAGTAGAAATCACCGGTTAGTTGGTGATATGGGGCCAGAATGCCCATTTAAATGCTTAATTAGGGTTGTCGTACATCCCCCTCTTCCTGGACATGCTCTCTTTTTCAGAGTTAAAATTTCTAAAATTTCTGAGAAAATGTGTGAGTAATCTTAATATTTTATCTATTATTTAAGATATATCTATTGTTACATGCCTCCTGATCAGCTATAACACTTATTCCAATGAAGTTTGCTATTGCCTTCCTTTAAATATATGCCTGAGTGAAAACTGGAGGCAGTGTGCTTTTAATGGTTGTGTAGAAGAGGCAGTTTCAGCAGGTGTTGCTCGCTACCTGGTTGTGTGAAATTTCCTCTCCTTCACAATCATTAAAGGGACTGGAGTCCTCTCCAGTTTTCAATCTGGCAGTCCTATCTAAGGCTGAGACAATGTCTTGCCAAGGTCACCCACTTGGTTGTATTTGATATTTGAACCCTGTATTTGAAGTATTTGATATTTGAACCCTGGTCTTCCAGAGTCCTAATTCAACCCTCAGACCACTATTACCCCCACTGGCACACACACACACACACACACACACACACACACACACACCCCATGTTAAACCATTGGTAAGTTGAAAGAAAAGAGTTTAAAATGCATTAAAATTGTTTCAGACAGTGGAAAACTACGCACCTGTGTAGATTTGTATTAAGTGAACTGCTCCTAAAGTCTGTCATCATGGAAGCAGGTAGAAACATTGTTTCCTGCTCCTTCTCAGGAAACAATATCTCAGGTTGGTTTTTCCTTTCATGAACTGCAAAAGTCAGTTGAGTGGGCAGCAACAGTACGGTTCTAGGATGAGCAATGAGTGAGCAAGACCAAGAGGTTGGAAGGTATGGCTATGTGCCCAAATATGGCCTGCCCTGTGTTCCCCTAAGGTAGTCTGCTGCTTTCTGGTGTACTGGAGAAAACTGTCATGTTCCAAGAACTGAGGTAAAATTTGATTGACAATCTGTTCAGCTTCTGGAGATGAATGGCCACTGGCCCAGCTGGCTGGAGGAACTCTCAGCACTGTAGTCCAATAAGGTAGAATCGTAGAATCATAGAGCTGGAAGAGACCACAAGGGCCATAGAATCCCACCCCCTGCTATGCAGGAATACACCATGAAAGCACTCCTGACAGATGGCCATCCAACCTCTGTTTAAAAACCTCCAAAGAAGGAGACTCTGAGGCAGTGAATTCCACTGTCGAACTGCTCTTACCATCAGGAAGATTTTCCCTAATGTTTAGACAGAATCTCCTTTCCTGAAGTTTGAAGCCATTGCTAGTCTCTAGAGCAGTGGTTCTCAACTTGTGAGTCCCCAGATGTTTGTGGACTTCAGCTCCCAGAAGCCCTAAGCATTTACCATAGCAGCTGGGGCTTCTGGGAGCTGAAGTCCACAAACATCTGGGGACCCACAGGTTGAGAACCACTGCTCTACGGCAGCAGGAAACAGGCTTGCTCCATCCTCTGTATGACGTCCCTTCAAATATTTAAACATAGCTATCATGTTGCCTCTTAACCTTCTATTCTCCAGGCTAAACTTACCCAACTCCCTAATTGGTCCCCATAGGGCATGGTTTCCAGGCCTTTTATCATTTTAGTGGCACTCTTCTGGACACATTCAAGTTTGTCAATATCCTTTCTGAACTGTGGTGCCCAGAACTGGACACAGGTAACTTTTTAATCATAGAATCATAGAATCATAGAAATGTAGAGTTGGAAGAGACCACAAGGGCCATCCAGTCCAACCCCCTGCCATGCAGGAAAACCCTCAAAGCACTCCCGACAAGTGGCCATCCAGCCTCCGCTTAAAAACCTCCAACGAAGGAGACTCCACCACACTCTGTGGCAGCACATTCCACTGTCGGACAGCCCTGACCGTCAGGAAATTCCTCCTGAGGTTCAGGCGGAATCTCCGCTCCTGCAGCTTGCATCCATTGCTCCTTGTCCTGGTCTCAAGAGCAGGAGAAAACAAGCCCACTCCCTCCTCGACATGACATCCCTTCAAATATTTAAACATGGCTATCATGTCCCCTCTCAACCTTCTCTTCTGCAGACTAAACATACCAAGCTCTCTAAGTCTGTCCTCATAGGGCATGGCTTCCAGGCCCCTCACCATTTTGGTTGCCCTCCTCCGGACCTGCTCCAGCTTATCCATATCCTTCTTGAATTGGGGTGCCCAGAACTGGACACAGTATTCAAGATAAGGTCTAACCAATGCAGAATAAAGTGGTACCAATACCTCCCTCAATCTAGACACCATACTCCTATTGATGCAACTAAGAATTGCGTTGGCCTTCTTGGCTGCCGCATCACACTGCTGACTCATGTTCAGCTTGTGGTCTATGAAGACTCCTAGATCCCTTTCACACGTACTGTTAGCCAGCCACGTGTCCCCCATCCTATATTTCTGCATACCATTTTTTCTGCCTAAGTGTAGGACCTTACATTTCTCTCTGTTGAAATTCATTTTGTTAGCCTTGGCCCAGCTCTCCAATCTGTCCAGGTCCTTTTGAATTTTGATCCTATCATCAGGTGTATTAGCAACCCCTCCCAATTTGGTGTCATCTGCAAATTTGATCAGCGTGCCCTCTATTCCTTCATCCAAGTCATTAATGAAGATATTGAACAGCACCGGGCCCAGGACAGAACCCTGTGGCACCCCGCTAGTCACTTCTCTCCAGGATGAGAATCTGCCATTGGTGACCACCCTTTGGGTACGGTCAGTCAACCAGTTACAAATCCACCTGACAGTAGCCCTGTCCAGTCCACATCTTACTAGCTTCTTTGCAAGAATGTCATGGGGAACTTTGTCAAAGGCCTTACTGAAATCAAGATATACTATGTCCACAGCATTCCCTTCATCTATCAAGCAAGTAACTCTATCATAAAAAGAGATAAGATTAGTCTGGCATGACCTATTTTTGAGAAATCCATGTTGACTTTTCGTAATTACGGTATTGTTTTCTAAGTAATTAGAAACTGACTGTTTGATGATCCACTCCAGGATCTTTCCAGGTACTGATGTCAGGCTGACTGGGAATTTCCACGTTCTGGGAATGCCTTGGCCCAGTCCTACTGGCTTCCATGTCAGTCAGGCAGTGAATCCGCTCCCAGTTTCTGTTTGAACTTTACAGGAGTTATCCAATGTGTCAAACCTTGTCTCCTAAATGAGCTCAGCACCTTGGTCTGCTCCTTCAAAGTGTGGATGAAAACCTGAAATGAATTCAGTGCTCCACTAACATGGAAGCCATCAATCATCACCACCACCACAAGTAGTAGTTCAATAAGGTTTATTCCAAGAGTAATTCCAAGGAGTATCATAATAAGGTTTACAAGAGATAGTGTCTGTCAGGGAATGGGGGAGAGAAGGCTGGGTTCTTACTATAATACAGAATGAAATGCCTGTTGCTTGAAATAATGATAGGGACACATTTTATGCTATTATTGCAAGGGAAAATATTCAGTACAAAACATTATTTTTCATGTTCCCCTGTGGAAAGACATTAACGAACAGATGCCTACAGCACAGTACCAAGTGTGTGTGTATGTGTGTTTGAGTTCTGCAACCCTAATTTTTGGCAATTTAGCTTGCATGACCTGCTGGTAGAAACCCTATTAAAAATGCACACATGTTGCATAATATTTATATTTGATTCACCCCCACCAGTCATCTGTCAAGCTTATCAAAACATGATTTATGAGCCCAATGTACAAAATAGATGCACTAAAGCACCAATGCAACCCTTACCAAAGGTCAATCCAAATGTTGTCTATGCAGGTGAAAAGGAATGCATAATGAATTGTAACTAGAAGGAAGTCTTCAATCAGAATTAATTTAGGAGTTACTGAATAGAAACAAAGGCAGGAAGCATCATTATTGTGCAGCTGTCAATAGTAGATTGTTCCTTGCTTCTTTTGTGGTGGTAAACAGTACTCTTTTGTTCTGTTTAACAAGACTACCCTATATCAAGAAAACCAGCACCTTAATCGGACCACAGCTCTCATCATCCTCATACAGTGTGCACATAACTGAAGAATGTGGAAACTGTATCCCAACACATATGCAAATCAACAAAATCTGATCTAGAGCACACATTGCTCTGATACAGGAAAAGCCCTGCCACCTCATTTTTCAGACTCAAGTTTCCTCATAGAATCAGTGCACGTAGTGGGAGCCAAATTTGGTCTGCTTTCTACAGTCTCAGTCTCCATACCTCACTAGGTCTGTGTGTGTACCCAGCTGTGGAGAACTCTGTCCTCCATCTGGTCAGGAATCCTGAAAAAAACAAGTTTCCTAATCACACAGAGACTGCAGTTATACTAGGCACAGAAAGATATTTCACTGGACTCAACAGTTTCAATAAAAGTAGCATCCTCACACATCCCTATGGTTGTTAGAAAATGCATACTTCACCTCCAGCATTCATACACTTGTAAGGTTTAGAAAAGCACACTTTTGCAAACCTGGTAAATAGCATTAATGAATGTACAAAACAGAGATAATAAGTAAAATAAAAAACTTGTGTGAATTTCAGTGCTGATGACAATAGGAAAAGGGGAATAGCAAAGCCCAGGTAGACTGATTCAATCAAGAGAGCCACAGCTTGAGTTTGCAAGACCTGAGAAGGACTGTTACAGTTGTTCTAATAATAATAATAATTATATCATAGCACTCCTATTCTCAGCCTAATATGAGAGAAAGATAGGAAGAAAATCAAAAATCAACATTCATCTTTGGACAATCAGGCTTTAAATTCGTAACCTGAGTCTCTGCAATCAGTACCACTGGCACTCCAGAGTATGACTTTATCAGACAACAATCAAGAAGCCTTGCCATGCCATTATTGCTATGCTGAATTGCTTTTCCAAATTCAGACAAGTAACAGTGGAAAGGACAAAGAAGAGTTTTCAGAACAGCAGTAAGATAGGCTCACTGTGCCTTTTCTTGGGACCCAGGCTCAGAATGCTGACAAGGGAGGGGAAGATAAAGCAGAGTGATCATTTTGTGCTGAAGGCACCTAATACAAGTGACTGATTTCTCCGAGTCAGAGTTCATACTCTGTCATTATTGCAAACGGATGTACATTTGCAAGCAAACACCTGCGCAGCATCCTGGAGCCCTGATGAGCATACAAATGAGGGATCTGGCAGATTTTTAAAAAGAATTTAACATCTTCAACATGATCCATGTATTTTGCCATTACACTGCAAGAAAGCCCTAGAAAAAATATACGTGAAACACATAGACAGAAACTGCTATTGTGCTATGGGATCAATGATAAAAAACATTTTATCAAAATCAAATAAAAATATACTTATTATCCTAGATACAGGTTACTTAAATCATGATTATTCAATGAATCTTAAAAGTAAGATGGTAACATGAATCTTACAGGATTCAGCAGACACAAGGGCAGAATACATTTATTTGTATTTTCTATTTCTACCTTGTTTGTTTCTCCAGTTGTTCTCAAGGGAATGCATTTTTCTAAAAACATAACATTCAAGATCCCAATTCCATGGAGATAAATTTCCTTTTAAAAAGACCTGCACAGCTCTATACAAACAAAACAGCACAAGTGGACTGACTGACTGACTGACTAAATAAATAAATAAATAACTTGAACTGCAATGATTCTTCATACTGCATTTTACTTTGGTGTATATACTTTATTATTTTTTTGTGCAACAATATTCTGCATAGTCAAAATCCAGTTATTAGTGGCAACTAGTGTTTACCCACTGAATCAACAGCTCTAGAAGTTGGATTGATTTAATGTGTCTACTTTAATTGGAATAATAACTAGGATTAAGATTGTCCCAATTTGATAGTCTGATTAATTCTGTACTTTTCCAATTTTTCAAGCGCTTTTAAAACGTACCCATTTCCTTTTTCTCCACCTACTTCCCCCTTTTGTCCTCAGTTGTTGTAAACTGAACTTGAAGTGCAAAAGTAATTCACACTCAGTTTAGGCCAGGGAAAAAGAGAAGAAGGAGAGGAATCTTGCTCTTCCCAGTAGGACCAAGTGAAAGAAAACTGCTGCAGCCTCTCTTAGCTTGTGTGCTGTTCCTCGTTAATAACTTTTGACATCTTGACTACTTTCTGATGCTGCCTGGCCATGTATTTAGATACTTGGCTTAAAACAAAAGGGAGTGTGGTCTTTGGATAAGATAAATATTTGATGTCAACTTTTCAAAAGTTAGTGGGCAAACTGTTATCCTTCATGGTGATGAGTTCTTACGACATCTGGACCTTTCCAACTGAACCTTATTCACTGAGATTACAAAATTATCCTTTTGGACCACAGCTCCAAGGATGCCATGCCCTCCAACTGTTCTGATTTGATAGGCACAGTCCTGATTAATCTTCTGTTACCCCATTTTTTTCAGCTGCTTTTAAAATGTTCCAATTTCCTCTCTTTCCCCCCACTTTTGCCCCTTGTCCTCAGCTTCCTTCAGTTGTTGCAAACTGAATTCAAAGTACAAAAATAGGTTGCATTCAATTAACTCCATGGAGGTAAAGAAGAGGAAGGGTAGAACCCTTCCCAGTAGGCTCAAACAAAAGCAAATTGCTGCAGCCTCTCTTAGCTTGCATGTTCTTACTCATTAATAACTTTTGCCATGTTGGCCACTCTGATGTTGCCTGGCCACATATGACCTAGTATTCATCAGTGAAATACTGGAGGGTATGATTTAGGTCATGCACAGTAGGGATCTTCTAGAAATTGTTGGAAAGCAACTTCCACATTCCACACCATTGGTTATGTTGTCTAAGGCTGGTGGGAACTGTAGTCCAACAACATCTGGAGGGCTACACAATGGAAGTATAGAAATCTGTTTCTATGAGGCCTTTTAAATCATAGGTGGACAACTTTGACAGGTCCAGTAGAAAATCCTCACCTCCTGGAATCTATGGCATCTCTCTCTCTCTTTCTCTCTCCCTCTCTCCCTCTCCCTCCCTCTCTTTCTTTCTCTCTCTCTCTCTCTCATGGCTGCATTGCCAGAAATGGTGGCAAACCGGGAAGACCTCTTTAACTTAAACAGGAAATGCTCTTTGTAAGTGAGGCGGTAGTGGTGCTTCAGTTAGTTGCCCAACTTTGACACTAAAAAGTGAGAATCTCTTTAAAATGAGCATACATTGCTTGATTTAAAGGGATGTCCCTGGCTTGTTGTCAAAATTTCCTCAGTGCAATGTGCCATCAAATTTCATTGCTAAGGTGGGGTGTGGCGGGGTGTGGCTGAGGACTGAAAAATTCATCTCGGGCTTTGCATGCAGTTCAGGGTCCCCACTGCTGGATAACATTGTCTTAAAAGCAGCAGCAGCAGCAGCAGCAGCAGCAGCAGCAGCAGCAGCAGCAGCTTCCTTGTACTCAGTGAAAGAAGAAGGCTTTGTCCATTCTCTTAAAGGTGCCTAAGTGACAGAGTTAGAAAGGCCCCTCTACAGGGCAGTGTTTGTGAGGCCACCACAGAGAATGCCCTGCTCTTTTTATTTACAAGGATGAAGAATATGGATTCTAGAAAAAGGCCAATGAAGAAGGGCATGTCATTGGATTCTAGTAACTATCCAAATTCTCTAGTACCCTAGCCTTATTGATTGTTCTCACTTCTCTGTGATTCATCTCTTTACTCTTGGCTGAGCTAGCAAGCATTTTTCAGCACCTTGATGTCTAAACATGGCAGGAATGACTTCTGTTCCCAGAATGTTGCTCTTATGTAGGCTATTACATCATTAGAGCTGAATTAGTTCCCATAAATAAAAGAAAATTCTCCTTATCCTCTGAATTGAAATGTGACATTCTATAAATAACTTTAGATTTTCTATTATTAAAAGTGTCAATAGTAGTTTAGTAGATGCTTAAATAGTGAACGTTTCTGGAGAAAAAGGTTAAAGCCCCATCAGAGCTACACTCCCTCAATACCAGACTACAGCTAGGAAAAGTTAATTTTTGAAGTATGACTCCCAGAATTGGCATGCTGGCAGGGGGATAATGGGATCTGTATTTCTAAACACATTTTTCTAAGCTCTTTCCCAGGCATTTCTTGCTGCAAGTTGGGTGAAGAAATAATCCACATGACAAAGCTTCCAATCTCTGCTTCTCTCGCCTTTTTTTTTTTTTTGGCTCTATACATCTTGGCTCTTAGATGCTACCCTAAGGAATTGTGAATGTCATCCTGGTACTTGCTGGCACAGGAGCAAAAGCTTCATCCTAGGTTTCTGCAGCCTGCTCAGGTGAACTGGAACTAGCAGGTGTATTGAAATGTCACATTTAATCCCCTAAATAAGAACTGTTGACATTCTCCAAGAAATCTACTTTCAGATTAAAAATCAAGCACACGACTGGCATACAGGAACAATCACAATATGGAAATTGCTTTTTGGCTGCCATTTTGACATTCCTGGGTGGGACCCAAATTCCCCCACATCTTGATTCTCTATCATGCTATACATCAGCAGCCATCTGTTAATGTGGCAAGATGCCTGCTCCTAAGCTTCCATTCCAGCTTGAATAGGACAGATGCACCAATCAAAAGACAACTTGTCACATCTCTTCCTTAAGGAGCTCCTCCTGTTGGCAAGATGCACCCAATTAGAGCTATCGGCTTACGGCAAAGAAAGACATCAATTGCAATTGTTTCTCCCCAACAGCCACCGCTTCCTGCTGCTGCTATGAAAGAATGATTTCCCCCCCAAGGCATGAGCAAAGCTCCAATTTATGGGGGCCCCCCATTTCCCTACAGTACACACTGGCAGAAAGTTTCAACCTAAGCTTGTCACCTGATTGCCCAAAGAGCTGGCAGGCCACACCAAGACCAGCATGGGCTAGCAGTCTACACAGACATCTTCCCACTTGGAATGAAAGGAGCAAATTGTATTTGCTTTTTCTAGCTATATTCCATGCCATCATTGTTAGCTCACAGTGTCAAAACTAGCAGGATGGGATTCTGCTGGGTTCAGTGGTGTACTACAGTTAGAGCTCATAGGGTTGGAAAGCCAAGACTTTCTGAATAGCGGGGATGACAATATAAGGTTTATAACAGACCCCCTCCTGGTGAATATGAAATTGGCTAGCAATGACCTGTTGAGATAGAAGAATCAGTCCTAAGAACTTCTTTACTGAAAGAGCTGTGCAACTGTGGAATGGAATGGTAGTGGACTCTTTTATCTTTGGAAGTCTTGATATAGAGGTTGGATAGGCCAGCCTTTGTTTAAAAGAGTTTGTTAATTCTGTAGTCCTGCATGGCAGGGAGTTGGACTGGATGGCCATTGTGATCCCTCCTGACCCTAATATTCTGTAATATAACTTCCTGAATGTCTAGCTCCTCCTTGAAGATACAACAATGGAATGTCCACAGCCAAAGGGCAATGGCCTTCAAATGACACCATTGGCTCTGTGGGCATGGTGGCAAAATCAATCATCTCCCTGCCCTTGACTCACAACTAAAGGTCATGGTCCTGCCTTATTCCAAGTTTCTTATAAATATCTTTGAATATCTGAAGTTTAGCTTGGCTTCTTACGAGTCACACTAGCATCATATCTATTCACCCAGCAACTGGGCTGCCTGTATTTGCATTCCTGTTCTATTTGGGCCTTGGGTTATCAGGCTGTGAACTTTATTGCCTGTTAACTAGAAAAAAGACCCAGCAGCTGTTGGACTTTCCCTGGTATGGCTGAATCAGGCAGACATATGGGGAACTGGCTATGAAGCTTTAGCTCAATGAAAGCCAGAGTGGGATGCTTTAGTTGCTTGGTTAGGCTGATTTTACATTTCCTTGAGGCTAATATAGCAGTCAGTCCTCTAGCCCATGACTACATGGGGAGAGACTTGCCTAGAACATGACATGGTTTTCTAAAACCAGAATGCAAGATTTAAGGTTGTAGTAACTTGAGACTGAATAGGCTTCTGACCAGGTCTGGTGACACTTTGGCCCTGCCCATTAAGAACAATGAGTTGGATCCAGATTGAATTTTGGATGAATAGGCTTATAGAAATTAGTGGAGTCTCATACTCAAGTCCAACTGAATTCAAAGAATATGGTTTAAGTATCAGAAAGTTTGGATCCAAACAAATGTTTTAAGGAAACTCAATTCTGTGTGAGAATGTCAGCAGTATGTAGTGGTCTGAGCATTGGATTGCGACCCTGGTTTGATATCCCACTTGGGCATGGAAACCCACTGGGTGACCTTGGGTGCATCACATACTTTCATCCCCAGAAAATCCTGTGATAGCTTCACCTTAGGGTCACCATAAATTGGAAATGACTTGAAGGCACACTGCAACAACAACAACAACTCTCTGTGTATCTGAGGCTCTTGGACTCTGCTTGTCCATGATAATCTATAAAATTAGACAATTGAGGCCTGAATTCCAATGTGGAACCAATTCCAATGAGGGCAGACCTATTTAATCAATATAATTTACATAACCGTTGATATACCACAATAACTGATTTGAATCCGCTGCACTTAGGTTTGACAATAGGATTTAAGTCCCTAATACATTAATCCAATTATTCAGCTACATATCAAGCCAAAGGAAGCGGACCATACTTTCATGGGCTGAAATTCTGGAAGGGTTTTTGTTGTTGTTATTGTTGCATTTATTAGTTTAAAAGCAATTCAGTGTCTACACTAAGTAATTTAGCTTCTTAATCTATTGCCTTTGGGAGGCAAAAGGTGCTAACATTATGAAGAGGCATCTGTATAATTACATGGCTCCTTAGCTGAGCTATTTTTCTTAATTACGACATTGGCTGATAAATGCATTTGCCCATTTATCGCATATAAAAATTGTAGTAGGGCATTAAGTAGAAATATCCTATTAATTTCAGCTCTTTGTGAATCTGAGCAGTTAAGACCTTGAGAAGACTATTGACTGCCTAGCACTTAAGACCTTGAGGAGATTATCCATGAAAAAACATTTTCTTATATTAAATGCACGGGGTCATTCAAGCGGAAAAGTTTCTGATTTTGTGCAATCCCACTGTTGCCTTTCATAACAATACAAAAAAAAAAAAGCTGAATGCAATCAAGGGCGGTGGAATGGATTGCTTTAACACAGCATAAAGAAGTGTTTGAAAAATATGATTTATTCTATTTTCAAGCTTTAAAGGTTCCTTTCCTTTCATACTGGAACTATGTTTAATCAACTATTCCACAAATAGGAACCCAAGAAGGATAAACTAGAATTTTACCTTCAAAAAAAAAAAAAAAAAAAAGAAAGAAAGAAAGAAAGAAAGAAAGAAAGAAAGAAAGAAAGAAGAAAAAGGAAAGAAAGTACTGCCCTGCTGTACAGATATCACCAGTAGAAGAATCTGAATCTAACTGATCACATTTAAATCGAGTACCACTTGATGAATGGTTTTGGAAGTCTTCTGCTAAGCCAAGGTGTCAATACAGGCCCTGTGAGTGTTATAGAAGTACCCAAGGTTGTGTTTCTGGGATCTGAACCTGATCAAAACCTCAGAGAGAAGTCCATGGAATCCATTCTGACCTTTCAAAGCAAGAGATAAGGTTTTGCATGAACACCTGAACAATGGAGCCATGCAGCCTTGTAGGGTTAGATGTGCCTTCCAATGGTCTGATTTGGCATAAGTCTACTTCATATGGTCCATTTCTGCACTGGTCTGTTATAGTACTATTATTCCACTTTCAACATCCTATGGAATCCTGGGGTTTGCAGTTTAGGGAGGGGTCTTTGAGGATTCCGTAGGATGTTGAAAGTGGAGTAATAGCACTACAACAGGCTAGTGTGGAAATGGATATGCTTCAGTGAATTATGCTGTTGTCTATAACCTGATCTGAAGAATTCTTCCTATTCCTATTGGAATGACAAAAAATGAATATTTTAAAAACAAGAATAAATAAACACAGCAGTCAATTCATTCTAGCTGTATTGCACTCTGCTTTCAAGGACCACTCATGTTATTGTCACAAATCTTTGAGGAAGAGCAGATTCATATCCGTCAACATTTCACAGACGAGAAACGGGACACATGTGACCAACTGAAGTAAGCCAAGGAGAAAAGGAAAAAAGAATCAGAGGATGAAGGAGAATCTGGGGCATTTTAAAAGCAGCTGAAAAAAATGAGAGGACTGGGGATTAATTGGGATTTTCCTTGCCAAATTGGCACAGTTAGAGGGTTTGTAGACTCAGTAACCTGTCAGTGAATTGCATCCTGTTTGGCTTACTATAACACAATCTATGTGTATGTGGGTTGCCTTTCAGAACTGCTCAGAAACTACAGCTGTCCTGAAGAACTGCAGCCAGACTGTTGACTGGAGTTGGTTACAGGGAGCACGTTACTTCCCTTCACCAAATAACAGACAGGAGAGCAGTTGCATAGTGACGGGAGGGGGACAATGGGGGTGGTTCATCCCCAGTGGCAATGTTTTTGGGGTGTCCCAGCTTTTAGCCATGCCCCCGCGTGCCATGGCCATGCCTTCATGACTGCGGCCATGCTGCCATGCCTCACAGCCACACCCCGTGCACCATTGCCACGCCCTCGCACACCACGGCCACGGCCACGCCCCTCCCACTTCCCCTCCAGACATTCCAAGCTCTGCTGCTTCAGGAGAGATGAAGTGTGATAAGTCAGGGCTGGTATAAACCTAACTCAGTAAGAATGTCTACATAGTTAAAGTTCAGACTAAAACCCAGAGTGGATTCACAACTACTGACATGGGAGCCACCAGTACAGCCATGATAGCTGTATAGCCATCCTAAGAAGTAGTGTAACCTGGCACCTTCAAGGTAGCGTGGTAGTTTGAACGTTTGTCATCTCCTTCTGTGCCTGACATTTGGCCCACTATATCATACTAGATGCAGTTCTTACATGACTACAACTTCCATAATCCTTTGCCCCTGGATATTCTGGGTATGGCTGATGGGAACTGTACACCAAAAACATCATGAGAGATACTGTTACTCATCCTTCCTCTAGTTCCACAAGCCATTTTGAAACTGATGATTCTATCATTCAGTAGATTAACACACTGGGATGGAAAATCAATCTAGTTTCTCTTTCTTCTTTGTTTTTTTCCAACATGAAAACTGAGAAAATTAATCCAATGTACTTGCTGGGGCAAAGTTGATACATCATGATTTGACAACCTTGTCTTAAACTGCTATGTAAAAGCTTTTTTTTCCCCAAAATTCATCTAAAGTGGCTTAGATAAGAACTGATCATTACCCGCTCTTGATGCTGTACACAATTTTAGGTAAAAGTACTTGCAGCTGTGCAAGGTATAGCATTACAGTGCTAATTAATTAATGAAACCCACCTTTATCTTGGAACAGCTTTCATTTTTAAAACAGTTTGTGGCAAATAGGGCTGTCTGCCTGGAGGGGAGGAAGATGTTGCTATGCAATGAGTAATTCATGAATTTAGATAGGAAGGGAATAAATTGTTTTGTAAAATATTTATCAAATGCTACTAGGTAACAATTTGCCTTTTTTTTTTTTGCCATTTTTAATGCATTTCACAGAACATGTTGAAAAGTTGCCCATCAACTTGACCAGCAACATGGAGAAATCAGTAGCAGTGTCTAATAGCCTTTATTTAGCTTATATGTTCTACTACAATAACCTTGCATGGCAGGCCAGTTTTAATATCAAAATATATGACAAATGGAGGAAGTGGCAGTTTAGGGAATGACAGATTTTCTAGGACTGCCCAGTGGGTTTATGGCCGAGGAGTGAACAGAGGTTAGAAAAAGAAATATATCTATGTATATATTTTGTTCTTACTGTTTTTAAGTGCTATCAAGTCAGTTTTATCTTATGGCAACTCTATCTATAAGACATCCCCAGGATGCCCTATCATCAGGTCTTCCAAACTTACTGTAGATATGGCTTCCTTGAGTGTGTCAATCTACCTGTAATGGAGTCTTCCTCTTTTCCCACTGCCTTTCATGTCACCCAGTATTATAAACTTGTCTAAAAATATATACAGCCAATGAAGTATAGCCTCTGAGAGCCAACATGGTGTAGTGGTCTGAGTGTTAGACTATGGCCCTGGACACCAGGGTTTGATTCCCTGCTCAGCCACGGAAAGCCACCTTGGGCACACACTTTCAGCCCCAGAAAACCCCATGATAGGTTCCTCTTACAATTGCTATAAGTCAGAAGTGACCTGAAAGCACACATCAATAATGATAGCCTCAGTTTACTCATTTTGGCTTATAGTGAGAGTCCAGGTTTGATTTGCTCCTGGACACATTTATTTGTCTTATTAGGAATCTGCAGAACTCTCTTCCAACATCACTTTTCAAATGAGCTGATTCTCTTCCTGTCAACTTTCTTCACTGCTCAACTTTCATAACTAAAGATAGACATTGGAAACACTATCGCATGGACAACCCAGCCTTTGGTTGCGATGATACGTCTTTGCACATGAGGGTCTTCCTTCATAGCTCCCCTTCCAAGTCCTAGTCTTCTTCTGATTTCTTGAATCTTGAATCTTGAATCTTGAATCTCCACAGAAGTGGCCATGGCAGCCGGGAATTAGGGGAGTTTTACTTCCCAGAGTAAAATTCCCCAACTCTGGGCATGAATCTAACTGCTTTAGCAATATAACATACAGGAAGCTCTCTACATTTCTGGGTTTCATTTTCATGGATTTGATTATTTGCAAATTTCTCCAACCCCTACCCCCAACCTCAAGTCCTTCTTTTCTGGGGGAACTTTCTCTCCCAGCAGCTCCAATCAGGCCATGCAGCCCTTTAAAAACCGTTCTCTGGTCCTCTTCCTCCTCTACCAGGCACCACCTAGCCAGCTAAGGACAGCTTACAGCCTGATTTCTCACGACCACAAACCCCCTCCTGATGCCCCACACACACCCAAGGAAGGAGATGGGCGAGAGAAAGGAAGTACATGATCACCACACCGACTGACCCCTTTTCCCTCTCCTTTCTCTGACCTGGTTTGGACACTGGGTGCCTGCTTTCTCTACCATACCTTGACCTCTTTCCCATAGGCACATACAAACATTTTGATATTTGTGGTTTTTCCATCTCTGCAGTGGTCCTATGCCCTTTACCCTAGTGAATGTGAAGGGCCAACAGTATCTGATACTACAGTAATGTCTACAGATTATATTTGCATTTTACACTTAAGCAAGTGGTTGTATAGCCGCGAAAGTTTAGGATAAAATGAAAAACTAGTTAGCCTTAAGAATGCTGCTATTTTTGTTTCCTCTTTCCCCCTTCCCCTTCTTATTCAACCATCAAGATATCTGTTAAACATTCCCACCATTTTCACCTTCCTCTCATTAGCTGTCAAGGCCAATATGCCTATAACCCGTCATTTCATATTCACCATACTTAAAGTTCCCTTAGTCTCTTGTCATAGAGCTGATTAAGCATACGGTTGCCTATGAGAAGGCTTGTGATCATAAACCCTGCTAGTCCCTCATGTGGTACAGCAATTATGCAGCAATTACAAATGCCAGCCAAACACTTTGCACTTTCAGCAAATCTTTTCGTATCTCAGGGAACGCAGAAATAGCAAGATAAAGATTTGGCTGCAGCAGCAGCTTCTGGTACATCTGGAAAAGTTTCCAATTTTAGCAAAAAGCAATTGGGGCTTCATCAAAACTGCTTCATGTGCTCTCATCCTTGAGTCTCAGGAAGCTTCAACCAGATGTCCAGATTATTTGCTTTTCTAGCTGTTCTTTTCAGCATTGCTTTCAATTCTTATACAAACAACTTATCCTCAGCTTAACTACTGTATACAGTTAGTGGCCCATGTCTTTTTTGAAAAGGAAGCCTTAATAGAGCACACCTCAGGAAAAGTTAGTTTTGTAGGGCTACAGCTGTTACAATCCCACCATCAGCATGGTCACTAGTCATATTTGCTGGGGGATTTTGGTTGCTGTTGTAAAAAAAACTCCAAAAAACAAAAAACCTTCTCAATGTTTACAAGGTTTGAAAACAGACTGCTTAATTAATAGAGTTACAGGTGCCCATGAGCTGTCCTCATTCCTTTCCAAGAGCCTCACCACAACACTTTTCCATGCATTTAACTGGCAAAACACTGAAGCAAGTTGGTCAAGTGGCACAGTCCTATCATTGGGCAGCAGAGGCTGAGGGCTGGAGATCAATGGCAAAGACTTGGATGGCAGAGCTCCATGTGCTACACACACTGCTCTGTACCCCATGTACCTGGAACATAGTGTCCCATTGCAAATGTTAAAGGGAGCCAGTCCAGCCAACTTCTGAACATGGAATTGGAAAGGGAGGAAATCTTGCCCTTTATCTCAGGCAAAATAAGGTCTCAGGTGATTGAAGACCAGGAAGGCCAGACCTATGTGGAAGAGAGATGTTTTGAGTGCCTATATTTTGAATGGAGCTTCTGGGCTGAACGCAGTTTACGACAGGTTTTATTAGACACTCAGGTACCCAGTTGATTCAGTAAGTTTGCCAGCTGAGCAAAAGAAAAACCATGATGTCTTTACAGATCCCCAAAGATTAGGATATGGATGGAAAAGAATTTCACAGGATTAGGTTAAGGGTGTGCTTATTTAAATTGTTTGTTCCCCGGAAGAGAATGAATAATGTAACCAGTTTTCTCCCCACTGTAGGAATGTCTTTGAAAAATGTTTACAGATGTCTTTTTCCTGCTCCATTGACATGGGCACCTAATTATGTAATTTCAGAAAAAAAAGCAGCTGTGTCAATGACACCAGCAAAAAGGGGTACTTTGGGGAGCTACAACTCACAGAATCCCCAGTCAACATGACCACTCTCCATACAAACTGGGGGATTCTGGGAGCTGTAGTCATGCTATCTTGTAAGTAAGGGCAAACAAATTATTTTGGCAATTGAGAGAGGAAACCCCACAACTACATCTCCCTCCCTGAGAGAGAAAAAAATAGAATAATAAATTAATAATTTCAAAATTCTCTTTTTCACAGCCAGCTCTGGCTCTCTTTATGCATTAGAGATCCCACAGAACAAGAGTGGGCAAAGCACAGTGAACGAATCACACAAAAGCCCTACCTGACTTTAAAAAAATCCAATTAAAAAGTTAACCAAAAAAACTCCACCTGGCATACACTCTGCTCTTCCAAACTCTTTGTTTCAGGGAGGAACAGAGAAAATTGTTATTTCTTTTCCTGGAGGCTTCAAAGAGAGCAGATTTCACACATTTTGAATCTGGCCCCAATTTCCCCCATTTTCAAGCTGTAAGTTTGCCATTGTTTTGCATTTTGGGGCAACACCGGTCCTGGTCCTTTCAAAACAAAGTTCATTAGAAGAAATATGACAAAACACTGAGTTGGGAGACTTTCTTTTCATGAAAGAAAAGAGGATTTTTTAAAAATATAAATAGTTTTCATAAAAGGATGTAGTCTTTGTTGAATATACTGTGTAGCTTTTGTGCTTAGGTCCATTCCAAACTTACCAAACTCTTTATGAGATTTTGTGGACTACAAGCCCCATATTCCTTAACATGGCCCAGTGGACCAGAATTGTTTCAAGACCCACACCTTATTGATTTTTTATACTTTAGGGCCTCAATTAGCATGGGTAGTCAACTTGACAAAGATGACAGAAAAATGAATTGAAATACTCTCAGTTAAATTCATTGCATTAGCAATATCTAGCTAGCTAGCTACAAATAATGTGTAACATTTCACATCTTCCAAGATGTTTACAGATGATCACTTTTGGAAACTACCAATGAATTCTTAATTCTCTTCTCTTGCCACTAGAGGTCAGGCATCATCCTGCAACATTTCCGAATTTAGACTATAACACTACTTTGCTATTTTCATCCACAAACAGATCAAACCAAGCTTGAAAGGGGACAGGAAGCAACAGCAGCAGCAGCAGCAGCAGCAATAACAATTTGATGGTCCAATCTTTATTTAAAAAATACACAAACATGGCATAGGACTTGGTTGCTTAGCATGCTGTTCCATTCTACATCAGTATAGTTCAAGTTGTTACTACTTGAATGTTGCAAAAAATGTTCAAATAAGAGTGAAAAGAGAGCCACCCTACAACCCATCAAGAACAGAAGGGACACTTTTGGATTTATCCAGTCCCAGAGATGCAATTTTGGATGTCAGTGGATGTAGGGAGAAGATTTCAGGGCAGGGGGAGAAAGGAGGATTTATGCATAGTAAGAATCAAAGAATGACTCTTTGATATATGCAAGTTTTGTACTGCATGCTTAGCTTACTTATTCGTCATCATCACAACATATGTTTTAAAATAGATGGGTGACTACAACCAAGTGGACATATATAAGCGTAAAGCCCATGAAGCACAGTGGAAAATATTTTTGAGCCAACAAGCATAGGATTGCACTACAAATTGCAAACACACCCACACACCAGTGCATATTTAAGAGCATTTATTGTGGCTAGTTTTAATACTGTGCAAAAACCATAAAGCAAGCGATCTTGAGATATAAATCATACATCATCTGAACACATTCTGTGTATGTCAGAGAGAGAAAGAGGGAGGGAGAACTTCCCCAGATGGCTTTCTGGACGATGCAGGAAATAGGATAATAGACTTGAAAAACAAATATTGGTACATGGTAAGTCAAAGGCAAAACTTGTAGTGGCTTCCCCTTTTCGGGGAAGAAGGTAAGCGATGAAAGGGTCACGTTGAAAGGAAATTACTTAAAAGAAAAGCATAAACAGACTAGGAGTGAGAATTGTTTTTAAGATTAAAGATGTTTGACCTGATACAGTATTTAAGTAGGCAGAGAGTTTCAAGTGCATGAATAGATGCACCAAAGCCAAGAGAACTGCCCCCTTTGCTTAGTGGTGTGAGGAGGATTAGCAACTGAAATATCTGCATTCAAATTGCAAGAATATAAGGTTTGCCATATGGGACCAGATCAATGGGGCTTCAAAGCATGGGACGTGACTCTACTAACAAGCAGCCTTTGATGTTCCAGGAAAAAGGACAGAAATGCCTAACGAGCATGGCCAATTGTACAAGAGGATGATATAAATATATTTACTACGGAAGATTTGCTTACAACTGGTAGACTACTGATAGCTAACTTTTATTTTTAACAGACAAACTCGGTATCTTTCTTCTGCATGTTTTGTCTTTATGGGTTTATTCTGTATCATAATGAGTATCACGGTGTTTTGTTTCGTTTTTTTAAAAAATGAATTTTGCATGAAAGGAACATAGCCACAGCATGACTTGCTGACAGCAATTAATGGAACCTTATGGCTCATTAAAACAATGACCACAACAATAACATCTCATCATCTAGTTTTCTCACTGTGATCATCCAGCATCACTCTTCCTAGTGTAACATGGTTGTCTAAAAGAATAAATCTAGCGTGCCACCAAGGTTGTTTTCATTATCAAATGTAATTTTCAAGCTTTGTGATTTGTCCTGCAGAGAAAGAGAGAACCTGCCCTATAATTTCAGGTATTTCATGGACTAATTCTTTTACAGCCTGCTGAGTTTTCTGATCGAAATAGCAACATATGATTTTTATTCAAAAAAGCTAGTTTTGAAACTCTAACAATAAGCAAAATGGGGAAAAAACCATTTTTTTGAAGTTATAAAGTAAAAGGTCACATCATTAAAATCAATGAATGCCACTTCAGTGGAGAGGTGTTTGTGAGTGAATGGTGTGATTGGGATCGCAGGTGGCAGGTACATGCTTATTGATCAACAGCCCAAAAAATGATGAAAAACAACTTACATGAGCAGAGAGGGACTGGTTGAAGATCATTGCAGTTGCAATTGCTATTTGATTTTCTAGCCACTCAGGAAAGCCAGAATAGACACTTGGCTTGTTTTTCTTTATTTTTTTTTAAAGGCGGGGGAGTGTGGCCATAGGATAAGAGAACTACTTGATGTTAGCTCTTCAGAAGTTAGGTGGCAAACTGCTATCCTTTAGGGTGGTGAGTGCTTACAACTTTTGGATCTTTCCTACTGAACCCTCTTTGACAAGATTACAAAATTGTCCTTTTGGACTACAGCTCCTAGGCTGCCATACCTTCCAACTGTCCTCATTTGGAAGGCACAGTCCTGATTAATCCTGTATCATCCCATTTTTTTTTTCAGCTGCTTTTAAAATATCCCAATTTTTCTCTTCTCCTTCCATCTTTCCCTTTGCCCTTAGCTTGCTTCAGTTGTTGTGAACTGAGTTCAAAATGCAAAAGTAGTCTGCATTCAGTTAACTCAGTGGGGTGGAGGTGAAGAGGGACAGAACCCTTCCCAGCAGGATTAGGCAAAAGCAAACTGCTGCAGCCTCACTTAGCTTGCATGTTCTTACTCGTTAATAATTTTTGCCATCTTGACCACACTCTGATCATGCTGTGCTGAATCCTGACCTGCAAACATTTTTGGAGGGATCCAAAATGTTACTTCTTTTAACTACAACTTTCCTAAGTCCCAAGCCAGCACAGCCAGTGGTCCAAAAAGTAACTTTTCGGAACCTTGCTTTTTTGGCATGAAAGTAGTGGAGGGGGGAGCTGAAAAATGATTTTGCTCTTTTTTAAAAAATGTTTTATGTTTCTGTACCATAAACAGTGTCTTTTCACGGTAACTATATTATTCTGGCCAATTGGGGATCTTGTTGCCAGTTGCTGCTATAACAATGACACACAAACCAACCTGACACAAAATCAACAGTAATTCAGAGCGAGAGGCAATGCTTCCTATCCTCATGTTAAGTGAGTGAACACTTTTGCTCCTTCACTAAAAAGAGGAGATGCTTTTCACAGCTGACAAAAGCTTTTGTGAGAAGTGCCTCACAGTTTTGCGGGAGAACAGTCCTAGTATATTTTAAACTGTAACATAAGTAATGTGGTTCTTTTTAACCTACACAATTGACACAAAGTGTGATGAACGAGTGGAAGATGAATATTGTATGCAACAAGAGAAGATAAAAAGCAGAGGAGATAAATAGGGTTTGAATGATTTTAAACTTCAATTTTATCTTCAGCTTTGCCTACAGATTCATGCTCTTCTCAGAAGCACTGTTAGAGGGTGATATGATTGCCTTGTCTGATTTTCCCCCTTCTTTCAGTAAGCTTCCAGAGGTGGGGATAGAATCCGAGACTTGAGATAACATTAAAGGTTATTTGAAGCAAGGGGCAGCTTTTCACTCCCCTCGCAATCAGAGATATATTGCTCCTAAATTCTATCAAGCCTACTAGTGACTATACTAGTGACTTGAAAATTCAGGAGAGAAAAACAGGGACCTTTGCAAAAATGTAGCTAGGGAAATACTGCCAGTTAAGTTAAGGAGTTGAAGGCTTTCGGCTCCAAAGGTCAAGTAAAAAGGTAAGGCAGAGAATGAAGAAGTATGTTGTATCTTGAATTAAAACCAGAACAAGATGTCAGGAAGACAAAAATGGTAGTTGTTTGGGAGAGGAAGCCCTCTAAGGCCCTTTCCGCACGAGGCAGTTAAAACGGGCCAAGGTGTCCTGGCATGGAGGTCGTCCGCACCTTGGATCGGACTAGGTGCGGACTATTTAACTTAGTCCCACACCTTAGTCCGATCCAACCCGCCCCCAAGTGGTCCTCCATTGCACTAAGTAAAGACCAGAAAATCCTGGTCTTTATATTTTCTGGAACGCGCCGTTGAGTTCCTACTTACCTGTGCAGATACAATCAGCGGAGGGCGGGCTGTGCGCGTGGCCAGCATCAGCAGTTGGTCCACTCCCACGAAGACACTGGAAGCCACCATTTTGAGCCAGAGCAGTGCGGATATACAGACCTTGCACTGCTCTGGTTCGCCCTGCACCAATGGAGGAGCTCTGCGGAAGGGCTCAAGGGACAGTGTGCCTTACTTCGGACCCAAGAAGCGCCGGTAAGTAACGGCACGGAGCTATTCACTTGCCTCGTGCAGAAAGGGCCTAAGTTATAACATCTGGCCTGCCAGTTTCCTCTGCTTGTCCAAAGTGCTGCAAGGTGTCACCTTAACAGTGGTTAGTACTTGGAAGGGAATACCAGATGCTGTAGGCTACATTTCAGAAGAAGCAATGTACAACGTCTCTTGAGTACTCCTCACCTAAGAAAACCTTATGAAACTCCTCAGGTCACTATGGTCTTCTGCACTACACTGTTATAGTGCCGTGATTCCACTTTCAACAGCCTAGGGAATCCTGGGGTTTGCAGTTTAGGGAGGGGCCTTTAGAATTCTCAGCCAGAGGGCTCTTTGGCCTCAGTAAACTCCAGAATTCCACAGGATGCTGAAAGTGGAATAACAAGACTAAACAGTGTAGTGCGGAAAGGCCCTATAAGTCAACTGGCAACTTGAAGGCACATACTTTATTTGCACATTTAATAATTTGGTTGTACAGTCCTTCTTCCACATTTGTGGGTTTGACCTTCGCAAACTTGATTATTCACGAGCATGCATGCCTTCTCCCCGCATTCTCCTGCCATTCCCATTATTTTGCCCCTCCATGGAGAACACGTACTGAGGCAAAAAGGATGGGAATGAGGGCTAAGGGAAGGCTCACATGAACCTTCCTTTCCCTCTCTGGAGCTCCCCCCTTGTCATTCCCATGCAAAATGGAAGGGAATGGAGGGGGAAGGCTTGTGCAAGTTCTCCACACCAGGGCAAAATGCATAGGAATGGGAGGGGGAGTTCCAGAGGGGAAAAGGAAGGCTCAC
The DNA here is from genome assembly GCA_948472985.1 of Iguana delicatissima. Lineage (NCBI taxonomy): Eukaryota > Metazoa > Chordata > Lepidosauria > Squamata > Iguanidae > Iguana > Iguana delicatissima. The sequence continues at coordinate 795,838 of CAOKZL010000267.1, read as the reverse complement.
ATAAGCCTTCCCCATCTCCCATTCCCTTCCATTTTGTATGGAAATGGCGGGGGGGGGCTGGAAGGGAGAGTTATTTGCATTTTTCCACTTTAATGAGGGTTCTGTGCTCTGAACTCTCATGAAAGTAGAGGGGCCACTGCAATCACAAGAACTTTCATTTGCAAGTATTTGAAGTATTTGACATAAAATTCTTAGTCTCGCTGTAATACTCATGTAAGGTAGGCAGATATTAAGATGCTTGCAAACACAATGTGTACTTTTGAAATCCCTGTCTTCAGCGTAGTATCGTTCCCGGGAGAGGATAGATTGCATTTCAGGACTCTGGGTGGGCTCAATTACAATAGCAGTCCTAAATGTTGTTTGTGTGTTCTTGATCTAGTGTACTTCTCATAATTCCTGAGGGGGCTCAACTCATAAGGAGTACTAGTAGTCCAATTTGCCTGATGATTTCAGAAGGGCCCAATCCCTCCTCCATCAAAACATGAGGGGGTTGAGCACTCCCTGTGATGAGCCCTGGGGGTATAGCAACAGAGCCACCCTAGCAACCCAGAAGATTTAAATTGATTGGCTGTTAAATATGGAACCCAGGCTAGCCAGAGGGAGTGGGCTAGGTGGGGGGATTGAGTCTAACAGAAATTTAGCTGAAACAGAGATTGGGAGTTCAGCAGTTGAGAGAGTGAGAAATCCATCTAAGAACATCTGAGAGAGAGCAAAGAGAGTGTTTGCTGGTTTAAATATACAAGTGTTGTACTGTTTGCTAATCTTTAATTTGCCAACTACCTTTTCCCTTGTCAGTGTGTTCAATAAAGATTTTGTTATTTTCTTTTTTTTATAAAAAGTAGTCTTCATAAAGTGCCTCTTTGCTTTGCATGTACATGCTACCACCAGTGACATAGTCATTTGGATAAGCTAATCCATGCTTTGCCCTATATCTGCAAGGGTGTGGATTTAGGGAAAGCAGTAAAGAGAGATAAACTGGGAGAGGAAGCCAGTCAGGGGACAAAAATATAGAAGGCTGTTGCTTCTTTGAGAAGGGAGAATTTAAAGCAGACCGGAGTGTTACCCTGTTAATAAGAAATCACAACCTCACTACTAAATAGGGAATAGGAAATAAGAGTTTTGGGGGGAATGGGTGATACGCCACCTTTCTCATAGTCCTGAAGAAGCCAACTGAAGAGAAGGAAACTCAGCACGGCAGCCGAGGGGAATTCGCAGGAAAAGTGGCAGCAAGGCAGGATGGAAGTCCAGCGAAGTCCAAAGAACTCTCGGAACTGGGAGTTTTTATTAGGGGAAGGCATGACCGTAGGCTAGCCTGGTCTTGGGCGAAAACAATGAGTCTTGGGCTGGAGACAATGTCTCCAAAAGGTCAGAATTTACATGATTGAGTTATGGTCTGAATTGACAATAGTATGGCCAGTATGTAGATGCGGCTAGCTTGGCAGTTAAGCACTCAGCTCTCCAGGGTGCCCTCTCGGAGTAGAGGTCTCTTTGTTTTCCGTGATGAAGGTGTTTGTTTTGGGAGGTCCCCTAAAGCAGATCTGGCAGTTTCTGGCTTGCCTTGGTGTAAACAAATATGACTCAGCGGATAATAGCCATGCCTAGCTTCGCGCTTGTTCGGTGGCCTCACAAACACTTCGCTGGTGGCAGAGCAGGGCCGAATTATGATATCAAAGTGATATCTAAGGTTACCAAAGGCCAGTCCAGTACACGGTGATAACAGGAGTATCATAGCCCTGGCTTGGTCCAGATCTCCTGGTTTTGACACCTCCTGCCCTAGAGCCCCTCTGTGGTGGTCCTTGAAGGCAGCATATTGACCACTCCTTCCCTCACCCCTGTAGGGCCCTTGCAGCCCTCCGGAACTAGTAATTTCTTGGTTTAGAGCTCCTCTTCCAATTTTCATATTTCATCCTCCTTTGTGGGTGAATGGAAGTCTCCAGGCACTCCTTCCTACTCCTTGGGTGTGGAGTGGGTACCTGCATGTCTTCTTCTTCCGTTTCTCCTCTAGTATCTCTAGGAGGTATTGCCATGGTATAAAGTAGAATGAGGAGACAATTTGCTTTCCATTTAAGGCAGCAGGAGAACCTGAGCCGCCCTTGGAACCTGGTCATTTAGACTGACAGCTGGTCTCTTAATAACACAAAGCAATGCAGTGCTAACCTTATACTTTGTTCTTTCATCTTACCTGCTGCCTCAAAAATAGCCCAGCCAAGGAGGATTTTGCTATTCTGAAATCCCTTACCATACTGCACATTCAGTTTATAATTTTTAAAAAAAGTAAAAATCTCATAGAACCATGCAAGAACAGGGATAGGACTTTCAGGTAAGGCTTCAGCCAACGAGGAAAGATGAAACACTTCCTTTGATCTTAAACACCTTTGTGTCTAGTGGCTCATTAATGAGACTTCTTTAATCTTTGATTGCTCTAGTATCTGTCTGTCCCTCTCCCCTAATTTGGAATATTCTTTGAGCATCAACAAATTTGAAAATGTTCAAGTTCTAAAAAGGGTAAACATCTCTGAAAACAACAGCCACATTAAACGAACTTGCAACGTGAATTCTCAGATCAGGCTTACATTAGAATGCAGTACAATAGTTCTAGGGACATGGCAAATACAGCAAATTGTCACTTGTGGTAGGATTAGTGAACCTGCAACCTCCAATCAGCTTAAGAAGAGGTGGGGAAGGAAAGCTCTTTTTCCTTATTATTATAAGAAGCTGTCTGATGCAAAGGCACACACACACACACCCAAAACATGAAAGGAACAGGAATCATCATTCATTTGTTTCACTGTCTCGGGGAACTTCAAATTAACAAGCTTTCTGGGAGCCTTTTGTGGCTAAAGGGCAGGGTAGAAATACTCTAAATAAATAAATTAACAAAATAGATGATTTTGCTAAGCCATTTGAACATTCCTTGTGAATTTAAAATTTAAATGTAGGACTTACACGTGATCACATTTGGGCCTATAACTGAGTCAAAATTTTGTAGAAAAAATTATCGTTCCACATCAGTGGGTCAGTCATAGTCCAGACTTTTAAAGTAGCTAGTCAGTGTGCTGAACTTTATTCCCTAAATAGTTTCAGTACCTTAGATAACTTCTTTCAAGTTCACACTGTAAGTCAGAGTAAATGTACCACTCCAGGGACCAGGAAGCCACCAGACACCCCTGTAGTTATTGGGTGGGTGTAATGACATACATGCTTAATATTTCTTCATGTCTCTTATCCAGTATTTAATATTGCACTTCACCACATGAGAATCCTCTTTGTAGAAAGAAAAGGCTATTAATACAGCAGGTCTTGCCAACAACTTGCAGCACCGATTTCATTAAAATATCTCTGCCATTGTTTATGCTAATAATAACTCTAGGTGCTATGTTTAGCAGACTTGATGAGAGAATATTTTAGCTTAAACATACTATGTGGGGAAAAATCACAGTTTATTCTGTTAACCTGTTTACTGGGGGTCCCGGGAGGGGTGCCTAAATAACCAAACAACAACACACAATTTTGGGGAAAATTAGCTGGAGCACTCACTTAAGCTAGCAAGAGGCAGAGTAACTTTGCAGGATCTTGCAACCCAATGTCTACGGGGTCAGGCTCAGTCAAGAAGCTCACCAAAATATGAAATTAACTGTGATTTTATTAAACACAGGCAAACAGTGTATGCACCACATTCACACAAGTAACTATAGAAAATAAAGGTGTTAGCGGTATAGAGGAGTTTGAGGGTTTGTTGAAATTGGGTGATACTACACCTGTCCGAAGCCCGGGGTAGATCACAGCGGAGGTCCATAATTGCACAGTCTCGGATGGAGACTGAGGGGAAAGCTTGGCGGACGAAGCAACAGCAAGGCGAGATGGAAGTTCAGAGCGATCCGAGGAAGCTCTCGGAACCAGGGGTTTTTATAGGGAAAATATGACCGTGGGCTAGTCTGTACTTGGGAGAGAACAATGAGGTTTGGGCGCGAGACAATGCCTCCGAAAGGTCAGAATTTAGCATGATTGAGTTGGCTCCGAATTGACAATGAAATGGCCAGTATGCAGATGCAGCGTGCTTGACCGTTAAGCGTCTAGCTTGTCAAGTTACCTGCTCGGGGCAGGGGGCTCTTTGTATTGATGTGCATCTTTAATGAGGTGTTTGTCTAGGGAGGTCTCCTAAAGCAAGATCTGGTTGAGTTTGGCTTGCCTGGGTAGAGAAAGGAATGTTCAGCAATTAATGGCCATGCCTAGTTCTGTGCTTGTTTGGGGGCCTCACAAACACTTGGCCAAGGGTGGCAAAATGTGGCCGAATTGTGATATCAAAACGATATCTAATATCTTCTGAAGCCAGGCCAGTTCACGGTGATAACAATTTGTACTAATAATAAGTCACATGAGACTGTGTTAGGATCCAATCACAAAAAGTTGATTTACTCTAATACTAAAGGTATCACATCAGAATGATACGTTTTAAAATCCTCCCAAATGCTTTATGTCAAATTGAGCTGAACTTAGGACCTCTTCATACAACCTGCAAGCCCGCAAAACAGCTTACACAATGCCATCATCTCCCATTTCTTAGATGTTAATTGTACTATCTGCTGTAAAAGGTTATACATTAATTCAAAAGAAGGCCATAGGTTTCTGAATATTCCACTTGCCCACTGGGGTGGACAAGTATAGAGGGAACCAAGAGAGAATTTTGTCCTCAAGCCTTTATTGACTGCGTGCCCTCCAGCAAGACTAAATATCCCTGTTTTCCTTTGCAGTCCTTCTCAAAATGGTGATAGGAAGTGATTGCCATGTTATTTCCTGTTCCTATTTTGAGAGGGACTACACAGGAAAATGGAGGTATCTGAGGGTAGTGCAGGGTTTCAGGGTACTTGCAGAGGGGTGAATGAGAGTATTTTCATGTGTTTTCATGAATTTGGAGGGGTTTTGACACAATTTTAGGGCAAAAATTGACCAACATTCACACCAAAAATTGTTTCAAAAGTTGGGGTGTGTATGTGGGGATTTCAAAGAACTGATAGGGGACTTCAGGGGCCACAAAAGTGAGATCCTCAGGCCATACTGTGGCCACTCCCAGTATAAATAAACACAGTGTGTCCAATCCAACATCAGAGAGTAGCCATACAAAAGTCAACACAAACTGCTATGAATACTAAATGCATCTAGGAAGCAACAACAACAAACATTCTAGAACAGGAGTGGTCAAAGTGTGGTCTTCAATGGTGTTTTTCTGGTTTTTCATCCCTCAAAACTTCCCACACTGCCCAAAAGGTGGGAAGATGATAAACTTCTTCTCTTAGAGGCTTCCAGGAATAGTGATTCATATCACTGTAGGATGTAAGGCTCCACTGAACTGCTGAACATCAACATAAATGAATAAATTCCATTTTTCAAAACCAGAAACAGACTTCTAGCACCCCTTTTCATTTACTTTGGCTTTTGGGGGGGGGTATCTAGGTAGCCATGGAGATCCCAGGAGCAGAAAACTAACCCCCAGATTGACTGCAGCAACCTACCCCATTTTTAGACAGAATTTGTGGTGAGTCACCTGCCAGAACCGAGCCCTTCTCAGTTGACTTAGCTTGATACCAATGGAAATCATTCCAAGCAAGCAGACAAAGGAATGAAGCTCAAGAGCACAATCTCATACATGTCCATTCAGAAATAAATCCCACTGCATTCAACAGAGTGGTAGTTCTAGGTACATCAACAGAGGACTAGAATTTGGAGCTCCACTTCTAAACCCATTGAGCAGGAAGCTCAATGGTGCTTACATCTAAACAAACATGCATAGTGGTGTTGTTCGCACTTCGCAGTTTGTGAAGACCTCAAAGATTATAACCTTTTCACTAATGTTATAATTGCTCCCCTGACATGGGAAATGCTTCAGTTTGACACCTCCCCTCTGATAACTGATAACCACATGCTCTAAAAGGCAAAACAAAAGCAAAATCTGCACTTTTCTACAGTACAGACTTTACCTATTATTTGGCTGACACGCTTGATCCTGTCACAAATCTTCCAGAGCCAAGTATGTTAAACTTTTATTTGTAACCGCTTCTCACCACCTTCAAGACTGAGCTGGAAGGAGTAATCCAAAGTGACATCAACATTGTTTTTGAACTTATTTCACCTGCTGTCTGGTTTTCATATAACAAACAATGAAAAAATAGAAGAAAGCCACCCTTCAAAATAGCCTAACGCAAGGATAGGCAAAGGCTATTTATTCCCAGGATTAAACAGAATGTAGTATAAGGACAGCTTTAAAAACGAACTTAACCTTTAAAGCTAGGAGAGGAGAAATGCAAGGAGTCACATGGTTGAACAATCATTTCAGCTGGGAATTGACAGCTACTCTCTGTAATCTCACTGTAGCTTTCCTTAACTCCCTTGTCACTTACAAAAACCAGCTTGGTTTCTAAACATTTAGATTTTCTTGTTTCTTTGCATCCCCCTCAAAATAATGCTGGTATAGTGCAGTTCAGAATTAAAAATGCTTTCCAAAATGGAACTTTACAAAGTAAAGTGTCACAGGTAATGTTGCTGTTGTTGTTATTGGGTGCCTTCAAGTCATTTCTGACTTACTGCGATCCTAAAATGACCCTGTCATGGGATTTTCCGGGATTGAGAGTATGTGGTGGGCTCAAGGTCACCCAATGGGTTTCCATGGCCAAGCAGGGAATCGAACCCTGCTCAAACCACTACACCATGCCGGCTCTCTTGGACTTGTAACAAATTACCTTTCTTTACTCCTAATGAGAATGTGACAAAACCACACTTCAAAAAGAACATAACAAGAGGGAATGAAGTTGCTGTACTATTGTAAAGAGTAAAGATTTCTAGTTTTCAAATTTACTTTTTAAGGTCATTTTTAGACTTTTTAAGAAGTATGTAAGAGCAATTTTCTTGTTTGTCCACTGTATGTTTTTACATTACTAATAATAAAAATAATTAGAAAAAAAGGGAGCGATTTTACAGTTTTAGGACACTCTTATCAATCTTAAGCTTTTTTTTTTAACAGAAAGTAGCAACATAGTAATGAGTAGCAGAATAAATAGTGCATTGAGAGGTTTTTTGTTGTTTGTTGAAGGAAATTAATGAACCATATTGACAATGTATTCCTTTTCAAACACTGTAAGCAACAGGAAAAAATACTTTTAAAAAGTAACAAAATACACCTTTTATATTTTTCTCATTATATCTCAGTGCTAATCATGTGGACACCAATTTGCATGGAGAGATTTTTCTGAGAGAACATTTGTTGAAATTTCAGATCCATCAGCACCCTTTTTTTAATGTAGCAGTGAAAATAACAAAGAAAGTGTCAGAACAAGCTGAGGTGTTTGATCTTTTGGGGTTACCAGAGTAAATCCAAAGAGAGCTTGTGGTCAAGATATTCCATGGATGTCCTACTTCAAGATGCAGTAGTGGCCTCCATCATTATGGTTTTGATGGCAGATAGGGATATTAGTGACTGCTTTTTACTTTAATTTGATTTATACCCCACTTTTCTCCCAACATGGTGCCCAAGGCACTTACAACAAAGTTTAAACAAGATGCAGCTAAAAACTTGGTTATTACAAACGCTTTAAAATTTAAATAAGCAACCACATTAAAACAGCATTAATTTAAAACAGTATAAAATAATGTAAAAATGTGACAATAACGATAAAAGTACAACACATATACACCCCATTAAAAGACCCTTCTATACAACCCAATAATCACCAAATATCTGTTCAGTTAAAAACTTGCCTTTACCTGCTGGCCCAAGGATAGCATCGTTGTGACCAGCCTAACAGTTTATGGGAAGGAATTCTACAGCCTGGGAGTAGCCACCAAGAAGACCCTTTGTCCTCTCCAGATGGGCCTGTGACCAAGATGAGACTCACCCCTCCCCCCCCACCAAATCCTCTCTCAAGAATTTTAAGATTTGGGCAGGCTTATGTAGGGAGACAATGTCTTTCAGATGTCTTCTACTAACCAGTCATAGCTCTTGTATTCATGTTCTGCTTGTGGGCTTTCCACTTACAACTGGTTGGTCTTTCTGTTTTACTGCCATGGCAACATCCTATGGCATCCTCAAGCCTGTAGGTGAGGGAGGGATGTTTAGAATTCTCAGCCAGAGAACTCTAATGTTTCATCAAACTACAAATCCCAAGATTCCACAGAATGTAGCCTTGGGAATTAAAGTGGAATAATAGTGCTATAATTGCAAAATGTAGGGGGTAAGTTTCTCTGATTAGATTCAGCAGGACTAGACGGGCCTCTGGTCTGGTCCAACATAGCTCTTCTTATGTTTGTTTTCTGGGAACAGCTCAGAGTCAGCAAGTGAAATATTTTTCCAGATTTTCAGGAAAAAGGTGGATTACAGGTGTTCAGGCCAGTGATTTAAGAAGCATGGGATACCACCTCTCTCAGGCTTCCTATCTTCAAACCACAAAGAGAGTCAGTATGTGCACAGAAATAATGCAGAAATACTGCAGGAATAGTGAATGCATGGCCTCGTGGAGATTGTTGGATTCCTGTTGTCCTTTAGCATTGGTAATGCTGGCTACATCTGAGAGAAACTCTAGTCTAAAAACCTCTGGAGGGCCATGTGCCTCTGTCTCTGCTATGATCAGCACGTGTTTGTGTAGTAGATTAGCATTAGGGCAGAAGTTCTCAACCATGGATTCTCCACCAGTTTTTGTACTTCAGCTCTCAGAAGCTTTCACCAGCATGGCCAGTGATGACAGATTTTTTGCAGCTGAAGTTTAAAACAGCTCCACCGAGAGGTGAAGAAACATGGTTCTAGGTAGACATAGGTTAAAACCACCAACCATTCAGGAAACTCACTTGCTGACACTTTAGCTCCCACCATGCCTTACCCTGCAAGGGAGCTCCAGAAATTCAAGGAAATGGAAATGGACTGCACTGTTATTCTCACTGTCATGCCGTAAGACTTCCCTGGCCACAAACTGAAATTCTTTCTTCTAACTGTAAAAGGTACAGGGATCTTGTCCTGTATTTCATCTGGCAATCCTAGTGGCCACCCCTCCTGTCCACATGCAGATGTCTCAAGTGAGGGAACCCATGCAGATGGTTCTCTGGACAAACTGGAAAGCTGTCCTTTGTGATGTGGTATTCTGTGTTTTGCTCTGAACCTACCCCAGCTCACAGGAGAGTTTCCAGGACAAAAGAATGCAAACGTAAAACAAATCTAAAACATTAACACTGATTTTTAATGTAAGAGCAAGAAAACAAAACATTTCAGCACTGGACGAAGAAGGGGAACCCTCTTTGGCTCAAATGTCACCCTATGCTAGGGGACACCATACATTCGTTGGCCAATTTTTGGCTGAAAATGAAACCAAGATATGCTTGCAATTTTCACTTCTGACTTTTTCAAGGTTTCGTGCTTACTGCCCCCCCGTGTGTGTGTGTGTGTGTGTGTGGAGAGAGAGAGAGAGAAAGAGAGAGAGAGAGATGTTGTTTCAAGGTCCCCAGAAGCAACAAGTCATTTTTTTTAAAGCATGGGGGGTTCCAAAGAAGGAAAAAACAAAACAGGGGGACCCCACAATTCCCATCTCAGCACTGAGCAGAAGAATAACCAGCAAGGATCAGAAATACTAAAATGGGGCTAAACAAGGAGCTGTCCATATCTACAGACATTATTCTAGCAACTGAGAGAGGTCAACTAAGGTTTGAAATCAAGGATGGGCAACCTATCTTTCACTGAGGGCTGAATTCCCTCAGGGATAATCTTTTGGGGCCCTTATGCCACTAGTTGATAGAGCCAAAGCCAGTGATGGGTGCAGCCACGTCAGAGCCACACCTATTAACCCTTTCCTTTTCTGATAGTCTCCCTACCCACACACCGACTCCTTTATTTATGCCAGCTTGATATTGCTAGTGGTCTGAATAGAATGCTTGTAAGCCATGGCAGCTGGTAGCTCCCAAGTCAGTGAGACGGTGAATCTGCTCCAGATATCAGTTTGAATTTTAAAGGAGCTATTCAAGGCGTGGCACTTGTTTGGGGAACAGAATTCTGCACCCTGGATGGTTCTTAAACAGTTCAGAACAAAACCCAAAGTGGATTCAACACCCAACTGATTTGGCAGCCACCAGCCATAATGGCTAGCAGGGGACTTTTGAAAATAGGCCAAGGGGTTCATGTGGCCTGAAGGACATTGGTTGTCCATTCTTGTTTCAAAATGGTGCTCTGGTTTCTGAGGTTTACAGGCAGAGCCTATATCTGGAGTCTCAGGCTTTGTCAATGCTGGGCAGTGTCCAGATGCTTTCTTTGCTGCCTGGAGAGTGGGAGGGGGGATTCACTGGCTGAGCCAGACTGGGTGATCAATGAATTAATGTGAGCCAAATTTGGTTGTTTCCAGAATTGCCGAATCAAGGCTTAAGCAAGGAGTGGCTGGTGGTTTGCATGTCAGTGGGACGGTGAATCTGCTCTGGAATTTACTCTGAATATTACAGAGCCAGCATGGTCTAGTGGTTTGAGCAATGGACTACAATCCCAAAGACCAGGGTTCACTTCCCTGTTCAGCCATGAAAACCTACTGGGTGACCTTGGGTGCACCACACATTCTCAGCCCCAGAAAATCCCATGAAAGGTTTCACTAAGGATCAAGTCACACAGCAACAATTGGAGGAGGTAGCCAAAATTCTGAACTCTATTCTCAAAGGAGTTGCAGCACATTAGATAGTTCCTTTAATCATTGGACTAAAACTCGGAACAGATCCACTGCCTCACTAACATGGAAACCCCCTCTCCCTGCCACCATTGGCTTGAACCATATCAAGTCATCCTGAAAGATATATACTGTACATGAAAGTGATATGCATACATAGTCAGTTGCTGCTGGTAATTCATCATATAGCTTTTCAGCATGTATGCCAAATGCCCTACTTTCTCCAAGAAGGCCTTTTAATTTTGGAAATTTAGTGTGTGTCTCTCCCCGCCCCCGCCGCCAACTCAACACTTTTCTTCTCATAGTCACTTTCCATCTTCCAGTTAGTAAATCCCTCCAGCCTTTCTGAAGACGTTTATGTGGGAAGAAAATGTATTTTGTGAAGCCATATTAATGAAATATGAATAAATAATAGGAATTCAAGTCATTTGGCCTCTTTCTTATTATATACAGCTTGAGTAATGGAGGTCTCCTTTGAAGACAGAGTCTTGGGAATGGATCAAAAACATTTAAAACCAAATTAAGCACTCTGATCATTGAAGAAACACAATAAAAAAAAAGGAGAGAAGCAACATATAACGAATGTGTATCTTGGTAAAATACTATGCAATTTGGTCTAGTTTTGAAAAAATTGAGTGCTGTCTAGTTTAGGAAGCTGTGCAAAGAGGGTTACAGTCCAGCCTCAGCAGATTTGAAGCACTTTTTTCTTAAATAGTTAAAGACCATAAATCTCTATTCTCTCCCTGCTCTCCACACTGCATACAGATATAGTTTTAAAGCTGTCCAGGTTGGCAGCTATCACTATATCTTGTAGTAGTGAATTAGACAGTTTAGCTATGCTTTATCTGAAGACCTACTTCCTTTGATCTGTCTTCTTCCCAGCCTCAGTGAATGGATGTAGGTTCTTGTACTATGAGAAAGGTAGAAAAGCTTCACTCTACCCATTTATTCCTAAGTGTATAATTTTATAAATTTCTATTGTATCCCTTTTCCTCACTTTTCTTCTAAGCCAAATAGAGCCAAACATGATAACTTTTCTCACTGGAGACTTGCACTAGCCACTCGATCATTTTGGTTGCCCTTATCTATGACTTTTCTGACTCTACCATATCATCTCTCAGTGCCATGACAACTATACAGAGTATTTCAAGTATGGTCACACCATATACTTGCTTAGGGTAGTATGACATTGACAGCTTTATTTTTTAAAATTCCTTTTGCTATTATGTCCAACAATGAACTTGACTTTTTGGCCATAGCCACACACTGGGTAATTTAATATTAGGATTGTAATGTGAAAATCTGTAGCAGCTGGAATACAGTTCTCAGATACTTAAGAAAGGCTCTATGAGTTGCAGAGCTATATTTTATTTTCATTTCACCTTCATTTTAGCATTTCAAAATGCACAGAATTTGATGACCCCTTGCAGAGACATGCAATCTTCTCAAAATTCTGACTGCTTATCTAGACTGCCTCCATGATTATTATGAATGCAATTTACTACGATTATAGAGTAAACGTTTTATACTTAGCTATAAAAACAAAACAATACAAATCCCATCGCTTATATCCAAGTTGGCCAGTTCTGATAAACTATTCAGCAGCTCCATTCCTAATCACCTTCCCTGAAATAATCTTTCAGCTGGTGCCTCATGATATGATTCATTGCCTGAATGTCACCAGCAATTCCACCAACACGCAATGACAGGCCACGAGGTAAAAGTGAAACATTGCATTGTCACAATGCGTTTTTGTTAAACAGAAGGTAGTGAAATGCTTAGTCCGCTGCACTACTTGTGTGTATATCAACTGCTGGAGAAAACCCCCACCAAACTGCCATTTAGAAGTAGCTTTGGTTCTCAAAAATGCACTGTTTGGCATAATTCCATTTACTGCCATCACTACATTGAATAATTGTTGAACGCAGTAAGAATATGTGAATGTTTTCCAGTCTTGTTGCTGATGTTTAAAGACTGCTTGCTTCTGTTACTGAGACATAAAAGGACAGGGAAGTGTTCTAGCATAGGAGTCAACATTCTTTGTAATCTCCATTCTTGACTGATGTTTGGCTCAGAATTGTGTAGAACGTGCAATTCTCTTCCTTACCCTTATATCCTCCAAGGAATTCAAAGCAGCCTACATGATTCCCTTCACATCCATTTTGTCCTTCAAAAGGTAGGTTAGGCTCAGAAACAATGACAGGACAAAGGTTATCTAGGAAGATTTATGGCTGGATTGGAACCTGACCTCCTCCAGTTTTATTCTAATACAGAACTTGGAAAATCTGCTTTTTTGAAAGAGCATGACTCCTACATACTCTCTGACATTTCTCAGATAAAAATTGGGACTTGTGTGGCCTAGCAACATCAGAGTTTAGTCAAGATAGCAAAAGTTATCAGTTTGCTTTTGCCCAAGCCTCTCCTCTGTTCTTTGCTGATTTAATTGAGTGTAAACTATTTTTGCAATTCGAACTTCAGTTTGCAGCAACTGAAGTAAGCTGAGGATAAAGAGGATTGTTAGAGGAAGAGCACAGAAACTGGGACATTTTAAATGCAGCTGAAAAAGTGGGACTATAGAGGATTAATTCGGACTGTCCCTACCAAATCTAGACATTCAGAAGGTAAGCTTCCAGAGTTCTCCAGACAACATGGGCAGACCAGGGTGGCTTGTGGATTCTGGGAGTCACAGTAGAACAGAAAGCAACAAACAACAGCACCCTCTAGGTTTCCCAAGATGTGGTTTGAAAACTAACCCAGCCGTTGGAATTGTACAGTCTTCCAGATATTGTTGGACTCCATCTCCTAGCATCCCTAGCCAGTACAGCGAATGTTAAGGAATGTCAGGAACTGCAGACCAGCAATATCTGGAAAGCTGCACAATTCCGCTTTCCCACTGTAAGTACTACCCTACACTGGGGCCATTTCCGCACTAGACTGTGATAATGCTATTATTCCACTTTCAACATCCTATAGAATTCTGCGGTTTGCAGTTTAGGGAGGGGCCTTTGAGGCCAGGATTCCATAGGATGTTGAAAGTGGAATAATAGTACTATTACAGCCTAGTGAGGAAACAGCCTGGTTTTTCTCCCATTCCTTGCTGTCATTTTGCTGGTGAGGTTTTCTACACATTAATAATTCAATAGTCTTACAGACAGAGAATTCAAAAGTCTTATAGAAGGGGCCCCTGAGATTTCTAAACTGTTTTGTGTAATCAGTCTGCTGTCAAAGATTTGAAGAAATACAAAGCCACAATCATGTTTTGGAGTGCCAGCTTTTTCAGCACAAGGGACAGCACTCAAACAGCAGAACTCACGGTCAAAAATCACTGGGTATTTGGATGCATCATCTATAAAACATAACACATTAGGGCATGTGTGCAGTTATCTTTTCCCTCAAAAACCACAGAAAAAAAATGCTATTCATACTGTAGTCATGGTAGCAGCAGCACATAGTTTGGCAGCACAGCTCTCACGGAACGACTCTCTCAACAGAAGCTTTGTACATGTACCCACCCACCCACCCAGTATGAAGCGCTCTTGTCTCAAACAGCCTGTAGAGCTGGAAGGGGCAGGTCCTGGTTGATATCAGCTCCAAGGCTTCCTAGAGAGGTCCATCCATGCTCCCTTCTGTTGGCCATTCAAAAGGAATGTGCAAGCCTGTGGTAGATAGGAGGAAGAGAGAGGAATACACAGTGCCTTTTGGATAATTTTGTCCTGCTTTTTCTTAACGTTTCTACTGCAGTGTGCTGCTTTTAACTGGTTAAATCAGGTGTGGATGGGGGTTGCTGGTGGCTTTCATGTCAGTGGGATGATGAATCTGCTCTGGGTTTTATTCCAGACTTTAAATGAACTATCTAAGGCACTGAATTCTATCTCTCAAATAAGTTCAGCACCATGGGCAGCTCATTCAAAGTCTGGACTAAAACCTGGAATGGATTCACAGCCCCCACTATACAGAAACCATTAGGTATTTCTGAATATATATTCTTCTTATTCTTTGGATAGGAGAGAGGTGGAATATAAAATACTTAAAGCTTGACAGGTTAGAAAGCTGGTCCAAAGCTAACAAAATGAATTTTAACAGGGAGAAATGTAGAGTAATACACTTAGGAAGAAAGAATGAAATGCACAGATATAGGATGGGTGATACCTGGCTTGAAAACAGTACATGTGAAAGGGATCTAAAAGTCTTAGTAAACCACAAGATAAACATGAGTCAACAGTATGATGCGGCAGTTAAAAAAGCCAATATGTTTCTAGACTGCATCAATAGGAGTATAGAGTCAAGACCAAGGGAAGTAATAATACCACTCTATTCTGCTTTGATTAGACCTCACTTGGAATCCTGTGTCTAGTTCTGGACACCACAATTCAAGAAGGATATTGACAAGCTAGAACGTGTCCAGCAAAAGGTGACCAAAATGGTGAAAGGTCTGGAAACCATGTCCTATGAAGAGCGGCTTAGGGAGCTAGATATATATAGCCTGATGAAAAGAAGGCTAAGAGTCACATGATAACCATATTTAAATATTTGAAGGGATATCATGTTGAGGATGGAGCAAGCTTGTTTTCTGCTGCTCCAGACTAGGACACAGAACAATGGATTGAAACTACAGGTAAAGATACTTCACCTAAACATCAGGAAGAATTTTCTGACTATAAGAGCCATTGGACAGTGGAATATGCTGCCTCAGAGTATGATGGAGTCACCTTCTTTGGAAGTTTTTAAACAGAAACTGTATGGCCATTTGCTGGAGGTGCTTTGACTGTGTGGTCCTGCCTGGCAGAGGGTTGGACTCGATGGCCATTGTGGTCTCTTCCAACTCTATGAGTCTATGAATACATGGATGGTTCAGAGGCGCTGTACTCCAGACAGGGAATGGTAAAATCTTTGGCATATATTTACTTTCTTTGAATGTGTAAGTGCCTACCCTCCACTGCCAACCAATGGAAGCAAAGGGCTATTTGTGACTCCTTGGTTGCCAAAGACACTACTGCTCATGGCACCTAAAATGCAAATAGCATCTCTATAGATTATTTGGTTTTCCATCTGGAAGAAAAACACACTATATACCATGGTAACGTCAGCTTCAGTTGATTTCCCTAATGGGCCTATCTGGAGAATCACAGAATCTTGGGGGTGGAACCGATCACAATAGACAGCTAGTCCAATCCCCTATAATGCAGGAATATGTAACTCTAGCACTCCTGAAATATGGCTATCTAAATTCTTTTTAAAGATCTCCAAAAATGGAAAGCCCATCATCCTCTGAGCCAATCTATTCTACTGTCAAACTGCTCCTCCAGTAAAGAAGTTCTTCCTAATGTTTCAGTGGAATCCCTTTTCTCATAATTTAAATCTATTGGTTTGTGTTCTAGTCTCTGGAGCAGCAGAAAACAAGCTTACTTCATCTTTTACATGACATCTTCAGATATTTGAAGATAGCTATCATGTCAGTTCTCGTTCTTGTTTTCTCCAAGCTAAACTTACCCAGCTCCCTAAGTTGTTCCTTGAAAATCATTCCTCTAGAAAATCATTTATGTTCTGATCTGACCAAGATTAGACTACTCAGACATGCTCTACATGGAGCTACCTCAAAAGATGGTTTGGAGGCTTTAACCACTGAAGAATGAAGCCTCCTGGCTGCTCACAGGAGTAGGCAATCAGAACGCCAATTTTATATCAGCTACATTGTTTGCCAATGTGTTTCTGCTGCCATTTTTAAAATGCTGGTGATTATCATAGTCCCAAATGACCTGGAATCAAGTTTTATGAAACACTAGCTGGACTCACACAAACCTGCTCAGATCCTAAATTTGAACTGAGTTGGCAAGTTTACAATGCGTTCCAGTAAGAACTATTAGATTACCGGGCACAAGATATAGGGCCACAGAAGCCAGGTGTTCATTGCTTGCCAGCTAGAACTATTAAGCATTTTGGGCACAAGAGATATGGCCTTTTCTTTGGTGGCTCCTTCCTTGTGCACTGCATTCACCAAGGATGTGTATATGGCCTCCTCCTTGGCTGTTTCTAGATGGTCCTGAAAGACCTGGTTCTTCTGAGCTGTGTTTCATTAAAGGAAGGCTCAATTTTAATAAAGTGATTATTATTGTACTGGCTATTTAAAATGCTTACTGGGGGGATTCTGAGAGCTGTAATCCAAGAAAGGAAAGTTCCCAAGGTTCATCAAAACGAAATCCCAATATGCAGCTTGTTCCTGTGCCTGCCAGTTGGAAGAAAGTCCTCAAATTTACTTCCAGGTATGAAAGTTTGGAACTCTATTCTTATAAAAGTGAGAGTTTAGTTAAGGGTTTGCACTGGCCAAACAACTTCTCATTGTCATTATTTCACTTACTACCACACTGATTTTGCTGGATTAGAGGTTGTTTCCTAAGATGTTAGTTCCTTTTGGGGAAAGATAGAGGCTAGTTTGCATAAGAGGCAGTCTCCTTTACCAGAGTTTGTAGAGAAATGCACTAAATCTCACCAAGACTAACTTTAGTAAATCCATTGTCAACGGGCAGCATTCAAGACATATGAATGAAAAGTTTACTAGTTGCATTTAAACACCCATTCTGCACAGACATTCTGATTGCCTAAGTCCTAACTACCACGTATATTTGTGTTTAGTTGAAAAAGTAATGCCAAAAAATCAATCCAAAAAACCCTGGCTCAACTTATACACAGGTCAATGTGGCAGTTATACACAGATCAATGTGTCTGCTGCAGTACCACTTCTGGCCTTTTGTAATGCCTGCTTGAAAAAATGACAGCAGAGGTGGCTTTTTGGTGCTTCCCCGCTGCAGCCAAGAGATCAGAGGGGGTGGGTGCTTCTTTTTAGGCTCTCCCCAGACAGTTTAAGCTCTCGGCTTAGTTTGTCCCAGGAGGATGTGAAAAAGAACCCCACTCCTTTCTGCTTTCTCTCCTGCTGTGGCAGCTCTTCCCCATCAGGGGAAGGCTAGATGAAGCTGAAAAAAGCCCTGATATATTTTGCCCTCTCTGCTGCAGCATTGGTTCTTTGGAGCATCTTTGTCAGTGGCACCTGGTTCTCTGAGGCAGCACTGGCACTTTCTCCTCTTTGCAAAAAGTGTCAAGCAGCCCCATGCTAAACCTCAAAGTTTTATCCTTGACTTATCCATGGGTCATATCAAAAATCCATAATTTTGGCCCCAAAACCTGTCCTCAGCTTATATTTGAGATCAACTTATACATGAGTATATACAGTAACTAAGAGAAAGTTTCAGGTAGAGGGATAAATACACACAGTTGTGGCTCACCATGTTGAAAGAAAGAGGGAAGAGAGGGATAGCTCTACGTGACTACATAGAATTTCTGTTCTGGTTGCTTAGATTCATTGATTTTTGATGATCTTTCATTACAACATATAGCTGAGCAAATGGGAAAGCTTGAGAGACAGTGCGAATTAGAACAGAGGCATAAAAGTAAGCCCTGTACTGCCTAAAGCTTCCATTACATATGATGACAATTCTGATTGCAGCAATGTTTCCCAACAGATACAGGTAAAACATTTGAAAAGATGAGATATTTCCTTGGTATCAAGTTTGTTACAAGAATTGGTTTAAACTATAGTTACTAGTTCTAAACACATACATCTTTCCAAGTTCTAAACACAAATCAGTCCCATTGATCTGTCCCAGTCTCAAGAGTGAAAGGAACTGAACTCACTCACTGCTCTTGCTGGAGTGATAAGGATTAGTTTATTGCTGTATCCTATCATTGCGAAGCCAGTTACTCTAACAAGTTCATTTCCTGAGAAGCAATCATTCTTGCCCTTGTCATGAGGTGCCATTCACTGTTGATTGCCTGGACCTCCTAAAAGACTAAAGCCTGTTCAATACCAGAGGAAAGTAAAGTTCCACTGGAATCACTTATCAGAAAAAGGCCATTCAAGTGAAACTGCTGCAACATTTCAGTGGCTGTTCTGGCTGTTCTTTCCAGAACTTGCTGCTTATGCACCTGGCCTTTAATCCAACTGGCCATTGTGCTAAGGGTGAATGTGGAAGAGCTTGCAGAAGGGGATCTCAGATACCTCCTTATGCCAGTATCTAAAAAAAATATACAGTTGGCTCTCAACTTCCATTGGATTAACTTCTGCTGATTGATTATTCACATGTTTGTAGATGCTGGTTAACTAGCCACCACTGGCTATGAGTTCTTTCAGGCCTGAGCACTCCCCCGCCCCTGCCAATCGAAGGCTTGGAAACTGGTATAGGCAATGGAGGTCTGGTATAGGTGGCCCTGGAATGGGGTGGGGGCACTGTGGTGTCAAAGCAGCAAAGGGAGCAATTGGCCAGAGCTGTTGGTAGGAAAGGAGATGAAGAGGAGAATGAGCCACCACTGTTACCATGCTGTACACCCTCAATTTGTGATACAGTATGATTGGCTATGAATTGGCATGAAACAAATATAAATCTTATACTTATGGCTGAAAATCACGTGGAAAGGAAAAGATTCTGGCTGGAAGCTTCAAAGCTAGGATGAAAGACCTCAGCATGGCCAGATCATAAGTTCAGGAAGATCAGCTGAAGAGCCCAATCTGATGGGTTTTAGGTGGTCCTCTAAAGTACCCAAGCCTATAGAACAATAGCAAATGAAGCTGCTAGAAGGAGCATCCAAAAGGCTGACATCCTGTTACCTCTTTCCACAGAAACTGTCCTCTTGTTCCTTTACATTTCCAGTCATTAGGAAGCTAGCGTGATTTCCTTCAATGCTTTGTCACCTGCCACAAGGACAACAGAACTTTCCAGACCCCTTTTGTCAGCTCCGTCAGAGAGCAATTAACATGTTCCCTTCAGGGCAGAAAAAGGCCATTTAAGTCTTGGCTCAGCCTTTGGCTCTTTGCTAACACTTTGGATGATACACCCCAGACTCTCATTTCTCTGTGATACCCTCAAATTCTTGTTTTTGAGACATTCCCTTTGGTCCCTCTGTTTCTGGTAATTATCACCCACTTCACCCCAAAATTCTCACTGTCCAACCTTTCCCTACTTTACCTTTGCTAGCCTTATGTGGTTCATGACATTGCTTGATTTCTTGTGCATGTGTGAATTTTCCCCAATGAAGATACTCTTTTGACTCTCAACTGGTGTCCTACAATTAGCACTAGTATACGCAGGTGGAAATACCATGGTTACCCCCTCTCACAGACCTCCTGAGCTATAATTTTTCTAAGAAGACACTGGCACTGCTGGAGGACCTCAAGGCCCCCCATCTTTTGGGGTGACACCATCGCCACCAGTCTGGCCTTGCCATGCCTGCTGCAAAAATTTCCTTCAGTGTTGTCCTTCTCCTCAAGAAGGAGGATGATGACATTGTGGGAGATTTTTGGAGCGGCAGTATCTGTAGCATGCATTTTTGACCAGGTCTTAGAGATATTTGGGAGTTTTCCACTTTTGCAGGGATCCTATGTCCCTAACCTCTGTGAAAGTCAAGGGCTGATTGTACAACTGTTGGTGTATTCAGGAGTCCCATTAAGTAATGCCCAAAGTTGGACTGTCAAATCAGAACTCACCCAGGCTCTGACATTTCACAACTCAAATCTCAGGCCTGGTAATTATGGGTCTTGTGATGTCACAAGGGCAGGCCCTGGGGATACTACAAGTGTAATGTTACAAGAGGCAGCCCAGTGTAATGTCATTATACATTATACATTAAACATCAACCATAGTTGCAGAAACTATATCACTCTGGAGATTTTCTATAGCCAAGCAGCCCAATGTCTTCTGGCATCATCAATTGAGAGACCAGCCTCTTTGGGTATAGTCAGACTGGCCTCGTTTTCATGCTGCTGTAGAATTGTTACATTAAGGATGTACTTGATGCACATTGACAAAATTGGAACAGTATGATGCTATGCTTCCTACTATGTAAACTATCAGCTGCCAGGCATACGCTTTGGAGACACTCCTTTTAGAATCCCTGCAGGTTGATCTTAAAAGCTATATTCTCCTGAAGAATATTTCCATGCCAAAATGCATCGGGCTATTTCAAAGAATAAAATAACCTTTTTTTTCAATACCTTGCAACTTTGTCTCTTTTCTACACTTCACCAGTTAATTGGCTGAGAAAACTTCAGCCTGCATGTTTTACTCTTTCACTGTCCCTTTATCCAGACAGATATTTTATTAAACATGGACTGCATTATTTCTTAACTAGATTATAGTCGCTATCATATTAACAATGTTCTATTCCCTACTTCATTTCCTGAAACTGAGAGAATATACATACGAAATACAGCAAAATACAGCATTGTCACGCTATATCTCTCAGTAGCAATATAAGATTCTACAAATGTAGGCTGTCTGATTAATTATAATTGACACCAGCTCAGGGATCTGAAATGCATAAAATATGTCATACCAGTCTTCTTCCACATATTGATGAATATTCTCCACTATATATATTTACTTGTGAATAGAGAAATGATAAAATATGATTTGCGATATGGATACACTCATATGTGATATCTGATAGCTGGTAGTATCCTATTTTATTATTATTTGCATAATAATGCAAATATTATCTTCTTTCTTGAAAATTTGATATAAAACACAAGCAAAGAAAATATGTGCTGATTTGCTAAGAAATGGCCAATACAGTGAAATATCTGTTTTACATAATATTAATCTTTTCTATTTTTATCCCTAGAAAAGGTAAATGCTAAAACAAAAGCCCCTTTTATGGCACCGTAAGAATCAAATGTTCAATGCAAATAATTTGAAATACTAAGTAGGGGGACTTCATTTTTTATTTTAGAAATGTTCATTCTTCCTTTAAGATGAATGGCCTTTATTCTTTTAAAAAAAGTAATAGTAACCATATTAATAATCCTTAATTTTTTGTAGACTGCCAACTGCTGATGTTGCATCAAAGCAGCAACTTTAATTTTAACACACAGTAACACACTGTGTTAACATACACATCTTAACTACGTGCATGAAAGTACAAAATGTTTTTAGGCAGCATTTCAAAAAGTTACTTGTTTGGATTATGACTTCTAGAATATAGCAGCCAGCATGACCTGTGGGATTAATCTCAGATCTGGTCCAATCAAGTATCAAGGGAAGTGAGAAAAACCATATTTTTACAGCTCAAGGCTCATGTGAGTTGTGAATTTTCAGTCCCTGCACTGCTCCCTGTTTACTTCTCCACTGTCTTTTCTCCCTGCTCTATCTTCCTAGCCAAATTCATTTCTGCAATCTGAGTTCAGCCTAGGAAAAAAACATGCTGGGCATGCTGAAGACTGTGGAAAGATAACTCTTGAGTTTGGACAAAGTTTTGTATCCTACGCCTAGGCATCCCTTTGGCTTCCTTTGCTTTCTCAAACTGTCTGCATTATCTGCAGACAGTGAAACTGAAAAGAGAAATTCTCCAATGCTTTCCTGAAAGCAGTTAACAGCCCACCAGCCAGTTGCCATTTTACATCTCCCACAGTGTCCTACACCTAGTATTTTCCAATGACATCAGAAAAGGAAATGACTGCCACAAAATAAGGTACAGAATATTTGGCGAAATGGCCTGCTTTCCTCAGAAAGGAGTAACAAAAGAAAATTGCAAGAAAATCTTTTCTGAAAAATTCCGTTTTTAGCCTCTTTTTTAAACCATGGTCACTAGTGCTGAGATGAAATAGAATGTAAATTTGTTCTGTAAATTTCATTCCCTGGACAATATGATTCACCTTCCTTTTCTGTACCTGTTCTTTGTAGTTTGGCAGGTTCTGGGGTGGGGTTGGAGGAAAAATTGTTTTTTATGTGAAAAATGGTGGGGGGTACACAATTTTCAGGCAAAAACATGTTTATATTTTTATCCCTCTAAGTGATTCAGCACCCTGGATGGCATCTTTAAAAAGAGTAATAACATCTTGAGTGGACATCTCTGATGTGGAAACCATCGGTCACCTCTCCAAATGTAAAATTATTTTGTCCAGAATTTTGTTACAATGGTTTATAAAAAGTATGGTAATGTTAAAAAGCAATAAATTTGTTGGTACTTTTTTGGTCCTTATTGTTTTAGTTTGTAAAAAAAAAAAAAAGCAAAACAGCATTTCACACCTATAAATGTAAATAGTTAAGATCAAGGAACACGGCTTCCAACTTCCTCATGCATGAGGGTAAACCAGGATGTGAACTCCAAATTACTTCACAGATTCATTTGCAAATATCATTGGATATATGTGTGAACACATGAAAGAACTGAGATAAACTGGCTTAGCCACAGTGCAGCCTTTCCCAGTACATAGTTATAGCACTACGGTTCCATACTAACTGTCATGGCAACGTCCTAGGTAATCCTGGACTTGGTAGTTTGACGAGGCACTAGAGCTCCATAGCTCAGAATTCTAAATACCCCTCTCTCAGGTGCAAGTCTTAGGATTCCACAGGAATGCCACAACAGTTTAAAGGGAATCATAATACTATAACTGTGCAATGTGAAAAGACCCTGAGATTAGCATTTAAACACACACACACACACACCCCAATATCTGAATATTTAAATATATTTTTTTGATGAGTCCCCCCACAGAAAGTTGTCAAATTTAATTTGGTATTTTCATTGTTTTCAGTTTAGATTCATACTAGCATGAAGTAACAGGTTCATGTAATAGTTTTAATTACAACAGATATAAGATTAAAAAGCACTAAGATCCACTCATGCTCGTGGAACAGAGTATTGGGGAAACCACTTTAAATTTTATATATACATGTTGCCTGTCAAGACATAAATATTCTGTGTCACCATTCTGTAAATACCATGCAACCAATCATATTATATATGAGACATTATTCCATGTCTACGAATGCACATTCTGTATCCCATTCACTGTTCATCATTGCATTCTGAATATTATTCATAGAGGTTACATTTTCAATTAAAGTATGCACAGTTATACTGATTATATAGTGTGTTGGCACTTGATGGTAAATATGTAACCTGGTTCCAAAATGTAATGAGAGTTTCATTTTTTCCCCCTTAATTATGACTCCATCTCTCTGGGGAGAAATCAGCTTAGCATTTATTGTGCAGGATAAAGTCTACAAGCTGCTGCTGTAGATTAGTTATAATTTGTTATCTGTGTTCCTTTTAATCCAAAATAATTGAGACAATCAGCACCAATGACTGCAAGGCAATATTAGTAGAACACTTTTTAAAAAAAAGCCTGCAGACCGAGAGTGTAAGAGCATGCCTGCATGGTTAATGAACAGAATCAAGGAAGCTATTAGAGGTAAGGAAGAATTACAGAGATTTGTGGATGATAAGACAATCTCTGTCCACTAGCTACAAGGATGAACAAACCTGTCATTACTTCTTTTACACGCATTATTTTTTTAAAAAAGAGTTTTTGTTCACTAAATTTAGGAAGAAATTGGCAAATTATTGTCAGCAAATTATAGTAATAGCAATAGCAGTTACGTTTCTATATCGCTTATCCACGCTGAGCACTCCCTAAGCAGTTTCCAACGTGTTAGCTAATTGCCCCCAACAAACTGGGTACTCATTTTACCAACCTACGGAAGGATAGAAGGCTGAGTCAATGTGGAGCCCTGCAAGATTGAACTCACAACATTGTGGCTGCAGTACTGACATTTAACCACTGTGCCACCAGGTCTCAAAAACAAAACAAACCAAATTCTCAAACATATCTGCTGACCAAATTCAATACATAGAGCTATTTTAGTACAGAGAGGATTATGGCATATCTGTCTGCCATGCAGGTGGCAAAGGTGAGGAACCAACCAGGAAAAAAAAATACAGTAATAAGGGCTGTGTGAGGTATGTATTTTCAGTTCAAGTATCAATGGGCTCTTCTCTGTCTGCACTTTCCAAACTGTCTGTAGGGCAGATATAGTCCATTTCTGCACTACACTGTTATAGTGCTATTGTTCCACTTTCGACATCCTATGGAATTCTGGGGTTTGTAGTTTACTGAGGCCAAAGAGCTCTCTGGCTGAGAATTCTAAATGCCCCTCCCTAAACTGCAAACCCCAGGAGTCCATAGGATGTTGAAAGTGGAACAATAGCACTATAACAGTGTAGTGAAGAAATGGTCATAATTTGTGCTTTTTAATCTTCTCATGAACAGAAGGCTGTGGACATTCCTCCCCTCCACCCCCATGTGCATATTCGAAAAGCATCTCTATTTCAAATGTGTGCAAAATACTGCTTTAATTGACTGGGGGAAAGCCCTCAAGCAGTATATGCAACCTAAAATACGAAAGCAAACATGATCATATTTTGGAAGACATAAGCAAAGAAAGAGATAGATCTATTTTTTAAAAAAAATAAATGGCAAAACATAGTGTAGACCAAACATGAATGTGCACATGCACAGTAGTAGGTGTCATAGATGTGGCCTGAATGGAGTGGAAAGAATACTGGAAAATGCTCCTTCACCCCCTCTCTATGGTTGCAAAATGAGTTTTTGTGCAGAAAACTGTTATCTACATAGGAAACAGTATTTTCTGCACAAAAATACCACATTCAAATTTTGCACAGCATAAGTCCTGAACTGTGAATACTCTTTGAAAACCACACCATTTTCAAAGACTTTCTTGCAGTGAGAAGAGAATTGCTAACCTTATTCACTGGTTCCCTCAGGAGATTAACAAAAATTACTGCCAGAATCCTGTATTACATTTTACTTAATGTAACTTTATGCATACTTAGCTAAGTAGCAGAGGTGCTAAGAAACTCTGTTAGCGAATTGTGAAGAAGTGTATTGGGACAACAGCAAGCGTGCCAGATGCATATTGGTGCCTGATGCCTATTGGTTCTGACATGCATCAGTCCAGTTCTGCATCAGTCCTATTCCACAACGGTCACCTTACTAATTATGCTGCACAGTAATGTAACTACTAAGTGAAAAAGCAATATATCCTATTACTAACATTTCTGATAATGAAGAATGCATGAAATAATGAAGTATTTTTTGGACAGTGCAATGAGTTACGGAAGGAATTGCTTAGGAAAAGTAACTTTCCAAGCTTTTCCTTGGCCCACCTGCTCAGTTTGAAAAAAAAATTATTTGCAGGCTGAACTGTTCTCAGACTAGTAGGAAAACTTGGTGAACTCCTACTGAACTATTGCGGTTTCCTGCCTTGAGGCCACTGCTCTTGACAGTGTCAAATGCTTTAATTTGATGTGAGAAGAGAAGAGTGAGAAAATACAGACTTGTAATTGTTACTTGTTAGTGCTAGTATTTCATTTGATTCAACCCGATTTTTCATCAGAGATGGAAGGGAAAGAGCAGTTAAATATCAGAGAAACAGCACCACACAGCTTTGGATAGTAAACATATTCTGGGCACTTTATGTTAGGGTGGGGACTACAGTATGTTTTTTGGACTACAGTTCCCTAGTATTGGCAAAACTAGGTAGAAGTGACAAGGGCTTTAGGCCAAAATATGTGGAGAGCTGGAAATTGCCCACCACTGATTTCTATAATGAAAGATGCTTAAAGCATAAAGCCTTGAGGCAACTCATAATGGCAGTATTAAGAGAACAGGACAAGTGAACAGTAAAGGTCAACAGGCATTTTGCATGCAAATTTAGCAGGGGAGACCCAGAGTTTGGTTTCAGTGCCTACTTAAGGCTACTAAATATGGATGGTGAGGGAGCTGCTACAGTTACTTGTGACAGCTATGTTATAACTGTGTTCTTGTTGGAGAATGTGGGTAGCTACACTTTCAGTACAAGATGGTTGCCATATTGGAAGAGAAGGTCCAACAGCTTGAGGCCCATGTGTCTGCTCTTCATATCAGGGAGCATGAGGTTTTCTTTGACAGAGTGGAGGAAACCATCCTGGATGAAGAACATGCACGGGATGACTCTGAGCAGGAAGTCAGTTCTCAAACACAGAAAGTAGACCTTTGGAGAAATGTGACACATAGAAGTAGAAAAGCCAGGGATCATTCTGTCAGTTTAGAGAAAAAATTTTTTGAAGCTCTCTCTCTTACCACTGATGAGAAACAGGTACAAAAGCAACAATATCAGTCTTCAGAGAATGTGCAGGTGACCTTGGCAGATTCAGCATATGGAGTGGGCCATGCCAATCTCCATAGGAGACATGTAATGGTGGTAAGGGACTCCTTGCTGAGGGGAACAGAAGCAATGTTTTGTGGGCCTGACAGGGTCTCTCAAGACATGTGCTGTCTCTCTGGGGCAAAAATTAATGTTATAACAGAAAGGCTGACAAGACTTGTCAACACCACTGACTGCTATCTCTTCTGTTTGGCCCATGTGGGAAACAATAACACTGCAAGGTATAGCGTTCAGGATATCACATGGGATTACAAGATTCTGAGTAGGAAGCTGAAAGACCTTGATGCACAGGTTGTCATTTCAGCTCTACGTCTAGTTGAAGGACACAAACCAGGAAGGGAGAGAAGAATAGTGAAAGTGAACAACTGTGTCCTCAGATGATGAAGCTGGGAATGATTTGGCCTCTTGGGCCATGGTCAACAGTTTCATGAAGATGGACTTCTGGTAAGTGATGGATTGTACCTTACTGCAGGAATGTTTTTGCTAAGAGTCTCACAAACCTGATCAGGAAAGCTGCAAACTGAGTTACAGAGGGGGGTGGGGAAGATAGTATTCATGAGGCCAGGAGTTCATCAACTGCAGGAGATAACAGCCTGAACATTATAAAGAACACTGGGCAAATAGTACAAGAACCCAACAGTGGGAAGAAAAAAAAACTTAAATAAGCATCTGGGGGAAAGATCCACCATCTTACAGTAATGCACAGAGTACGGGAAATAAACAAGATGAATTTGAACTCATAACAGAGCAAAGTGAAAATAATATAATAGGCATCCCAGAAACCTTGTGAGATGCGTCTCATGACTGGAATGTAGGAATAGGGGGCGGGGGGCGGGGAATAACCTATTTCAGAGAAATAGACCAAACAGGAAAAGAAGGAGAAGTTGCACTGTACATCAAGGATCTCTACTCCTGTGAAGAGATCCATGACTTAAATCCTGAAAGCCAGATTGAGACCCTCTGGGTTAAAATTCACAACAACAATGATGTCATGCCACCTCTGTAACTCAGTTTACAACTTTCTTGATCAGGTTTGTGAGACTCTTAGCAAAAACATTCCTGCAGTAAGGTACAATCCATCACTTGCCAGAAGTCCATCTTCATGAAACTGTTGACCATGGCCCAAGAAGCCAAATTGTTCCCAGCTTCATCATCTGAGAATATATCCTTTGAAGATGCCAGCCACAGATGCAAGCGAAATGTTAGGAGAAAATACTAATAGAACACGGCCTCAAAACCCAGAAAACCCACAACAACCTATGGATTCCGGCCGTGAAAGCCTTTGACTTTACAGTGATGTCATTGTTGGGGTTTACTACACATTCCCAAGCCAGGGGAATGTGTAGGGAATGTGGTCATCTGAAACAGATGACCAAACATACAGAAAAGAGAGATATAGTAGTAATGGGAGATTTCAACTATCCTGATATTTGTTGGAAGTCAAACCCTGCCAGATTCCTCACTTGTGTTCCAGACAGTTTCATCGTCCAGAAGGTGGAAGAGGCAACAAGGTGTTCAGCTATTTCACATTTGATTCTAATCAACAGTGATGACCTGGTTAATAGGGTGGAAGTGGTAGGATCCTTAGGTGGGTGTGATCATATTTTCCTGGAGCTTGTTATATAGTGGAATGGGTAAGCCAAGCAAAGTGATATACACATTCTAGATTTTAAGAAAACTGACTTCAGTAAATTTAGGGAAATACTGGGAATGATTCTGCATTCAGGAATACTAAGAGAGATGAGAGTTCATGATGAAAGGGAGTTTCTTAAAAGTGGGATATTGAAGGCACAATTTCAAACAATGCCAGAGAGGAGGAAAACTGAGAGGTATCTAAAAAACCAGACTGGGTCTCCAAAGAAATTTTAACTGAGCTAAGATTTAAAACATACATGTACAAGAAATGGAAAAGGAGAATTCAACGAAGATGAATCGGAATGAATTGCCAGCTTGAATAGGGAGAAAGTCAGAAAAGTTACAGTGCAGAATGAGCTTGGGCTTGCCAGAGAGGTTAAAACAATAAAGTGACCTGAAATTGGCTGCAAATGTGGCAGTTTACTTCTCTTACACCATACCTTGATCCTCCCTCCCCGCCGCCTGTGGTTGTCACAATCCTGTAGAGAATATCTCGTCACCACCATGGTTTCTGTTTACTCTTTTAGAACTCATGCCTGTACATTGCTACCAGATAATTAATGTCATGTCTAGTTTAACCTTCTCTCTTTCTCTTTCTGTCTCTTGTTTCTACTGGTAAATATACAATAATAGCCACAATGATAGGAAACCACTTTTTATTTATATTTTATATTTATTTTATATCTTATTTTATTTATTTATATCCCACCTTTTTTTTTCTAAAATTGGGACTCAAAGCAATTCACAATTTTAAAAAAATCCAATTAAAAACATACAAAAAGTGAATAATTAAAATAGAATTATATGTATTACAGTATTAACCCAGAAACCTAGTTCTCATAACTAAAGTAGTAAAGGTGGATCTAGGCTGATTCACTACAGTTATGGGGATCACGTAGTGCACTCTGCATCAATGCCAAACGAAAAAAGAAACCTCTACACAGAAAGCAGATGTTAGGGAAGAATGTTCTAGCCTAGTATTTACCTGGTGTCTAGTCTTCTAGATGTTTAATGTTTTTCTCCTGTAGGGGAACATTCCATCAAGTAAGGTTCCCCCTCCCTTGCAACTGAGGTGGTACAGCCCAAACTGGTTTACTACCTCATCTATCGCTTGTGAGAATGTGGGCAGAATGGGGGTGAAGTATAAATACAAAATACTTGCATTAGAAATCTTTCTCTGTTTCCAGCTCTTATTTATTCCCTCCAGTTCCAAAGTTTTGATGGCATCTTGCCTGGATATGAGGAAATGGAGCATGTTTAGCCCTTGTTGTAGGCCCACAGGCACCAGCGGAACATAGGTTACTTATGGTTCTCTGGCCAAAAGTCATTGTCTCTGCATCTTACCCTTTCCACGGCAGTTGTTTAAAGAGGTGAACCATACATGCTATTTTGAACTCTTTACAGAAATGATGGTTGAAAAAATCTGATAGGCGCTATGGAAGATGACAGAAAAAAAAAACTTATAATCATTTCTATTTAAGGCAGAACATGTTTATCTGAGTCCCACATGACGTTCTTCAGAAATGAAAATTCACATGTTGCTAGAGAAATTTATAATGGTCTTTTTTTTTAACCTCTTCTTAGGAAAAACAAAAAGAACACGATCCAAAACAAACTATGTTTTTTTACTGGTTAAGCATTAATGTTTTCAAAGGAAAAAGCAGACTATTTGATTCCAAAATATGCCAACTGAAACAGTAGCTCTATTCAAATGCTTGCAGTGGGACTTTAAAGGGAATTACAAAATTACATTACCTCCGGAAAAGACTTACAAAATGTGTTTGATGTTTTTTGCTTATATTAGCATGGGAGAAGAAAGACACACATTACAATTTGTTATGGTGGAGCATTTTGACAATTATTATAACAGTTCCCCACTGCTGCAGCTACCTATGTTTTGTGAGCTCCAGTTCTGAAGCAGTTCTCCAGTTGGATAACAGAGAGTTGTTTGTAAAATAAGTGTTCTTGCCTGAACAGTGGCAGTTCTACAAACATTATGCTAGCACGATGCTGACAATATCCATTTCTACATCTCATTTTTGCCGATGCGGAGGAGACTGAAATGTTGCCTGGATGCAATGAAAGACTGGATGCTGGCAAATGAACTGATACCTATGGTAAAACTACATGCCACATTTATTCATATTTATCAGGGTTGTTGAACTGAAAACTATAGAGGGCTCTCACACAGCTAATGGTTGGGGAGAAACTGGAATTTCAGCAAGTATTTCTTTTTACTTGGCTATGTTACCTGGACAAGCAAAAGCTGCTGAAATTCCATCTTTTGCACAACCATTAAAAGTACAGGAGCCCTTACCAGTTTTCAATCCAGCAGTTTTTGTAATATGCAATTATTAATAACACTGGGAGAGGTTATTGGGAATTTTAGAATTTGATGCCACCAATATGCTGATGACACTCCGTCAGGTTGGCTTTTCTCTCCCTGCCATGCAAGGAGATGTTGTGTAATGCCATATAATGTGATTCCATGTAATGTAGTGTAATGCCGTGTAATGCCATACAATGCCATGTAGTGTTTTGATGTTTAAAACACAGGCTGGAAGAGAATGAGTGAATGTTGTTTTAATGAACTTTGAAAAGAAAGAACAGACACAGCTGCAAGGACATGCAGTTGGCCAGCTAGATGAGAGTATGGGAAAAGAGTTGTTTTAATTAGCTGTCAAATAGGATGCTAGTGTGCACAAATGTATAATGTTGCAGCTTAAAAGGCACTGTAAATTCAATAGTTCTTTAGCCTTGGCAATTGCCAAAATGTGCTACTGTTACCCTGCTGTTCCTGAATAAAGCTTTTGAAAACTTCTAAACATAATTTCTGGGACTGGAGTTATCCTGATTATGACACACTCAACTTTATCTTACCTTCCTGGCAGATTTCCCAGGAAGCTGTCTCAGTTCTAAACCAATGTTTGCTTTCACTAATTGACTGGGTGAGGGCATTTTAGGTCTTCTGCATGTGGAACTCATTGGAGCAAGATCTGGGGCTGGGTTGAGCTCCATATCAGCATACAGCATGGCAAATCTAGATCAGGCAGCCCCACACTTATTTGTGAGTTCAAAAATTAGTTGCTTTAATCTGCACATTATTGCACACAATACAATAAATAAATAAATAACACAATACTCTTCTTTTTTTTCCTCTCATTTTCCAAATATTGAAAGCTGAAAACGGAAGAAGTTGGGGACTAATTGGAGCAAAAACAAAAAAATTAGCTTCTGCCTATTTGCTTTGATCAGATTAGCAAAAAATAAACTGAGGAGAAGGAAAGTAAAAGCTGGAGTTTCAACTGCCATATCACAGTTTCTATCTCTCCTTAGCTTATAAGGGTCTTGAAGTTAGACCTCATGTGCTTAGATGTGGTTATGGAAAGTAACATAATGGTTTGACTTCACACATACATAGATAGACAGAGTTGGGAAATGAAGTTGGATATAGATAACAGCTATCTTCTAACAGCTGCAACCTGGTTATTTATCGTGAGGAGAAGAAAAAGAATACTGATAGACATAGAAAGATCAGGTAAAATAACTGAAGAAAAGAATTTTGGAGAGGTGAAAAGTAAGATACTTTAACAGCAAAAAGATATAAATATATAATAAAACTGCAAATGAAAAAAAGAAGCTGTGAAATGAATAAAACTTCTAAGGAGCCATTTTTATCAAAAGACTTTTGATATTTCCAACAGAGTGGTAAACAACATACATTGTAAGAGTACTGAAGGAAATATTGGAAGCAATATATCAGATTTATCACTGGACTTGGAAGACAACAGGAAACAAGTGAACATAGAGGAGTGCTCAACTTTATTATTGTCAATAAAACAGCTTCTAGTTTGAAGAACAGAAACATCTGAGCTCAGATTCAAGGAGATAAGAAACTTTAGAAGGACTTTTAAAAGAAATGATGAAAGAGATTAAAAAAGGGAGGAACAGCTGGGCAAAATTATAGATTATTTTTTTTAAAAAAATAATAAAACTACATTAACTATCGAAGATAAAATTATAGAAGAAGCTAAAAGGAAACAGGAACAGGCACAGTCACTTTCTATACAAGTTGTAGAAAAGGCAGAGGATTTAACTAGTCAGGAGTGTCAACATCAACTTGACTAAAATAAAATTGAAGAAAAACTGCAAAAATTTCAGTGTGATGCTGAGAAAGCAAACAGAAAATTTTGATGAATTGCAGGAAAATTGTAAATGAAGATCTTGGAGGATACCTATCAGCAGTGGTGGAACAAAAGGGGGCTGGGATGTGTGCTCCACCTAAGTGCAAAACACAAGGGGGTGGAAAGGCAGCTCCTTGCTCCGCCTTCCTCAATGAGGCACCAGAAAAGGGAAGCAAGGCACCGCTGTGAAGAATACAAACTGAGCAGCAGACACTTGCAACCTGCCTCAGGGCAAGTTGATCTTCTCCCTCTCTTGGAATTTCCTTGGGTAATGCAGAAAGAAGAGAGGAGATCAGGGGTGGGGCAATGTTAGGCACTGCTTTTGAAACTAAAACTGTCCATCCTCAAAGAATTAGTTCCGCTAGTCTGTGTTGCAGCAGAAGGCAGGGGAAGAAAAAGAATCTAGCAATTCCTTTAAGAGTAATTGGTTCATAGTTTAGCATGAGTATTTGTGGATATAAGTCCACTTTCTCAGATGCAATGACTGAGGAAGCGGACTGATAGCTGCAAAAGCTCATGCTAAAATATAAACCAGTTAGGGCCTTTCTGAACTACACTGTTATAGAGCTGTTATTCTACATTCAACATCCTATGGAATCCTGGGATTTGCAGTTTAGGGAGGGGCATTTAGAATTCTCAGCCAGAGAGCTCTTTGCCTCAGTAAGCTACAAACCTCAGAATTCCACAGGCTGTTGAAAGTGGAATAATAGCACTAAAACACTGTAGGACGGAAAGGCCCTAAGACTCCATTGTCTAATTATTCCCACTGCAAGCTGGTACAATCAGGCAGTACTACACAGCTTGAGAGGGTTCTCACTCTTCCCCTTGTTATTGTGGGTGTGATGATGGCCAATGACATGCTAACATTTAACTGCTGTTCTTTAAGGGGAGATTAGGTTGAGTAAACTACAACCCCCAGAATTCCACAGGATATTGGAAGTAGAATAATAGTACTGTAATAGTGTAGTGCAGAAAGGCCTTTAGTCTTAAAGGGGCTGTAGATTCTTTTTCCTCTGCCCCTCCCCTTTTGCTTGTCCTTTTTCCTCAATGCACAGCCACAATGAGCAGCACTACAAAACTGCATGCACAATGTGCTATGCACAACCACAATGCACAGTGTGTAATGCACAATGTGTAATGTTGCTGTATGGATAACTCTATTTCTGCCACTCTCAGTAAAATGTACTGCATTAATCATTTAGCATGCACAACCAATGTGCAGTGTGTAATGCACAAGGAATAACCACGATGTGCAATCTTGCTGTATGTGCAACTCCATTTCCATCACTACCAGTAGAATACATTTGTTGTGCTATGACAAATAAATCAGCCAGCATGCATAGCACAAGGAACACATGTGTATGTCATTAACAAAGTGCCAGTCTGAGCATCTAGAGACTACTGAGACTTGGCAGATGACAGTACCACTGAGGGAGAAGAACAAGTTGAGCATATTCTCACTCTGCTCCTCATCAGACTATATTTGTAGTAGGAGTGAACACTCCAAGAGGGGACTAAGATCATTTCCATGCTAGACTATTATAGTGCTATTATTCCACTTTCAACATCCTACAGAATCCTCAAAGGCCCCTCCCTAAACTGCAAACCCCAGGCTTCCATACGATGTTGAAAGTGGAATAATAGCACTATTAACAGTCTAGTGTGGAAATGGCCTAAGACAAACCAAACACAGTGGCAGGAAGCAGTTATTTCAGTCAACTCTAGGTCTCCACATTAGTGAAATTTGTCAGGAATACACACAATAGTGGAAACTACAAAATGGACTAGTTTAAAACGTTAGAAGATGATAGGACCTTCTCAGTATGAATAGGAAAATTGTAGTTGAAAGAAAAGGAAGTAGGAGGAAGAGGATAGTTTAACCTAGAAATGACTTTATTTGTCAAAGAGATTGCCTGGTAATTCTTTGGGGAAACACTGACACAGAAAGGATGAACCAGGAATATAAGTGACACGGGTATTAATAGTTGCTCTTACTTCAAACAGAATTATATGGTATATCTACTCCAAAGACTGGTTTAACATTTTTGAAGCCCCCTCATTCCCTACCCCATTAATTTTCCAAAAATGGGTCAACTGCTGCCAGTAAAATGAGTAAAACTGTGAAGAGGAAAAAAATCAGCCAGAAATAAGTTACACATTTAAGCAAAAAAGCAAAACTAGAAAAATGCAGTCCGTCAAGAGTTGCACAGACTTGGATCTAATGAGACCTTTGTATGCAAACCTCTCACAGGAGTATTCCCTCCACCCATCTTCTGTGGATAAAGGCTAGTTTAAATATTCTGAAATGTATAAACCAGCATTCATCCACACAAGATCCCAGGTTTTGTGTATGCCAATAAAACTGAGGATGATATAGTTAGTTAACATGCCTGGACAAATAAACATACCTTGACGTGGTACCAAATAGCATCCAGAGTCAATGCCCCCTATATATTATTTACAGATCTTGGAAAAGTTACTTTTTAAAAACTGAACCTCTTATAATCTCCCAGCAAGCATGGCTACTAGCTCAGGTATTCTAGGAGCTGAACAGTAATCCCTACACATTCATTAGGGTTAGGGGCACAGGACTGCCATGGAAGTGAGAGAAAAAATCAATTAGACCCTCCCAAACCATATTTAACACACAAAAAAAGTATGATCACCATATTCAACACACCATGGATTCTTTTGAGGCATCAGGGTTCCTTCACAAGGCAGAAGTGGTTGGCTGGTGGGGCTTACTGCCACCTCCACTGCTACCCCACACCATTTTTAATAGGGACTTACAAGCCTTGGGCAGTCTCAGGAGACTTGCAGACCCCTATTAAAAATGGCATAAGGAGGCAGCAGAGATGACAGCAAATAATCCATGAATAATCAAATCTGCAAAAGTGAAACCTGCAAATGTGGAGGGCTGACTGTAGTCCAAAACTGACTTTTCCGAGACCTGTTCCTTTGGGAGGGCATTCAACAGTAGGTGTACTAGCGCAGACCAAAGCATGCCCTTTTGTAAATGAATAATGCACTTCTCTTAATTCTGGAACTTGAAAAAAGGCCTCTCTGATCATCTTAGCACACTGATTGGATGATAAAGGACTAGGTGTTCTGTCAGATGGGAGACAACATGGTATAGTGGTTTGAAACTAGGAGTTCGGGAGACCAGGATTCAAATCTCTGCTCAGTCATGGAAACTTCCCAGGTGACCTTGAGCAAGTAACACTCTCACGGAGTCAGAGGAAGGCCATGGCAAACCCACTCTGGCAATGCCAGGAAAACCCCATAGTAAGTTTGCCTCAGGGCAGCCATAAGTTATAAAAGGCACATAATGTTTGGATTCCTCAAAGCCTAGGAAATTAGCCCTAGGTTCTTCTGCTTACCCAATTTAAAGTGCTTTGGGGCTTTAAAGCCCCAAAGAGCTTGCGAACAGGTTATCAGAAACAGAGATGTGAAGGACTGGAAAGGAAAAAAGGGAAAAAAGAACTCATATTTTTCCTTTTTTTCCCCCTGAAACCATTTTTTTTCCTGCAAAAAATGGGGAAAAACTGATTATGGATTATTTTAATATGACAAATAAAATTTTTAAGACAGGGTATTCATAAATGTATGCCCCCAAAATCCTTTCTAAAAACTATGTGAACAGAAGGCTTTTATGTAAGACTACATACAATTCCTAATCTTCATTTCCTTTTCTCAGTTTTTCTTTTTATGGGGTTGTGTGTGTTATATCTACTTGACACTATGGAAAATTAGTGGAGGCAACTTCATTTTGTTTGTTTTACTAATGTTGATGGTTTCTTGTTTTTAATTCAGATTCTTTTTCTATGTCTGCTCCTCAAATTGGCAAAACCAAAGAGGTCCCTTATAGTTCAGGTGTTCTTTACAGTTCAGGGTCTTGTACAACCCTTTGCAATAAAATAATTTTTTAAAAAAGTTCATTTTGTAATTATACTCTGAATAAATTGTACTTTTAATGTGTCAAATATAATGATTTTTATGTCAAGTCAAGTTACACATATCTAACATGTTTCATCTTCCCAAAATAGCAATATTTACTTTTAATCTGTAAAGGATACTGATATTGTATTTTTTTCAATTTTACCCCAAATATCCATTATTTAAAAAGATCCTCTGCTGTCATTGTAACCATCATCATACTTACGACTAATGATGCCCTTCCAGCTGATCTTCATAGCCTGGCTATGAAGTGTTTCCAAGGCACTGGAGACTGAGGCTTGGGGAAATGATGTCTGCAGCACACTCTTTGAGTTATAAGGTGCCTTGAGACCAGGCAGCTGGAGAAATCCCTTGGGGTCCTTTTGCAACTACTTATCCCAAGACACTCTGCAACTGGGAGTGTGCTGTGGACATCATCTCCCAGCATCCCAATCTGCAGCATCTCAGAAAAACTTCTGTCAGGATGCTGGCAGGCTGTGAAAGTATGTTTTTGGGGTCAAGTTTGGTCATAAATGTGAATCCCCAGCAGTTACAAGACTGTAAGTCCAGCTTATGGTATTGTAGCTATGGAACTGTCATGTGATAGATAACTTGCCTCTCAAGAGACATGCAGACTGCAGCAGCAGTGCTTTTATTGAGGCAGCATAGCAGCATAGCATTTTGGTGTAAGTTGCTGGAAACTGAAGTACAGACAGGTTATATAGCTGAGAATACAAATTTGGGTGCAAACAGGATTGATTGGTGAGAGTAATAAATGTTACGCGTGCCTCTGAACCCCAAGTTTCCCAGATAGTTTAGGATGTTTATATACTTCTCATGCTGGGAGTCTAAACACTTCTCTTGCTGTTATCTGGCCTTCCCGGTGTTTCTCACAGTGCCTCCCTGGGATCATACATTCCAGTCCCTTGATGTTCCCCCTCCCCTGGCTAGATGCCTTTGAGTACTTCTCCCGACACCTGGAGCCTTTGATCCCACAGCTGGATACATACAGCAATTGAGCTGCAATACATGGTAGCAAGCCAATTGCTATGCAGTAGATTGTTACAAGTGGTTATTAGCATAGTTACAATTTTGTCTTGTGCAATCTATTTCTACAAGCGAGCTAAGCAAAAGTAGGTGGGGGGGTCCCCTCTAATATCATGGCAGGAACTGAGCCCTGACATAAACAAGATGCTAGCCCATTTTCCCCTCAAGGCTTCAGATTTCTGGAAATCTAATCTGAAGGACTACTTTCACTGATATGAACCTGCCTGAGCCATGGAACCTAACTAAGATGCCTACCAGTGAGAAAGATTAGGCTGGTGAATACAAGACAGTGCTTTTTCTTATGGCAGCCCTATCTTTAGCGAATAACTTACTCTAGGATGTGTGTATGGCTCTCTCCCTGTTTTTAATCAGGCCTTCATGGCCAGATCCCTGGCTGCTTTTCACTAAATATGAGTCCATCTTTTACATATATGTTTACATTTTTGACAGTTTAAAATATTTTGTGCCTTTTAAATTAAATATTTAAATTAAATATATTATTTTATATTCAAATTGTATTGTAGATATTTTATGTTTTCCTAATTTAAATTCTTGTGAACTGCATCAAGGAAGCTTTGTCCAAAAAAGGTGCTAAAGTAATGTTTTAGATAAATAAATAAATAAGTAGGTAAGTAAGTAAGTAAATAAATAAATAAATAGGATTTTCAGGGAGATAGTTTCAGCCTCAGCTTCCCTCTGGTAATATCCTTTTTCTATATGTGGATATGAGTGTGTATGTGAGTTTGCGTGTGTCATGTGCATGCACAGAAGCCAAATGTTAAACTTCCAGTCTATGGCCTAAAGTGGTACAGTCAATGACAATCTTTACTGTTGGATTTTGCTGACTGTGTAGACTGACTCGATATGTGTATGAAAGAGAGATCGCATACATAAGCCTAGCTAGGTGGCTGACACACTACTCTAAATTGTTTAAAATAGCCTCTGAGTTAAATGGATGGGTTGCGTGCTTTGTGGATGCCTCTTTGTTCACAAGAAGAAGTTTTCATTCAAGTGTGAAAAAGAAGTTATGAAATGCAGGCCTTTAAGGAATAACTTACCACTCTAATATTCAAGAAGTATAAATTATTTAACTTTCCTCTGCACACTTTCGGATGCAGAGAAATTATACTGAACTCTCCAGTATTAAATGCACTGGACAGACAACAGGAAACACATGCAGCCTCTTTTATTCATGTATACATGGATGTAGGTCCTACTTTTTTTCCCCACAGGGCCTTTCTGCACTACTACTACTACTATAGTGCTATTATTCCACTTTCAACCTCCTATGGAATTCTAGGGTTTGCAGTTTAGGGAGGGGCATTTGGAATTCCCAGCCAGAGAACTCTTTGGCCTCAGTAAGCAACAAAGCTCAGAATTCCACAGGATGCTGAAAGTGGAATAATGGCACTATAACAGTGTAGGGCTATTAGGCCCACAGTCAATCTCAAGGGTGCTCCCATTTTGCTTTATATCTTTTACACTGTAACAGACTAACATGGCTAAGTCTTTGAAGACTATTGCCACAAAAGTGTTCAGTGGGGCTAAGATCGCAGCTTTAAATTACAGTCTGCTCTCCACATTTGTGAGTTTCACTTTTGCGGATTTGATTGTTCACAGATTATTTGCTGTCTCCTCTGCTGCCTCCCTGTGCCATTTTTTAATAGGGGCTGCAAGCTTTGTGAGACTGAGAAACTGCAAACGAGGTCCTAATAAAAATAAAGTCCTAATAAAAATGGTGTGGGGCAGCAGTGGAGCTGGCAATACGCCCCACCACCCACCCACTTCTCCCTTGTGAAGGAACCAAAGCCTCAAAGGAATCCATGGTGGGTTGAATATGCTGATCATACTTTTGTGTGTGTGTTAAATATGGTTTGGGAGGGCCTAGAGTTATTCACAGTTTTTTCACTTTCCAAGTGAAAAAACTTGGGGGTCCTGTGCCCTAGCAAATGTGGAGGGATGACTGTACCAAGAAATAGTGTTTTGATGAACCTTTCTCTGATAGAATTGGAATTTTTACTCCTCCACACAACCTTAGTCCATCCTGCATTTCTGTGTACTAATTATAGACCTGCAATTTTGGTTCTTTTGTTAAGGTTGAGAAAGATGAAATGCATTCTGCCTGATCAACAAAAACATGGATCAAGGAATAGGTGTTAAAACTTTTAGTAAACAGCGTAAGAGAATTGTCAGCGTAGATCTGGGGATGATCCAAGCCAATATGAAAACAGTAGGTATAGGAAAAGGCTTATTTATAAGAATGTAAAGCTTGGTTTGTGATTTTCAGTACCTTTACAGATTTGGTCCATTTTAATCCATAGACCTTGAGGGAATATGATGTTTTTAAGAAATCTGTATTTCATCTTTTTAGAAAAAAGCTTTTTTTGTCACATCCTCCTGCCCTTACTCATATTTTTTTTTTCTAAACTAGCTCTCCAAAACCTTGTAACCCTCTCTCACAGAAGAGTTGCTTCAGCCTGCTGGTCATTTTATTTGGCTCTTGTGGCATCTTCTGAAGCTCTGTCGTATCCTATTTAAGGATGAAGTAACCAGAATTGTATTCCAGGTACGGTTGCACCAGTGTATTTCCAAAGGGTATTACAATATCCACTTTTGTTTCTTGAGACGGAAGAAAGGGTTAAAGTCATTGTAATTCAGAGCTCATACCAACAGCAGCTACTAGCTGCACTGACAAATGGTGACCACACAGATACAAAAGCAGGTTGCCAAATCAACACGTGTTGTGTTATTAATTATAGAACAAGGTGAGTGTTCCCAGCTCATAAAAACAAGTATTTCCCACATTCCAAATCCACATTACTAGCATACTATATGCAAACCACATCAGCACTGCTAAAGTGGGGTTAAGATAATCCCTCAGGTAATGTGAAACCATTCTGTATAGTCACATACCACTCTTTTCATTGCTTTAAGGCAGTCTGTTCCTGAATTTATATTAACCCCCAGCTCTTTGGCTATATCATTTAGTTTTCAGTGGCACTTTCAATCCAATATATTTTCATAATGTTCTTAGTAATAACAGACGTATTTCAAGCATTACCACTCTCTGGTGTGTATCCCACTCCACACACACACTTTAGGGTATTACATAGGGGATTTCTATATTATCTTCTTGCGCTCCCCCCACCCCCAGAATATGTGAATGTGTTAAATTCCCTTAATCTTTCTTCTTAAGTGGTTTTCACTAATCCTTATTAGGCCTATATTTATGTCATTAAATTCCATCACATTTATGTTTTTTCTTAAAATAATGAGTCTGGAACTTTGTATGTCATTTGAACAAGGCTCCACTGAAGTGAAATAATTGCTTCTTTAATTGTATTTGGGAGGAAAATACACATACTTGATCTTCACTTTCTTTTCATTTACTTCCTCCTTTGACATTCAGCTCCCTTGCTTGAGCAGTATACTCTGAACTAATGTACATCGGTAATAAATTAGTATTTAATTATTTGCAAATGAAGTTGTCTTTACTGCTTGTGGGGATAAATGTCTGGGTAAACATACCCAATTAATATATTCTCTGCATATAAGTGTTTTGTGTCTTATAATGTATACAAAATTTGGAGACTGAAATCTGTCCTGTTCCCACAGGATACACGTAGCAGCCCAGGTAAGGGGTGAAAAAGATACATTTAGTCTGAAGTGAGGCTGAGCTAAAACTGCTTTAAAACAAATCAACCAACCAACCAACCCTTGAATCAATGGAAGAGGGCATTAATGTACCCCTAAACCTTGATGACTTGGGAAGGGCAAATTTTCTATGTGTTTCAGGGTCTTTTATGCATCTACTATCTGTCTGTCTGTCTGTCTTTTAAATTTTAAGTTTCATGAGAAAGTCTGTGCCTTCTGCTTTTCCTGATGTACAATAGGGGTGGGAAACATGCAATCTTCCAAATACTGTTGGACTGCACTGCTTTGGGCTGCCTGATATCTGTCACCTAATAGTCCATTTAAGCCTTGCCTCCACGGACTAAATGCATCAACTAGAAGAGAGGATGAAAGAGGACACCTATAATATTTGCTCATGCTATGGAATTTTCCATTTTCCTTTCAACTGAGAGAAAATTCCAAAAAACTGTGCTTTGTAATTTCAGACATTCTTTAAAACATGTCGAGTTTTTGTGTATACCAAACAGTGTTTTCTGTGCAATAAATGTGCTTTTTTTAGATGGAAAATAATGGGTTTTGTGGAGGAAAGCTTTTTTTCTGCACAGAAAAGGATGTTTTTGGTGCCAAAATACTGTGTGCTTTTTCATGCTGAATAAACTGTGAAGGTTTCCATCCATCTAGCATTCTCCTCATCAGAGTTTCCCAGTGTTCAGGAAATCCATTTGTATATTGTGTATACAATTTGTATATTTTTGAATATTCTTTCTATTCCTATCATATGCATAGATCAAAATGTAGAAAGAACCACTATAACATAAATCGAAATATAATCCATCTTGCCATACCGGGAAAGACTGTAACCGTATGACCCATGTCTCTACTTGACCAGTCCGCAATATGATTGTCAGCTACCTGGTCATGGGCAGCCTCAAGACCCCTGTCCTCCCTTCTTGTGGTTCTTGATCTTAAAACCAGCTTTGGACTGGACACAGACTTTTAAACAATGGATTCCTTCAAACAGGTGGCTCTCTTTTGACAACTTTTCTATAGAACTCTGTCTTCTGTAATACGGGACACGTGGCCACTCTAACTTAGTTATTGAGACAGTGGTTGAGCTTGGAGTCTGGGGGGGGGGTGAGGCTACAGCATGAGGGGTATGGCCACTGCATGTGGAGGTGTGACTGCAGTGCACATGGGTGTGGCCAGGGCATGCGGGGGTGTGGCTACAGGCTGGGATGCCCCAAAAACATTGCCACCTGGGGCAAACCGCCCCCCACCCCCCATCCCCACGTGACTGTGGCCCTTTCCACACCTTACCTTTTTCCGGCGCTGGGGTGTGGGGATCGCGTGAGCAGCCTCCGGTGAGAGGCTCTTGCATCCCTGCTGCTTCAGCTCCGCACGAGCTGCCTGCTTGCACGAGAGCCCCACCTTTTCCTTCCACAGTGCAGCCTGGGACTTTCCCAGGCTGCACTGGGGCAGGAAGTGCAACCAGCACAGCTCTGGAGGCTCTGCTCACCAGGGTAGTGCGTGTGGGGCCCAGGAGCAATGTGCGATCATGCACCATTTTCAGCTTCCAGCCGAAAATGAAAAGGTGCACGATCGGCCCCTGCCGGCCCCTGGAGTATCACACAATTGTGAGTGCGTCATGCAGATCGCTCCTCACAATCGTGCGATGCTCCAGGCGCCCTTTTGCATGGCAAATGTCGTGCGGAAAGGGTCTGTGTTGAGCCCTTTTAGCAACCAGGACAACTGCAATACTGAGGGGGAAATCAAGGAAGTTTCTTGCTTTGCAAAGGATTTTACTTTTGAAATAGATAAAGGAATCAATACAACAAAAGATGGAAACAACACAGTTTGAGACATGTATTTTCTTTAAGCCAGCTATTTCAGATAGATCTAGTACAAATTATGCGGATGCGTGAAATAAGGGTAGATCTCAGGCAAAGGGCTACTCACAGACAAAATGTGGTGTGTTTCAGGGTTTTTTTTCAAAATTATTTCCTTCTGTAAAGGATTTATTTTAACAATAAGCCAGAGCATTTAAAAAAGGGGGGGTGCTAGGTGGGAAACTTACAGCCAATAAATGTTGGAGCCAGAAGTAGAGTTAATATGGCATTTGATGGCTTGATCTGATAGTAGCTTAAGTAGGAGGGACCTTAAAGTTAAGGTCAGACACATTGCATCTCAGGGTCACTTAAATGGGGAACCAATTGAAGGGATTCCAAGAGAAGGGTGACAAGGTCAGAAAAGCAATCCTGGACAATAATCTTCGTGCGAGAAATTGTAGATTTGACACACGCAGAGCTGCAGTTCCATAAGGAGCTATGCCAGGATCTTTAAGCTGTGATTCAGTGTCTTGGCATTAAAATAAATAGTATTGCCCATCAGCTACCACAATCAATCCTAGCACAATTAGCACCAAGACAGATTGTTATCTACCTAAAATGCTTTTGATAGACTTCGAATGTTGCTTCATGGATTGAATGCAATCCAATTAAATGGATAGATTGCTCACATACTCGTCATTCCTTTAAGTTTAAAGCTGGCATTTGAGACGAAAGAAAAGCACTGGAAATATATTATAGCAGACGTTAATGAATGAGCTGAACTTAATAAGAATTTCTTGTCTACCATGACTAT
This sequence comes from Iguana delicatissima, assembly GCA_948472985.1. Taxonomy (NCBI): domain Eukaryota; kingdom Metazoa; phylum Chordata; class Lepidosauria; order Squamata; family Iguanidae; genus Iguana; species Iguana delicatissima. The sequence goes on along the minus strand of CAOKZL010000267.1, from coordinate 752,026 downwards.
AAATGCCAATAGAGTGATATGCAACAACACTGGATGTAAGGTTTATATATGCCTTGAACTGGAAGAATTACCATATTTGCTGGCATATAATATGCATCTGTGTATAAGATGCACCCCCTTTATTCACTGGCAAATAGTATTTGCCAATGCATAAAGCACAGTGTTGTATGAGATACACCCCAGTTTCAAACAAGATTTTTCGGAAAAATAAAAGTGAATCTTACACACCAGCAAATACAGTAAGGGAAACACTAAAGTAAATGTAGACGATATAGAACTGGGAGAAGGAGCTAACACATTGGAAGATAGGAACAGAATTCAAAAGGATCTTGATAAACGGGAAAACTGGGATAAAATTAATAAAATGAAATTCAACAGAGCCACATGCAAAATTTTACATTAAGTCCACAAAAAACAAACGTCCAGCTATAGGATAGGAGATATTTGGCTTAGCAGTACTACATCTGAAAAGGACCCTGGGATTATTGTTGATGATAAATTGAACATGAAGCAGCAGTGTGTCGCTACAGCAAACAAGGCAAATGCTATCTCAGCATGCGTTAATGGAAGCATAATTTCCAATTTGAGGGAAGTAATAATCTCACTACAAAGTTGGTCCTCCACATTTGCAGGTTTCACTTTTGTGGAGGTGATTATTTACGGACTATTTGCTGTTTCTTCCGCTGCTGTCCTATGCCATGTTTAATAAGGACTGCAAGCCTAGAGGGATTGTGAATGAGGCTTGTATCTCTCCATCAAAATAGTGTAGAGCAGCAGTGGAGGCAGTTACAATCCCCACCTGTTTCTGGCCTGTGAAGGAACTCCAACACCTTGAAGGCATCCATGATGGGTTGAATACATGGATCATACTTTTTGTGTGTGTGTTAAAAATGTTTTTTTGGGGGGGGGGATAGCATTATTCATGGTTTTTCCACCTTTGCAGGCACCCTGTGCTCCTAACCTCAATAAATGTGGAGGGATGAGCATATTCTGCACTGGTCAAGCTTTATCTGGACTACTGCATTCAGTTCTGGGTGCCTCATCTTAACAAGGATACAGATGAGTTGGAGTGCAATCAGAGAAGGGCAATGAGGATGATGAGAAATGTGGAGAATAAAACACATTAGGAAAGGTTGGAGGAGCTCCATAAGTATCTGCACACATTATAGAAGCATCAACAAGTGGTGGATTTACACATCTCTAGTGTATGCTTTTGTGTATCATCCAGAGCTGTCATCATCCTTTACTGAAAACAGCCCTTAAAAAGCCTGGTTTGAAAAGCTTGCTGAATATTTTAGAAGGGATTGATATTAGTATTTCAAAGAAATACTGGAGGATCTTTTTGTATATGGTAACATCAGCTCGAATTGAATATGCGAAAATGCGGAAAAATGAAGGGACTCCCAAGACAGAGCAATGATTAGACAACTTATTAGAAACAAAAATGGCAGATATTCTGATGCAAAGATTAGAAGGGCAGACAGATGACAAAGTTAATAATGAATGGCAGACCTTCTACAACTATTTAAAAAAATATAAAATCAATAATTAATATCTAGTGGTTACCATAATTTATGAAGTAGGAAATGAGAATTTAAACAATGAGGGTAACACTTAAATAAAACTGATAAAAAATATATAAGCAATACTGAGTAATGATTCAGATAATGTCAAATACAAAAATATATATTCGTATGTATGCATCAGGAGCAAAAAATGGAAATAGAAAATATTTTTGGTTTTAGAAGTACAATTATATTATACTTGGAAATAATAAATCATCCTATGTAGGGTTAGAGGAAGAATAAGAAGATACTTCAGATTATATTATTGCTTTTATAAACAGTATTATGTTTATTGATATGTATTTTATTTCATATAACTTTAATAAAAATATTTTTTAAATAAGCCTGTTTAGTAATAGTAACGAGGAAACCACTGATCTCATATTGAGGCCAAATTCAAAGGTCATGAATTTCAAATTTATACAAGTCTTTTTGCTCTTTGTTTGGAATAACAAACTGTACCTAACATCCACCCCACTGTGTTACTTATTTTATTTATTAAATAAATTTTTCTTGTAGTCTTCCATATTAGCTTCAGCTTACTGAACCTTAGTGAGAACTTTTAGTTGGCAGTCCTAAAGACATATCATAATGAGGAAGATGCAGAAGCCTTTGAGGCCCCTCCCTAAACTGCAAACTCCAGGATTCCACAGGATGTTGAAAGTGGAATAATAGTGCTATAACAGTCTAGTGCAGAAATGGCCACAGTTAGGACTGGGATGGAAATCTATTGCTTTCCAGGAAAACACTGACTATTTTCAGATATCATAACCAACACTCTCATGCGTGCTCCTCTGGCTTCAAAAGGGCCTAGTCACAAGTAAGTGGAAATAGGACTGCAGCCTTTAAAAATCCTTAATTCGGGTAGAATTATGATCTAAATGCAAAACGATTAGATTACAGAATGCAACGCCATGTCAAACTGAAGAAACAGTTAACTCTAAAATGAATTCTAAACTGAATTCTTAAAATAATAAATATTTCAATTATATATCAATAATGAGGCACTTAGCTGAAGAGAGCTTAGTGAAGCTGCTTTTTGACCACAATTCCCAGAACTCATCTGATGAAGCAGACTTAAGTCTTTGAAAGCTTATGCTACCTACTTCTTTCTCCAAGTTAGTCTCAAAGGTGCTACCAAATCCTTTTGCATACTGACCCTGACAAACACAGCTATGCCTTTGAATTCTGTGTTATGCAACTTCATATATGGTGGGCTGTTATCCTAAGAGGTGGGGGCATTGGGGTTCACCCGCAATGCCAGTGTGTCCTTAGAATTTGTGGGAATTATAATTCAAAGGAGGCCTGTGAGAGGAGGGTAATGGCAAGATCTTTTCACTGATGTATACCAGTACTAACTGTAGAGAGCACTCCAGTTTAAAGTCAAGCAAAGTATTTTATTTTGATTGACAAACACACAAGAAATCAAACACTCTGAAGAACCATACAAGGCTGTCAGAAAGTGAGGCAAGAAAGGTTGGATAGAAAGAGATGAGGGGTGAAGAGGGTGATAGTTACCAGTTCTGAAGAAGATTGAAGCGGACGGGCTCAGACAGCGTCTGAGGGTAGCACAGAAGAACCGCAGTCTGGGCATATATCCAGTGTACTCTGTTCAATGTACTGCAAATGGCTAAGGTTGAAGCTACAGTTTATATACCCTATTTCATACTCTGAAAGGGGTGCATTGACAAAGCTGTAATGCCCTTTCCCATAGAACTGACAGAGGAGTCTGGAATGGGCTGATTGCCTTACTCCAGAGTGACAAAACATTGATGGGAGTCATGACAGTCTCTTTTGGGCTGGGAGTGGGGTATAGGGAAGATTTCTGTAGGGTAAGAAGAAAGGATGATCCCTGATCACTTCACCTGGGCAATTCACTCTCCATTGTATTTGAGAGTGCACAGAGCCTGAAGTGTTGAAAGGATTAACATAAACGCACTAGTGTAAGAGTTCTCCACTGAATTCTCTCTGAACTTATGACCTGACCATGTCTTAGGTCAGCATGCCCTCGATCACGTTTTTTTCAGTCATAAATGTGTCCAGTTATGAAAACAGCACATCTTGAAGGATGGGGGTATAGGATATGCTAACAGTGCCCTCAGTATCCACTAGGTTTTGGTTCAAGGACACCCTGTGGATACCAAAATTTGTGGATGCTCAAGTCTCATAACATACAATGATGTAGTAAAATGACATCCCTTTCATAAAATGGCTATACCAAAGTTTGCTTTTTGGATTTTTTTTTAATATTTTCAAGCCACAATTGGTTGAATCCATAGGTACAGAATCCATGGATATGGAGAGCTGACTGTATACTGTACTTAGTTACACATCAGAGATGGTAAGAAACCCTGTAAGTGAATTTGCAGAGATGCCTAACATGACACTGATCAGAGTGGCTGATCTGTAATGGTGCCTGATTCGCATCGGGACTGATGTGATGTGCACTGGTCCCGTTGTGCAATGGTCACTTTGCTGGCTCTGTTTTGTAGCAAGCATAAAAGCAGACGTCCGCCAAATACGGACATTACAGAAGAGTCTAATTCTAGTTCCTGCAGACATAGGTCCGCTGACAAAGATATAACTCCCCAACAGGAATCTGACATACATTTTTAAAAATAAATCTTTATTACAAAGACACAATGCTAATTCCTCTGCAAGTTAAAATAAAGTGAATGCACAAAGCACAATTATAATGAGTTATTAGAAGACATTCTTTTTCTTTTGTAGATGTAGACAGCTTTCACTAAGTCATCAAGAGTTCATCTCAGCAGAAACACTAATGAAATGCTCTTTGCAGTTATAGATGTGGGTATAAGAAAATTAAACAGCTGATTCTTGATTTGCATCAGACGATACAGAAGCATTATGTATGTTGATAAGCACTTATTGACACAAGTACTAGTGTTGGCAGTGATCCTAAAGCGCTTTCCTTCATGATCACTTATTTTGATGTGTTTGCTCATTTAAGGGTTTACATTTATCAGCCAAAGACATGTAATCAGGTTTTACAGAGACAGTACAGTGGAGGAAGGAAGAAATCAGTTTTGGAGTAATATGGTGCTCTCTTTCTGAAGTGAGAGCAAAATATTTCAAATTAAATGTCTCAGTTGTAAAATTAAAACAGAAAAATATGTCTCATTGTGTCTCCTTATCCTCTATGTGATTCATTTCTTCTATAGATTATAATCACTCTTGCCCCATCTAATATATTTCCTTCATTTTCCTTTTGCATAAGACAATATTTCTTCCAGAAACATGTAGATTCCATTCTCTAGGATTTTATAGATATGCAGCTTGGATAGCCTTCATTCCCTTGCAGAGACTATAATCTTTTAAGGCCAAACAAGAAGCAGTATTAGATCTGTGAGACTGCATTTGATGTGCTTACATTCCCCCCCCCTTCTAAATAACATTGCAGCAGGAGAGTCAGTATTAGAACTGTAGTGAGGACTGTTAGGCTGTTTCTGTATGACATCACTATACCACCATAGCAGCGGGTTGTTTCTGGCTTGTTTCTGAGCCACGCTACGGCACAATATCATTGCTATCCAGTTGCTATCCTGTTCCCAAGCGTTGCCAACCCCCCTTCCTATTTCCAGAAAAATCCATTAAGCGCCTCCTATAGCGCTTCAATCCTGTCAGCTGGCTCAGTGTGGTACTGCTATAGTGCTTGATAGTGCTTCCATGTAGAGGAGGGAGTGGGCCATGTAGAGGAGAGAGTGGGTTTGTTTTCTGCTGCTCCAGAGACTAGGACAAGGAGCAATGGATTCAAGCTGCAGGAAAGGAGATTCCACCTGAACCTCAGGAAGAACTTCCTGACGGTCAGGGCTGTCCGGCAGTGGAATATGCTGCCTTGGAGTGTAGTGGACTCTCCTTCTTTGGAGGTTTTTAAGCAGAGGCTAGATGGCCATCTGTCGGGAATGCTTTGATGTGTGCTCCTGCATGGCAGGGGGTTGGACTAGATGGCCCCTGTGGTCTCTTCCAACTCTACATTTCTATGATTCTATGATTCCAGTCATCACGAATCCAGCAATGGGTGGGCTGTGGGCATGCCCAGCCTGTCCCTCCCTCAGTGACTCCCATGGCATAGTAACTTTGGAATCTATCACCTCTCTGTGTTTGTTTTAAAGTTCTCCTTTGAGTTACAACTTTTTATTTTTTAAAACACAATTTTAGACATTATAGCATGAAAATGCAATGGTGTACTGCCGTGTTTAGAAAGAAAAACAAAACAACCCCCTGACCAATCAGAGGCAGTGGGGAGGGGAAAGGAGGCGGGGACAGAGAGTGGCCACAGACGTTGTGGTGCAGAAGAAACGCCAGTGGCATTATCGCTATTTATCCGCTGAAGACAGAAGGGTGTGGAAAACAGTGTTCCTAACCCAATGGCATTGTGCAAATGGCAATGCCACATTTGTAACACTATATTGCGCTAATGGCCTCTAGTGTAGAAATGGCCTCAGTCTCATCCCATTTCTGTGGTACAAATGAAAATTGCCCTCTTCCCAAATTACTGTATATACTCATGTATAAGTCTAAAAATTTTAGCCAAAAGAAAGACCTAGAAAACCTGTGTTAACTTATCCATAGGCCAATGTAAATACTGTGTCTTAACTCTTATCAAAAAAGGAACCATCTCCTTCTCTGAGGATGGTGGTAAAAGGTGAGAGCTTAGTCCATTCTGGGAGAACCTAAAAGAAGCATCAATTCCCCCTGGTGTCTTGGTACTCCTTTGAGGGGAAGTGTCATTTTCCCACACAGGCATTTAAAAAGACCAGGAGTGGAGCTGCAGCAGAGAAAGTACAAGAGATCTGTGCTTCTTTTAAGTTCTCCTTGCACGAACTAAGCTCTCACCTTTCACCACTCTACTCAGGCCATTTCTGCACGAGTCTGTTATAGTGCAATGATTCCACTTTCAACCTCCTATGGGGGTTTCGGGCCCCTCCCGAAACTGCAAACCCCAGGATTCCATAGGAGGTTGAAAATGGAATTATTGCGCTATAACAGACTCATGCGGAAATGGCCTCAGAGAAGGGGATGGCTCCTCTTTTGATAAAAGTTAATTTTGTATCTTGACTTTATCAAAAAAGGAACCATCCCCTCCTCTGAGTAGAATGGTGAAAGGTGTCTTTGCCCAGGTAGAAAAATGGCAGTGATGGCAGTCAGGGTGGCTTCTCCCTTCTCCCTCTCCACAGAATGACCCTATACTTATCCACAGGTCATATCAAAATCCATAATCATGGCCCTCAACTTTGCCCTCAACTCATACATGAGGTCAACGTATAAAGAAATATGTACAGTACAATGGAAAACCTTAGATCTAGTCTTGAATCTCCAGTTTTCATGGATCATGTCCAAATAGGAAACAAAAGTGCAAATTCAATTTTGATCAGTTCAGCTCTAGGAAAGACAAAATGCTTATGTGCCAATCTCCAGCTCACTTTGTAGAGCAGCAGCATGCTCCAGTTTGCAAGAATTAATTGATCTGTTGTTGCCCCTTGCAAGGAGTCTCCAAGGGATATACCTATTTACTTAACTTCTTTCTTTCCTCCAGGTTGTTGTGGGACTATACTCAGTTTCTGCTCTGCTCTGCCATTACATTCTGGCAAGTAGGCTAGATTAAATTATTCTTATCCTGAGTCCCTAAATAGGTGAGAAGGAATAATCCCCTCATTTCACTTTGATCTGGAAACAGCCCCTTCAGCTAAGATTTCTGCTTTAATTTCCAAACAGGAAAATATGTTCTCTGTGTGTGTATTTGAATGAGAAGTAGTGATGCATAATGCTGAATGACATCACCAGCAACACTCACCAGGACTCAGGTTTTTGCTTGGAGGTCTGGGATATCCTGAACTTCCAACCCTAAAACCCTAAACCTAGGAAGCAAGCTTTTATTACTCCCAGTCAAAGCTGGTGGCCGGCATGGTTGAATCCTGCATGCTCTTACTATAGCAAAAAAGAATTATACGTTGAGGTTGCAAAGGCCAATCATTAATCAGAGATCACAGGCGCTTCACTACTTTATCTATGAACACACACATGTTTAAGGTGTCAAATCAGAGCAGATTTTTTTTCATATGATCAGCATATATTAACATAGTTGCATATGCCATGATTATATCCCATATATTTCCACTTTCCCTACTTTTTTCCTCTTCCTTTCTTCCCCTACAGTTCAATTTCCGTTCTAAAAATGAATGAATATCCCACCTTATCTCCAACATAGGATCCAAGGTTGCTTACAGTATGTTTTTGCCGTGTGCCTTCAAGTCGATTCTGACATCCAGCAACTCTAAAGTGAAACTACAATGGCATTTTCTGGAGCTGAGAGTGTGTGACATGCCCAAGGTCTCCTCAGTTTCCATGGCTGAGCAGGGAATCAAACCCTGTTCTCCAAGGCCATAGTCCAAAACTCATACCACTATAGCACACTGGCTCTCGGCTTAACAGTAAATCGAAGTTCAGCTAATGCATAATAATTATAATAAAAAGTTAAAAACCATCCCATTGAAACAGGACTAGATCAAAACAGTTTAAAAACATTAAAAACATAACTATGGGAATAAAAGTACAGTTCACAGTCCCCACTTTAAAAGACTCTTCTGCAACTATCAGTTGATGACAAAAAAATAGTTTAAATGAAAATGGCCGAAAGAGAGCGGAGAGGGGGCCAGGCTAGCCTCCCATGAGAAGGAGTTCCACAGCCTGGGATCAGCCATCAAGAAGGCATGTGTCCTTACCAGATGTGTCTATGACAATGTTTTTTGTTTATTTCATATTTAAAATTAAAAATTCAATAATTTATTAATTGAAAAATAAATGAAAAACTGTCTCTGTACCTGAAACTTTTGATGATGCACAGAAATATAAGAAGCATAACTTTCTCTTGACACGGAAAGATGGCGATGGGAGAAACTGCACCCAAGGAATTTCTGCTTGCCACCCTCTGTTAAAAGCTTGGAACATGGGGGGGGGCATTTTTTCACCCTGTGCCTACCGAAGATGTTTCAGCATGACCAAAGAGGAACAACTTCATTTCCAGGTGCCGTTTTAGCCACTTTTTGCTCAATTTTTAACATTTATTTTGTGTTTTGGAGAGTTTTTTTGTGAGGGTTTAGAGCATCAGGGGAAGTAAACTGCTGTGACATGAGCACATTTTAAGTGGTTTGGGGACAAAAAAATCACCTGAAAATCAGCCCCCATTTTTTTAAAAAAAATCTGAAATTTTTTTTAAAAAAAATCTGAAAAATAAAAAATTTTTTAAAAAAGATTCTGCAGCCACGCTGAGTCTTGGACAGGCTTCAGGGGCCACATTTAGAGGTCTCAAGGGCCACATGTGGCCTGTGGGGAAAACTTTGCCCACCCCAGCCTGGAATCTTTTTTAGGGAAAAAGGTGATAAGTAGAGATAGGAGAGAATATTGTTTGCTCCCTATGTTTAAACTTAATGCACCATAATAATAGATATTTTTTCTAAAACTTGCAATTGGAGAATTTTGTAGGTATTTTCTGACCTCACTGGAATTCCAATAAACTGATAGTAGTAGGGTTAATATTGCAGTTTGGGTTAACAACAGGGTTTAATGTTCATTTCTTTTACTTATTGAACCTACAGAAAATTCCAGTGTTCCAGAAGTATTCATGTCAAAAAGGAATAGATTTGTGGGTGCAATGTTAGTTCCAGGCGGATAGATAGATTTACCTGATAGAAAACAACTGTTCATGGCCATTGTAGATGACTCAGAAGCTGGAGGTAGTACAAAACCAGAGTTGGCCATCTAGTTGACTGCTTATCGGAATGCCATAAAGATATAACATCAGTTTTTAAAAAATTGCACTGTTTGTTAATACACTCCCAGTCTGACTTCAAGATGCTTGTGGTGACATTTGAACCCCCAAATCACTTGGGATCTCAATACTTGAGGGAGTGCTTCTCTGTATATATGCCCACTTGAAGACTGAGCTCTGCTGGGTGCAGGGATCTCCTCTATGTTCCACCCAGGGCTGCCAGATGGAAAACTGGAGATGGTGCCTTGTATATTTAATGGCTATGTAGAAGATGGAATTTGAGCAGGTCTTGCTTGTCATGCAACCAAGTAAAAAACAATACCTGTTGAAATTCCTGCTTCTACACCACCACTAAAGGCACAGGGAATTTCAGCAGGTGTGGCTTGTTATCATTAAAGGTCTCCAGTTTTCACTCTGGCAACCCCAGTCCCATCAGTGACGTCAACACTATGTTGTACCCCAGTTGAGGAATTCCCTGTTCCTGGAGGCTTGGTTGGCACCAATGCTGGTTTTGTTTACATATCAGGTAAATACACAGCTGTTCACTAAAGATGTTGGCTTTAACTGATTTACTCCAAAATGCTTATGAAACTGGTTTTAAGCTGTTTCAATGTTTAAACTTGTTCTCACATGTTAATGTGTCTAACATGTTTTCATCTATGTAATTTTGTTTTTGTTTTAAACTGTTTTAACCTGTGTATATTGATTTACTTGTGACCCACTCTGAGATTTTGTGATCTCTTGATATATAAGATATAAATATTTTAATAAATAAATAAATAAATAAATAATTCTGGAGAGGGGGAGACTAAAATGCACAGCACTGGTGCATGAAAGCTTGGCAAACCAAGTCATACTTGCTGGAGTAAAAGTAACTGGAACTCAGTTAGATAGTCTTGAACACAGAGGGGGAAGGTGAGTTAATACTAAAGGCAAACAGGCAGGAATGAACTGTCACAAGGGAAGAAGAAAGCTCTACAGGCTGTTGGATGTAAAAAATACATACATTTCCATGAGGACTAGGAACATTTTTTTTAATAAAGGCAATCCTGATCTCTAACAAAGTAGTTAAAGGACACACATGTATCCTTAGCAAATGTATAGTCTGTTATTAATCTCTTGCTGAACGTATTTTCTCCGTGTATAACAGAAAGAGAGAGCGAGAGAGAGAGCATGAAATGATCATTTAAGAATTACAAAATGACATTCCATGGGAACCTGAAATATTTTGCTTTTAAAATTATAGATTTAATATGAGGCAACACAGTACCATAAAACATTCAGTGAATTATGCCACTTTCATCTGGGTCAAAGAAAGAATGTCTTGGAAGGTTTTAGTATGATTTCTCTAGATTAACAACAGAAAAGATGCATTCATGGCAAGAGAGCAGAGGATGTCTCTACTCTTGGCCTGGGCCAGATCCTGAGAAGGTGCTGAATGGCAGCAAACGTTTTATATTTAGTACTGCAGGAACTTTGCTTAACTCCTTTTGGATGCAATAGTGAAATAAAACACTACAGTTTCAAAAGTACAAAGCACTAGCAGGGGATACACTTAATTAAGGAGGGATAAATCTGTCAATTTCACCTCTCTCTAGTATGCATTTTTTCATATTAATCCCAAACTTTGAGAATTTTTCCAGTCTTGTGAGATTTTCGTGCCATTTGTGTGTACATTTTCAAAATCCAAACATATTTGTATGTAGTTTTGACTAACATATATATTTCACAGGAAATTTTCATAATATAATGGATTTTAAACATTGCTCTCAATATATAATTTTTTTTGGCACTTTCCCCACTATATAATATTCTGTATGTTTTTTTAAAAAGTTGTGGAAACACAAATTTCAAGGACAATGGAGTTCAGCTTCACATGTTGGCTCAGAAGTACAAAATAAGCTAACTTTGCATTTAAATATGGACATTTATATCCCATCATGCTATGTATATCCCACCTCCACACATTACAATAGCTCTGTTAGGCAGGCTGCTGTCACATCTCTCTATAACAGAAAGGGGTGTTGCGACTGAGGCCATTTCCGCACTAGACTGTTATAGTGCTATTATTCCACCTTCAACATCCTATGGAATCCTAGGGGTTGTAGTTTAGGGAGGGGCCTAAACTTCAAACCCCAGGATTCCACAGGATGTTGAAAGTGGAATGATAGTATTATACCAGTCTAGTGTAGAAATGGCCTGAGATAACTGCTTTGCCTAAGACCAGCTTCAGCCACTTCACCCATTGCATTCCTAGGATAAGAATGTTTTATTCCAAAGCCACCACTATGTTAGGCTGTTGGAACAAAGACAGCATAGTTTGAGGGTACTTTAAAAACTAATACATTTACTGCCCAATAAGCTTTTGCTGAATGCTTAATCAAATTTTAAATTGGGAAACACATATGCACATTTTGTGGAGAGTGGGGCTATAAACTGAGGTCAGAAGGAACTTAGAAGCAATGAGTACAACAATAATTACTTTACCAGTGGCCAGTCAAAAAATATTATTGAGCCAAATAAGTTTACATCTAAGCTATAAACTATAGGCAGGCAACTTCATGGTCATGGGAGTCAATTTTCATGCTCTTGAGACCAATTATGGGCTGTAACTTCATCAAAATATTTTTTTAAAAAAATGGATATGACTGGGAATCCATCTCCTGTTTGTTTGTTTGTTTTTTTTAAAAAAACCCTCCAATATGTATTTACGATAGAATAAGGCACTGTGCATTGCCTTCAAGAAACACTTTCTAGGAGCTCCAATGAGCACAGTGATTTTTTTTTTCTCCACACTTGTTTTTAACATTGGGAGCAAACATGAGAACTCAAGATGTGCTTTGATGGATCAGACTAACATTCTGTTCGTGTGCTGGCCAATCAGTTGTCCATGGAAAGCCTGTCAGCACAACATGAATGCAGTGGTACTTTTCATCTCTCATTTCCCACTAACAAGTACACAAAGCTGTACTCCCCCTGATCGGGTGGGGTAGGGAAGGAGAGACATATCATTGCTGGGAGAGACATTTATGGTCCCATACATCTTTGGCAAGGAGTTCCACTGTTTAACTACGCAGTGTGCACAATTTAACTATGCACTTTTATCATTCAACTTTCATAGGAGACCCTGTCTTCAAGTATTATGAGACAAGGTGAAAAGGTTATCTCTTTTTATTGTTGTTGTTGTTGTTGTTCTAAGCCCCCAATACTGTAACATTTCCTCAAAGAATGTTTGCCCCAGTCCTTTGATAATTTTGGTTTCCTTTTCCCCCCCCTGCATTTTTCCCATTTCTAGAATAGCCTTTTAAAGACGCCATGACCAGAAGTGAACACAGAATTCCTGAAGTGGTTCACATAACAGGTTTGTATAACAGGAGTATGATATTGTTAGGACTGGGGACTCCAGCACCTGCAACAAGGGTCGCGCCACTTGTGGCTCATGGGCTTTCCCACTCCTGCTTTAAAATATGAATATGACAAGCATGTCTGTCATACAGACATGCTGCATCAAGGAAGCCCTCTTTTAATTTAAGAACAATGTTTGATATCATGGATGCAGGCATCGCCTCCAGTTAGATGGTTCTACCAGAAAAGCAGAGGAGATAGTATCTTCAACCACCAGTAGGTTCCTTCCTACCTGTTTACCCACCTGCTGCTGTTTACTGTTGACTTAACTAGTGGTGAGAACAGGGGATAGCAAGCCACTTGCTATTTTGGTTTTCCTTCTTAAACACTGCTGGAATACCAAAATGGCAGGTATCTTCAAGTCACTTCAACCAAAAGGAGCTGTGCAGACCAGCGGGCCAAGCAGGAGAAACAATAACTTGCTTGGATGAGTTCAAAGAGATTCAAACAATGCACTTCCTGATTTATAGCACACTCTGACAGCTTCTGTTACAGGAGCACTGTACAGAGGTTGCTCAAAGCTCCAGCTCCAGTTTAATAAAAAATAAACTTTTAATCAATAAGAACTGGCTCATTTTAAGATTAATTGCTCATCTTTCTGTCTTGCGAAACAATGTTTCATTTGAGGCATCAGAACTTAAAACCTAATCCAAGGCTGTGGCTTAAAAAAAGAAGAAAAAACCCACTGTGTAAAATATTTAAAGACCAATAAGTCAGCATGGAATGCCATGATTCACACTAATGAACAGAATGCACAAGTTTACTGCTATTCCATTTTTGATAGCTCACTGATTTGTCTTCAACATTGCTGTTTAAAGTGTGTGAAGGATTTCTCAAGGGTAACTCAGTAAACAGAAATGTGCAAACCAGAATGGGTCCCCTTCTTCTTTGTGGTCAAGAAATTGGTTTCCGATAATCTCCAGAGGTAAAGAATATACATTAGAAGCACACATCCAAACATCTACCCTGAAGATCTGCCATGTTATGCAAAATAAATGATGCATGACTATCATTATGTGATTTGCAGAATGCATGGAAACATCTGGAATCAGTCAAGCACATCTTCTAAAATTGTAAAGGAGTATGGTGATTTAAAAAAAAAAGATGAAAAGATTAAGATAGATCCTTGCTTTTCAACTGACACTAATATAAAAGGAGATAAAATTGTGGTTTAGAGATAACTAGAATAAATCAACCCTATTGTCTGCCTGCTAGCAATATAGAAAGAACATTCTGTGACAAGAAATAGGAATGCACCTACAGTGAAGAGACATGAACGTACAAGAAAATTGGATTTAAAAAAAAATAGAGGAATCAAAATTTAGCTTTAGATTTGCAAAGCCTAAATATTTAAATATTTAAGCATTTAAAGTAATTAAATGCAAGTCTTCCGTTTTCAACAGTTTTCTCTGCTATATGTTTAACACCAATATATAGAAATAATTTAATATCAACATTTTTAAAGCAAAAATAATCTGTCTAGCAGTAGTTGTTTCTACAGTTGTAGATGGTAATCCATTAAACATTTCTTCAATTTACACAGTTTTGTAAAATAGGAATCAAAATTGCTTGCTAGAATTTCATTACTCTGAGAAAAGATGAATAGTTAATATATGGAGAACTGTCTCTGCTTCAGCCTTCTCTAGGAGTCACGCTGGAAATCCAGTATGTTAATCTAACATTTGCAGGAGTAGACTCCATTGGATAATGATTGCTGAAATGAAAGTTCTCTGCACAGGCTCAGAAACTCTTTCACTTTCCAGGGATGACACTCACATGGAAAGCAGGTTCTGTGACTGAATCCTGATAAATCCACTCTAAAAATAAGCTTCAGAAAGTACAGCTGTCAGAAACCAATGCCTACTTGTTAAGCTAGTCATTGTAGCAGACACAGAAGCTTAAATATTCTGGCTTAGATCCCATGCACTGTTTGCATAGCATAAAATTCTGGAAGCAAAGCCATGCTAGAATTACACAGGAGTATGGTATTGTGCAAAAATCTGGAAGGTAGCAGCATTGTGTAGATTGCTTGTTTACACATAAAGACTACCATTGTGTGCTCTTTTAAACACAGCAGCCCTGCTTATGCAACAACAAAGTCACTATATCAAAAATAGCAACTTTTCCAAGCTCTATCACAGTTTCCATATTGATTTCATGGTCAGAAAGGAGGAGTGGCATTTGAGTTATCAGAATGCTGAATCCAGTCTCTCTAATCTGTGATCAGCTGCCCTTTGGATGCACTACCCAAAGTGAGGCACTCCAAGTCTTCCATACCTCTTAGAAAAGGTTGCAAATTAACTGACCTATGAAGGATTGTCTTAGGTCAATGAGTGACATCTACAGTCTTCTCTCTGCATTTGTGAGTTTGACCTTCATGAATTTGATTATTTGTGAGACACATGCTTCCTCCCAACCAATTTTCTGCCTCTCATTCCCTTGCATTCCTCACCCCAGGCTTATCAGGCTTGTGTTTAAAATGGAAGTTTTTTCTTTTGGGGTGAGCAAAGCCCCCTCCCACTGCTGGAGGTGTGTCCTTTCTCCCATGTGGCTGTACTTTCTGCTACTGTGTAATGGCTGCTGATTTGTCTGGTGCTCCTCTTTGTTCCTACCCCTCCCTTTTCAAGATGGCTGCCAGAAGTAACTAGGAGGGAAGAACTATATTCTTCTCCCTTTGGGGGGGTACCGGTAATCCCTTTACTGTGCCTTTTTTCTTCCCTCCCCCCACCCACACTTGGACCAGAGGCAATGGAATCGGAGAAGGAACTCTGGAGGGGAATCAAGGGGGTGGGAGTTTTCTACTTTCACAAGGGGTCTGTGCCCCTAACTCTCACAAATACGGAGGGGCTACTGTAATATCACACAGATGGACTTCTGCACAGGCAAGATGACTTTCCTGTTTCCTCCTCTCTACTGGAGCCCCCCATGTGGCCCAAATAAGATACTCCATCCCTCCATCCCTCCATCCCTCCAGGTCAAATTTGGAAGGGAGATACGGGGGGCTATCCCCAGAGGCAAGCAGGAATGTCATCCTGGTACTGGTACTGTTCATCTTGCCTGCATGTAAGAGTGGGCCACAACGCAATATCCCTTATGAAAGCACATAAACTTTTTCGGTTAGAACCATTACTCAGGTCCACAAGAATGCTGCATGTCCACTGAACACAGTGGGGATTGCTTCTAAGAAGTCATGCAGAGGGTTGCACTGTATGTTTCACATGAGGAATGAAACAACTTACTCCATTTCATGAAATAAGTTACAAGATTAACATTTATGAAAGACTGGGTAACGAAGAAATCTTTAAGTTGTCCTGGAAACCAAATCAGAAAACATTTTATTACTAACATATATCAGTCCTAAACATCTTAACATTTAGGCTCTGTTTTGGACATAACAGCATCAGAAAACTGCAGGTGTGCAAAGCTATATGATTGCTAAACCCCAGCCTCTTGCTGGTCATTACTGTAAACGGGCACTGGTCCCCTTAGAATAAACTGGCATTGGCATGCTATAAACAAGGACATATGTGATGCATTTAAACTACCTTGACAGAGAATCACATAATTTTTTAAATTACTAGACAGCTGCAGGAATATATGTAGTCTACTTGCAGACATCAGGAGCACAGAATGCAGTGTGAGTCTGGCTATCTGTTAAACAATTTCTGTAATTTTCAGCAGGTTGCTTCGGTGAGAACTTTTGTAGAGATGACAACATTTTGAATGGCATGAAAAAGGAATGCGTGTGGTACATGAAATCCTTTGTGGGTTTAATTATAAATAAGTTCCATTCTATTCAGTGGGGCTCATTTCCAGCTATGTATGACATGCCATGGAACAGCAGCCTGTATTGAAAAGATAGCACTCAGCAGGAATATTTTGACACTGAAGAAAGAACACTACTTCCCTGCCAAACTGTCCTTACAGATGGTGTCCGTGCTTTCCCAGCTGATGTTTATATTATTCTAGTCTTTCTATTGTTCTGCTATTTTTTTGCTCTTATATTTTATTTTTTTAAAAAAACTTCTGTTGTGGTGTTTTATTTGTGCACTGTGGGTAATACCTAACATTACTTGAGCAGAAGGTAACTTGGACAATAGAAGAGGGAGACAGAAATTTAGTGGACATTATTGGGTCTGACATTGAAGGGTCCTGTCTCCCCTAGGTTTTAGCCTTATGTTTAAAGGGTCTATCCATAATGCCTAACCATATCTCCAGGAAAGATTCAGCACCTTGGATACGTCCTTTAAATTCTGGCTAAAAGCTGAAGTAGATTCACTGTCCCCTTGACATGGAACGCACCAACTGCCACTGTAGGAATGACTCCAGTTTAGTGGATGGAACCTAAACCACAAATATTTTTGAAATTCCAGTTAGATACAACCAGGAATGCTTAGTAGATCCCCCTTTCTTGAGGGAGGGGGCATGAGGGGTGAAGGAGATGCAGGGGAAGGGAAAATCTATAGGATGATCAGGAGTGTGCCATCGCCCTCCCCAAATAAGAATTCTGCCCCCAATGAAACTTTTCTTCAGTCCCCAAATTTCTAGCATTACAATGACATAAAACTTCAGTTGAGCGTTTAGATATAGAGTTCAGGTATCTAACAAATAGAGGCAGGCAAAGTTCCTAAGGGAATATGAACACAGCAAATCTTCATTCTATGTATGAGTGATTTTCAGTTGTAAGCTCTATTTTGGGAGTCCCTGATATTAGTATGGCTTGGATGGGCACTACACCTACTTGGCACAATACTGGATTGGCAACTGTATTAATTGGCTCTGATATCAAATTCAAGCCTGAGCGGTGACGGAAAGGTCAAACCGAGTAAGGGAAAGAATTTAACTGTAAACATGAGAAGGATAGGTCAACTCAAAACTTCCTCCAGATAAGACTGAGTCATTTGTCAGGTAAATACACACCATTCCTGTGGATAATAGGCTTACATAGAAGCTGGAATTTCCCAGGGAACCCAACTGTGAGAAGCCCACCAGGACACTGATTGACAGATATCCATCCCTTGTACACCTGGATTCCTTCCTCTTTCCTCACAGCATCCACAATAGACAGCTATTACAACATCCATCATGTCTTTGTCAATCAAGCACTAGGCCCATCAACAGGTGAAAGACCCATTATTCACAACAGGTTCCCTTTGTCTTGCATATGGAACCTTCACTACCACAGTCTATTTTCAGGGTACAAATACCCCTGATTTCAGGATGCCCAATGCAGTCTCTCAAAGGTCTACCCGTCACTCTGACCATCTGGCTCCTGAATGAGAACTGTCCTTAGGTCCTACCTAAGCCAAAATACATTTCTGCTCTTCACTACTCTTCTGGATTGGTAATTATAAATCCCCTCAAATCCCTCAGCCTCTCTATAATTTTTCCTCCCTTTCTCTTTCAGTTAGCTCTTGTGTGAACGTATGATTGTGTGTATCTTGTGTGCATGCATGAGTGAATTCCCCTCAATAAAACACATTTTTAGCTTACTTCTGAATCTCTGGCTAGTTCTTTTCCTGCGTGTGCCCGTAAACACTGGTAGGAAAGATCTCGCTAAGTTGCCCCCCTCTCACAGCCTCCTGATTTTGAGATAATTAATTCCTCACTTTTTCAAGGAGGTATTTGGCATTGCAGGATGTCCCTTGTGGCACCTACGTTTTGGAGTAACATGGTCTCTCACTTTTTGCAATGCTAGAGATTTGGAGACTGACGCAAAATTTTATTTGGAGGAGCAGAATTCATGGGGGGCAGCATTAATGCCATCATCCCCAACCCTTTTTGATGAGATGGGCTTCTGCTTGTAAATTGAATATTGTTTTTGGAAACAGACCTAAAAGCTCTGTGAAAAAAGTGATATAAAAATCTTGTAAGCAAATTAAAATAAATAAAAACAATGATCTGGTCTGTTGCTGAATTTCTGTTTGGGTTTGGAAAAATTTAAAACATTGCAAAGCATAATGCACTTTTAGGGGGGCAGGGGTCCCTTTTGGAGCTTAAAGTACAGGGAAAAGTGATCCACTAAAGGATGTTTTCCCCCCTTTATACTCTTTGTTTCCTTTTACATTTTAACATGAGAAACAACTAAATACAGGCAGTACCACCTGGCATATTTCTAAATAGTTCCTACTTCACTGCTATTTGTAGCCTTCAAATGCTTGTAGACATTCATTACAGTTGCTTCCCCCCGCTTTTTTTTTTCAATTGAGCCAAACATATTTGGCTCTTTTCATCATTCTGTATAATGCAAGTTAATCCTTCCTGCTCCTTAATCAATTCTGAAGTTTTTCTCTGAACTCTTTCCAATTTGGTGGCATTTTACTAGTAATGAGGAGCTCTGGGAATGGGAGAAGAGAGAAGCACATCTATTACATTGCTTTCCATGGGCCAGTTAGAAGACAGACACAAGGTGACAAGTCCTTAGGTGGGATATCAGTGTGATTGTCCTCAGGATACAGAGTGAAAGAGAACATTCAACAAAGCCAACCACTAAAGAATTCATGAGCTGCGATGTAAGCCATCTTTGAGCAACTGTGGCTAGCACACCAAGGACAACATTCAAGGTTAAGGACTGTTGCCAGTCAGTCAGAAAGCCCTAGCTGTTTAGCTGATTTTCTGAAGCATGTTAATGAGTTCAATTTTGGTTCAGTGTAAAAAGTTCCTTTTCCTAGAAGCTTTTAATTGGTTTTCCAACTTTGTGGAAAGAAAAGAAAGGCAGGATAAGTAACTCTGCTGGAAAATCTGAACTATCCCCAAATTTGTAAGGCTGGAATCAACTTTTCCACTCTGGAAACTTGGAGAGCCATGTTTGCTGTGAAATTCTGGAAGGTATAGTCCAAAAAGTAACTTTTTCAAGCTTTGCTCCCTGCACCCTTACATGTTTTCTTCTGAAAATACTATCTCCCTGAGGGAAAAAAATGAGATTTTTTTTTCTATTTATTACTCTGGGAATTGCAGAACTTCTCCAACATTTTCAGAATAGTGTTGCCATTTTTGTACCTTATTCATCCTTATGAGCTGGTTATGCAGTTTCTAACTGATTTCTACCTTTGAAGACCCTTTCCCCCCTAACATTCTGAGTTCTCAGAGGCATGCCAGTTCTGCAGGTCTTTGCTACCTGCATCTCTTTCAATGGCTAGGTACAAAGCCAATGTAATACTGGACTGCTCTCAAGGATTCCAAGAGTTAGGACTAGTGGAAAACTGTACAAATGGCCTCCTGCCATCACTGACCCAAGCCATTCCACAGCGTGTGACTGGAAGAAAGCTGTGCAAGGCAATAACTCAGGAGTTAAGAAAGAGTAGCTCATGCTTGTGCACACTCCTCCTGGGCCATTTTTGAGGTCCCCAACAGCCTTCTATTCTTTTTCAAAAATGAATTTACTGATAGTTTTCTTTTATTTTTTTTAATAGATGTTTTAAAGTTCAAAGGGATAATCAGTAGATCAATAAATATGACTTATTTTAAAAAATGAAGTAAATTCAGCTAATTATTAAAATACTCCCTTGTAATATATAAAATATATAATTACAATAAATAATATGAATTTACCATAATAGCTTGTCTTTGTTCCTTCCTAATAACTCTTCCTTTCTCCCAGCTTCTTTTCCTCAAGATGTTGAGTGATTCACTATATATTCTTTACTCTTGCTCTAAATAATTTTTTAAAGCATGGGGAAAAAAACAAAAAAAACCTTAGTTCCAGTGTTGTGGGAAAGGCAGAATATACACACAGACAACTATAAAAATAATAATAGTAACAACAGGAATAATATTGATGTTATTCTTCAGGTTATACAGAGGAAGAGGAGGAGATAGTAAATAACAAATAAAAATCCCATGGGACTTTAATAGTCAAAGAGATAAACAATTAGAACACGAACCAGACATAACTCTGTTTGGGGGGGAAAAAAAGAAGAAGAAAAAAGCATGGATTATAAACACAGCAGTCCCAGAGGACACACACAGCTGAAGAAAAAAGAGAAGAAAAGGATTATGAAATATCAAGATCTACATACTGAGATTCAACACCACTGGGAAAAGAAAACAACTGCAGTTCCAGGGGCAATGGGTACTCAGGGAGCAATTTGCAACAAGCTGACAAAGCATCTGAATGAATTTGCTATTGATAAGTTCATAATAGCACAATTCCAAAAAGTGACATTACTTGGAACAATACTTCACTGATTCCTAGATTCTTGGATAGAATCTGAATCACTTATACTTGAAAACTCCAGTCAGTATCACCTGGGAGACTGCAAAGAAAGAAGTTGGAGCATAAGCTTTTATAGACTTAAGTCTACTTCATTAGATGCATCTGATGAAGTAAACTTAATTCTATAAAACTCTGTGCTACCAACTTCTTTCTCAAAGATGCTACAAGATCTCTTTAAATACTGATTGAGACTAACACACTGATGTCTTTGCATTCTACCACCTGGTAGACTGTGAAACAGAGATAACAGTTTACTCATAAGGATGAGGGAAAGGCAGTATTTGCATAGAAAAATGAAAGATTCCTTTTGGATCAGGTCAAAGGTCAATCTAGTTTAGTATTCTCTTCATATAGTGATCAATCAGTTGTCTATAGGAAGCCTAAAAGCAAGATAGCAGTACAAGAGTACCACTTATTTGTGTCCCACAGAAACTGGTATCCAGAAGAATGCTGCCCCTGGTTCTGGAGGTGTCATCTACCATACAATCTCATCCTGTACCACGTAGTCCCTTTTCTGATCCCCTTTTAAAGTTGGCAGTAAACACTATATCTTGTGGCACTGAATTCTACAGTTTAGCTGTGCATTGCATGAAGAACTACTTCCTTTCCACTGTCTTGAATTCCTCCTAATTCAGCTTCATTCCCCCATCCCAATTTTTGCAGCTGTTCCTTATGTCTGTACCTATGAATGACTGAAAAAAGTTTTTTTTTAAAGTTCTCAGTCCAGCCTTGGAAAACGCATTTCTTTATTCTCAGAGATAATTTCAGTGCCATTGTTCCATAAAAATTCTAAAGGTCGCATGGCTGAAACAATATAAAAATATTGGCTGGAATTCACAATCATAGTTATGAATGCCTAGCCTAGAGTTACACATTCATGACTGGTTCGTATTCACAATCCCTACATATTCAATATTGTAGGGAATACATAGAGATTATGAATGTCCCTCAGTCCTGATTTACCAGGCAACAGCTTCTATAATCAACAGGGGTCTGTTCTCCTGTCAATCAGGACACAGCAGACTGATGTTTCTACCCCATTCCCACCAGTGCTGTTTGGTGTGAGGGGAATTGTGACAGAGATCCTGCTTCTGATTGTCACATCAGAGATTGCTTGTGGGAGGGAGTGGAAACATTAGTTAGCTGCATCCAAACAGAAGAACGGACTCTAGTTGCTCACAGCAGCTACTTTCTGGTAAGCCTGGATTGGGTGGGTTGGGCTGGGAGATGCCACTTGGCTATGTAACTATGGTAGTTACCTAGGTAAGCAGTTGATCTAGAATTGCATGCATTGTTTTTAAATAACCAAAACAAAAAGCTGTTTGGACTAATATTTGTAGCCTGCCATTCCAATGAAATACCAGCTAAAAACTGAGCTACTAAAAACTATCCCCAGCAAATTCCAATATCCATGATTGAAGATAGCAGGAAATGGTCCAGACTGTGTTTGAGTTTTCATGTATATATTTGCAGTCCTGAGTGCATGAAACGCCAAGTTCAAGCCTGCATTTTCATCATAGACTTAGCAGTACAGATACGCTCTGTGCCCTATAAGTAATTTGCAACATAATATGACTACTAAGTTACAACTGAACAAGCTGTATCCTATCAGTCCAATGAGTGGAAACGTCTTCCATTTATGGCAAAGTGGTAGAGAACTTCAGCATTCTCCCTTTGAAGACATCAAAGAAATCCAACAAATCAAGAGGAAAATGTCTTGCCATGAAAAGCAGGCTTTGACCACTATCATCTAATGTTGACTACAAAGTAAAGGATGTCAAGCAAACTTTCTGTGGTTATGTTAAATCAATAATAGTAACTTCATTTTGACTTTAAATCCTAATGGAATAGTAAAAAATCTTTCTCTTTCATCTGACAACCCAGGAAATTCCCTGCTACAGCAAAAGAAACAACCAAATATTATGGGTGAAATTACTATTGCACTTCAATCAGCGTGAAATGTCAATCAGTACGTACCAGTATGCTGGTGCCCACATGTACTACAGGTTAGCTGCTTGGAAGGTATGAATCATTCTATATCCAGCCCATGTCACTTTTGCAACTACCTAATTATGAATCTATTTTGTCCTATTTCCATATCATACTGTGACATTCAAAATAGCAACAGAAAAATCTATTATTCATTTTACTTATCTTTCTCTCTCTCTCTCTCTCTCTCTCTATATATATATATATCTATATATAAATTTTTCACATGCAGCTTTCCTTGCATGTGAATTTTATATAACTTTTTGAATCAAAACTTATATCACAAAATTAAAAGAGTGCAGCAACTAAAGAATAGCCTGACCTAGCCTTGTGGCAATCTACACATTAATTTAGGAAACATGAAGGGCTGCCAGGTGAAATAAGAGAGGGGGTTTCTTTCCCTTTAAAGGTTGTGTGGAAGAAGAAATTTCAGCAGGTGAAATCCCCTCTTCTACACAACTATTAAAGGGACAGAAGACTTGTCCCTTGCTGCACTTTGTAACCTCAGCTTTCTAGCATGTGCCATGTCTTGGCAATTGTTTAGTTCTTTGTGTCAGACACTGATAGAAGGTATCTTCAAATGTTGACTACTAGTTCATCTCATATATCAGATGAGCTCTTGCAACAGGAAAGCACCTTTAATGGATGTTGCTGCTACATAAATGCAGAACCCTGTAAAGAAAAAATATCATCCTGTAGCTTTTCTTCAGATCTTATCATTCTTTTGCCCTTTGCTGTTATTTATTTATAAAAGTGTTATTGTAAGAATAGAGAAGGGGCAAGAAGGCTCAAGCTTCCCCAAGACAAGGGGGGATGATCCCCTCTCCCTGTTCAAACTGATCTGGTAAAACAGGAATGCCAAGGCTCTTATGTCGCTGGGCTTCTTCGGGAATTATCAGTTAGAGGTTCAATAAGTGACTGAGTACAAAGAAATATTAAAATAGCTGTTGGTGTCCAGTTTGTTCCTGGGCGCAATTCAAAATGCTGGTTGTCACCTATAAAGCCAATATCTCCCAATACAAGCCTGCCTGGACCCTGAAATCCACAAGGGAGATCCTTCTCTCAGTCCCACTGTTACCCTAGTGGCAGACCTGTCCTGGAAGGAGATAAACTTGCCCTCCATGCCAGAGAGGTTGCCCGGGTGGGTGCGTAGACAAATAGGTCGAACGACCGAGACTAAGTCAAGGCCAGGAAAATCCCCAGTCACGTTTCCCCAAGGAGACCTCAGGCTAGACACATCCACATGAACAAAGAGTCCTCAGACACAAATAGCCAACTTGAAGGGATTACTGGATTTACCCCAGGTTGAGCCACTCCAACTTTGGAAAATCCTACAAGGGCAAGGTCCGTCTACATGAACCAATCATGCAAACCATCAAGTTGCTATTGTGCGGCATTTTTCCTTTTATTTTGGCCATTTTTCTTCCTGGGAGAGAGCATGCCCTTGAGGTACATTCTGCCCTATAAGTAGTCCCCATTTTTGAGAGTCTTCAGAGAACTCCCCATCATGCTAGCAGACCGGCACACTGTTAGTCGAGTGATCCCCTCAACCACCTCTCTTTGCTGAGCTTGGTCCTCCTCACTGCTTCCTGGATTGAAGACTTCTGGACAGGTGCAATATCACCACTTTACTCCCTCTCCACTATATCCCCTATAATTTTTCACCTCTTTCCTTCTCAATAGGCCTTTTGTGCGTGAGTGAGTGAATGCGTTGGTGCATGAGAACATATTTGTTAATAAAATCCATTTATTAGTATAAGTTGTCAGAAAAGGTTGGACCAAACCTGTAGAAAATACTTTGTGATGTGGGTCGTTCAGTGCACCTGTGGAGAGCCATGTGACTTCAGCTGAGTCATGCTGATGAGCAAACAGGGGAGAAGGTGCATCAGGTATGGGGAGAATGCTAAGATTGGCAGGATTGCATCAGCTAGTGCGAGTATAAATGTAGCTGAGAGCTAGCTAACAAGGTGCACACGGTGCCTGACGTGTATGCCGAAGGCTCTGTCAGAAAGAGCAAGCAGAGAGATGCTGGAACGCCTTCTGGAGATTCTTGTAAATATGTACACATTGTAACTCAAGAATAAATTGCCTCCTTGATGGAAGAAAACAATTGGCGTGGGTGAGTTTTTCCTGGCTATAGTGCATTCCTGCTAAGTTATTTTCTGCTGCTGGGCACGCTTCCAAAGCTGTGGGAGCAATCTCTGCTATATTTTGGGCATGACATGATTGTCTGGGTTGTTCCTTGGTCTGATTCCGTAAAAATTGGGTAGAACATCCTGCTGGGTTACCCTGCCCCTCATTTGGCTACAGCCAGTGCTCCGCTAATTTCCCCAATCTTTGCATTTTTGGCGAAAATCAAGGTGTCCCCCAAGGGACACCCAGAAGTCAGGGTAACACCACCATCCTCACAGGTATGGCTGATGAGAACATGTGAGAGGGCCTTCTCAGCGGCTGCCCTTACGCTTTGGAACTCCATCCTGAGGGAAGCTAGAACGGTCCCCTCCTTACCATCCCCTTGTTGTGACCTCAGAATTACTTTTATTAGGACCAGACATTCAAGAGTAATAACAGCTCCAGGAGCTCCCCTCCCCAACTTATGAGCCTGATCTTTCAGAGAAGTACAACCCACCCACCCCCGAAACAGGCTATCTGACCAATTCTATCTTGACATTTCTCCTGATAATTTTACTTCTGTCTTGCCTGGATCAAATCTTGCTTACTAGCTCACATTCTATCCTTCACTTTCCCAGAAACTGGTTCAGGTTCTCCATAGTCTCTTTGCAGAGAGGAGAGAAGAGACTTGGTATGATGAGCATACTGAGAACACTGCTCCCAAACACCATATGGTCTGTCTTCCTGATTTCACAGAAATGCTAGATAGTCATAGAGGAGGAACAGAACACAACCCTGAGAGAGACCAGTACTACTGGTTAAGGGAGCAAAAAACAGCCCCCAATCCTACCTTGTGGGAACATTCAAACACAAATCAGTGTCTCCAAACCTCATACTAACTAAAATCCTGAGAGGAATACTAGAGTCAATGGTAGCAAAAACTGCTGAGAGGTCAAACACAAATGTAGAAGGACCAACAGGAAGGTACTGTCTCAATCTGACAATATGTCCTGAGACATACCATCAATCAAAACAGTTTCAGTTTCAAAACTAGTCCTGAAATCTGATTGGAAAGGATCTAAATAATTAACCTCATTAAAGAAAGTCTGGAGTTGAATTGCCCCCCCATGGTTTCTTGGCTATCCCTTTACTGAGCACTATATTTCAATAAACTGTTTAAATTAGTTTCTGTTACAATTTTCAATTTGTTGTCAGTCACATAGGGACATGGGGGTGGGGGGCAATTCACTCCAGGCAGTAATGTTTCTGGGGCATTCCAGCCCACAGCCATCCTCCCATACGTCTTGGCCACTTCTCCACGCACCACAGTCATCCCCCCATGCAGTGGCCACGCCCCCCATGCTGTAATCACCCCACCCCACCCCTCCACACACTCCAAGCTCTGCCACTGTTTGTTTTTCTTGTTAGTACCTCAGTTTTACCCACAAGGCTGTCATTCTGAGCTCTAGATTTATGGTTGTGGCACAGTATTCTAGGTTTTCCATCATAACTTATTTAAAAAGCCTTCCAGATTTCTGGGTCACTGTGACCTAATACAAAATTGAACTGTAAATAAAGCAAAGGTAACATTTGCTTTTAAATTTGAAAAAACAACAGCACCTTTCTTTAAACTACCACAAGCTAGATTAAAGAAAGGTGTTGTTTTTTTTTCAAATTTAAAAGCAAATGTAACTACCACAAGCTAGATAGCCAACATAATCAAGAAGGATAATTAAGTAAGTTCAATAAATGACTTGATTAAATAAACTTGCATGAAGGCCCTGAAGAACAGCCAAACAAACTTCACTTCAGAAGCTGGATAGAGTACAAATACTGGAACTGTGAAAAAATGGGTTACAAAGGCATGTAATTTACTTGGATTTGCATAAAGCTATTGAGAAAGTCACACACAGGGGAGTATTAATGAAAACAAGTAATTTTACACTGAAATGGAGAAACCTCTTGTGGATTAAAAACTGAGAAAAGAAGCACTAGGGGGGATTAAATGGTCTTTTGCCATGATGAAAGAAGCAAAGATGTGGATGCTCTGAATATTAGTGTTGGCCAATGAATTCTCAAGCATAAAATAGGAGAGAATGGGCTAAAATATGCTGATGACACAGAAATAATTTAGGTCAGAGAATGCTACTGAGGACTAAGGAATTCCAGAAGGACCTAATCAGACAGGGTGTTTAGCAATAAGATGGCAGAGATAAATTTTAATGAAGGTAAGGTACAAGGCATCTGCTTACTAGGAGAAATAGCTTCAGTTTCAGCTGTTCAAAGAGACTGATTAGCCAGCATATCTCAGCAGAAGAGCTCAGGTTGGTTGCTCCACAAACTTTGACAAAGGAAGAACTGAAGTTTTTAAACAAAATCTCCCTATCACTGCACTGTCTGTTTTAGTTATCAGCATCACAAACTAAAAACACCATCCTAATTTTGAAGACTGTATCTCAGAAATGAGGGAGACCACAAGAGAAAGAAATAACAGAGATAAAAATAAATAAATAAATACATACATACATACATACATACATACATACATACATACACGTGATGTAGATGAATGAGGTAGAGAAAGTAATTAAAGAATTTCTTCTTCTTTCATTGTGCTGGAATCTGGGATCATCCACTGGTCTAAATCAGGGTGAGATTTACGCAGTCCTCAAAATGTTGTGGGACTGCAGTTCCTATCATTCCCCACCATTACCTATGTTGACGAGGGCTATTGGGGCTTGGAGCCCCACGATATTTGAAGGGTTGCATGAGTCCTAACCTGGCCTAAATCCAGTTGCTAGTCCCAGTTAGTAAAGACCTATGGAATCAATGGAATTCTTGTAAGCAATGATTTACTAGGCTCTCAATGACTTAGTGGGTCTACTTGAGTTGGAATTAACAACTGCATTTAAACATAAAAGGAAAATCATTGAAAACACAAAGCTGAATGATAGAATTTGCTCTGGCAAGATATAATAATGGCCATCAACTTGGATGTACTTTTTAAAAAGTTCAGTTTAATAGAGGAAAAGGCTAGAATGCTGCATGCAGCATATGTGTTAATTACACATATTTAGCCCGAATGTAAGTGGCTGACAATAAAATTTGTAAAACAAATTTCCATTGCCTAATTAACAAATATTTGCTGTCAGCAACAGAAATATTGATTTGTCCTCTGCTACAAAATTAGAACCCCCTATTCACATGACTTCTCATATTTGATTACATGCATTGCATCAGGTTTTGTTGTGAAAATCCCTACTGACATGCAAAAGTCTGACAACAATGTAGGTAGCTTCATAAACTGAAACTAGGCAAAGACTGCTGGAAATATCAATAGCTATGAATTACAAAGAGAGCGGAGGCCAAGTCTGCAGTCTCTGGTTGTACGAGTCCCTAATAATTAATCTGTGAGAAAATGAAAGCAATCAATAGGCGTTAAAGGGTCCTGGTAAACAGGAGTAGGCTGTTGTACTCATTTCTCATTTTATTACCTTTCAATGCCTTTCTTATCAACTACAGAAGGCAGTGTAACCAATACACTGTAAAAACAAACATGGTAACAAATAGCTACACTTTCAAACAGATGGGGATATGCTATTCTTTTACTGCTATCTTCTTTACTAACAATCTGCAAATTTTGCCAGATCCAGATAGAGCTGTGATAATATCAATTCATTTTTCTAACCATGGATTAAAATATTTATTTCTTTACATAACAAATATCCTACACCTTCCAAATATACTTATGTTCTTAGGGCATTTAACAATGGTAAGGTATAAGAGTACAATTAATAAGAATAGTCATAAAATAAATGAAGAAATACAGCAAGTTCAATACCAACTGTGTCATAAAACAGGCAGTAAAATCTGGCTTTAGTAAAGGTTTTAGTAAACAGCTTTGTATTTACCTGATTTGTAAATAAAGCTCACATTGGCATCAATCAAACCTCTGAGAGGATGGCATTCCACAAGTGGGGTACAACAGCCATCTCCCCATACAGGTCTGGCCTTAATGGTGGGACTCAGGTTGCCAGAGTGAAAACTGAAGTGGGCTCCATTATCTTTAATAGTAGTGTAGCAGAAGGGATTTCAGAAATTGTTGCTTCTCATGTATTCAGGCAACCAGCAATACTTGATGAGATTCTCTCACCTACATAACCGTTAAGGGTACACGAAGTCTGTTCACTCTGGCAATCCTGAGTTAAAATGCTAACGTTAGCAATTTTAAAAGCTTCAGCAAACAGTTTTCGTTTTTTTTTAAACCCAGCACCTAGATCAGGAGTTAGCAATGGGAAGCTTATGGGCCACATATTTCTGTGAATCTATGGCCATTTCCACACATGGAGAGGGAATTGCTCCCTGCCGCTACTCACTAGATCTTCGTTGGGTCGAGTCGGGTCCGGGGCGAGGAGGAGCAGTGCATGATCACAAATCCGCACTGCTCTGGCATCCAAAATGGCGGCTTCCGGTTGGTCAGGGGTCACGACAAACCGCTGAAGCTTGCCAACCTAAAGCCCGCCCTCCGCAGATTGCATGGTGCAAGCCTGTGAATCTGCATTGGAGAGCAGGCACACAATAGTGCACGCCGGCATTTTGAAAAACCTGAAAAATCAGGTTTTTCAAAAACACACTGGAGGACCACTTGGGGTCGCTCCGGAGCAGACTGAGGTGAGGATCTACACTAAGTAGTCCGGACCCAGTATGCTCCAAGGTGCAGATGTCCTCCATGGAGGACACACTGCACCATTTTTTTTTTAACCCATGCGGAAATGGCCTATAATTTGGGTTGTAGATTCTATTCTGCTTTGGTCAGACTTCACCTGAAATACTGTGCCCAGTTCTGGGCTCCATAGTTCAAGAAGGAGATCAACAAACTGGAATCTCTCCAGAGAAGATCAACCAAGATGGTCAAAGGTCTTAAAGCAAAACTCTGTGAGGAATAAGTTATGTTGCTGGGCATGTTTAGCTTGGAGATGAGAAGGTTGAAGCCATATAGCCATATTTAAATACCTGGAGCAATATCATGTTGAAAATAGAGTGAGTTTGTTTTCTGCTGCTCCAAAGACCAGAATACAAACCAAGGGCATTAGAAGAAAAGAGATTCCACTTTTTTAATGTATAAGTGGAATCCCTTTTCTTCTAATTCCATTGGTTTGTATTCTAGTCTTCGGACTAGAATGTAACTTCTTGAATGTAAAAGCTCTTCACTAGTGGAACAGATTGCTTTGCAGGGTGGCAGACTCTATTTTGGAGGTCCTTAAACTGAGATTGGATGATCAACTTTCAGGAGTTTTAACTGTGTATTTCTGCATGGCAAAGGATTGCACCAGGTAGCCTTTCTGGGCTCTTTTCAACTCTATGATTCTATTAAAAGAGTGTTTGGCTCTCTGATAAATGATGCGTATCCCAGCTCTCATGGGTACCTTATTACTGAGTCCTGGTGGTGCCGTGGTTAAATGCCAGTACTGCAGCCACAAGGTTGTGAGTTCGATCCTGCCAGGCTCCAGGTTGACTCAGCCTTCCATTCTTCTGCAGATCAGTAAAATGAGTACCCAGCTTGCTGGGGGCAATTAGCTAGCACATTGTAAACCGCTTAGAGAGCACTTAGCTGATAAGTGGTATAGAAATACAGATGCTATTGCTATTGCGTCTTCCATGAAAGTGCCATCCATAGAAGACATACTGAATTCTTAACAATAAGAAGATCTCTGTGATTCCAGACTTCTTCTCCTGACCCTCCAACCAAAGTCTTGCAAAATTCAGTAAAAATCTGTGAAAAATTCAAGTAAAGAATAAGTTTGGGAACAGAAGGTTTGGCATCCTGTCATCCCTTCTTGGTGGCCTAAAAATGGACAGTACAACTCTACGTAAGTTTACTGAGAAGTACTTCCAAAATTACACATTTATTTGGGTGTAGGAATCAAGTGACATAATTTAGGGTGTACTGTCACTAGCTTTAAAGAAAGCATGCAGGGGTCCAATCCAGACTGAGACTACTGCACATGTTGAATTAAACTTTCCTTTTCGCAAGTGTCCTTGTTCCAAAATTTGCAGTCCATCCCTCACATAGGGTTTTTTTTGGGGGGATGGTATAAAAAAATGAAAAGGTTTAATTGGTCTGTCAGGTCCAAACTGAGTTAGGCCCCTAGTAATTCTCAATCTTTGGTCCTCCAGATGTGTTAGGTTTCAAGTGTATCATTGCTGCACAATAACAGCAGTTTGATATTACTGCAATTGCCACAGCTCCATCCTACTGTTGTCTCAGATTTATAGTTTGGTAAGAGACTTACAGTTCTTTAGTGCACTCTGTTGAACTATGGTAACAGAACTCTCTGCTAGAGGAGTCTAAATATAACATGAAACTATACCTCCCAAGATTCCTCAGGATAGAACTATCTCACTAGTGTGCTATAGTTGTATAATGCTCATATACCCTTCACCTTCTAGAATCCCCAGCCAGTAGGGCCAACAATCAGGGATTCTGGGAGTGGAAGCACAAAACACTGGGAGGACCAAAGGTTGAGAACAACTGCTATCATGCTGTACAAGTCCACTCCACAATATAATTGGCAATGAACATTATTTAACTGGCATAAAATATAAATCATACATTTGTGGCTGAAAAGCCTTGCTAGCAAAGAGGACTGGCAGCTGGCATACAAAAGTAGGTCAGAGAGGACCTTGACGGATGGCCAGGTCATAAGTCAAGGGACCAACTGGGAAGCTCTGGTGCTAAAGAGTTTGGCCATTTCTACACTACACTGTTCAGTGCTATTATTCCACTTTCAACATCCTGTGGAATACTGGAGTTTACAGTTTAGGAGGGGGCATTTAGAATCTTCATCCAGAGTCCTCTTTGGCTTTAGACAATTAAAACCCCAGAATTCCACAGGATGTTGAAAGTAGAATAATAGCACTATAACAGTATAGTGCGGAAATGGCCTTTGTGATAATCCCCTCAATGACTCAGCCTTCAAACACAGTAGCACACAAAATGGTCTCAATAAAGCAACTGATGGTCATCAACCTGTTCCCTCTTCCCACTAAAACTCTCTTTTGTCTCTTCGCTTGGCCAGACATTAAGGAGCTATCATGATTCCCATCAATGCTTTGTCACGTAATGCTAAGACCATTAGCCTCTTCTGGACCCCCTTGTTTGCTCTACGAGAGAGCCATTAACACCTCCCCCTTCAGGGAAGAAAAAGAGTATTTAAACCCTGGCTCTAAGGCAGGCAGTCTGTAGTACACGGAACACAGGCCATCACTCTGCTGCTCAGATTCCCATTCTTGTGCTAGCATCGGATCCCTAGTCTGAGCCACATCACTTTGTCTCTTCTGCACAGGATAGGTAAATATCACCCACTTCATCCCAATTCCTCACTATCCAATTTTCCTTCCTTTCCTCTAGTTAGCCTTGTAAGGTTGTGGGACTGCTTGAATCTTGTGTGTTTTATTTTCCCCAATAAAACAGTCTTTTACTCTCAAACTGGTGTCCCTGCATTAGTACTAGTATACAAAAGTGGAAAGATCCCGTAAGGTTACTCCCCAACAGGCCTTTTTTTTGAGCTGTGATTCCCCATCATTCCACTGGCATCATGGGTGGACCTCTGAGTCACCCACCTTTTGGGTAATACCACTGTTACAGAGCAAAAAAGCAAAGAGGGTCAGCTTCATGGTACACTTTTTATGTAGCATGTAGTTTGAATATGAGATCCATGGTAGATTGCATTACTCCTCTAACTTTGGAGTAAACAATGGTCAGGGCTGAGCTGTTAATTATTTTGCCAATGATAGTGTGATTTTTGCATTCACTGATCCTCACTAGTTTACTCAGCTCTTCTATTATATAGCTACCAGCTACAGTAGTACTTAACATGTATTTACCATATTTATATTTTAAGGCATTTACAACATAAGGTTTCATACTGGTAAAGTAAAAGTGGATTATGTTTGCATAATTGTAGGCAGAATTTTAAGCAGAACAGATCGGGGAAGATGATTAAAGCTTTCCAAAACATCTCCTTGATAATGAATATATGCACGCCACTTACATTTGTTCAGCTGATTTTTTTTCTTCTTGTCTGTAGAATCATTTTCAAACATGAATGAAAATAAAGGCACAACATAAAGCAGAGTATATATTAGAATCCCAAGTAGTTCATGCACAAAAATTCCATCTAAAGCAGTAGCTGCTGTCATTGTTTTAGTCTCTTATTCCTAGCTCAGAAGCACTGTCCTGCTACATGAGATCTCCTGGCCCTTTATAAGAATTTTCTCCCCAGTTAAACATGTAACTAGGAAGTAATCCTCCTAGCAACCTGTATATAAACATACTGCATGGAAGAAAAGAATTATTACTAGACAAGCAAACTTGGTTAAGCCAGGAAGAAACCTGTGAACAAAATTCAAAAAGCAAACTCAGTGAATAAGATTGCTAAACAAATTTCTCCTCTAAAATGGGCCTTTGCTGAACTCACAAAACCCGGGACAGGCAATGGGAAATGTTATTCACATTGTACTTCAGCCTTTCTTAACTTTTTTACCCTGGAAGAAACCTTTAAATAATTTTCAAGTTTCAGAGAACCCCCTGCATAAAAATTGTTATACAGTCTTCCCTCCACGTTTGCAGGTTTGACCTTTGTGAATTTGATTATTTGTGAGGCATGTGCTTTCCTCCTCACAATTCTCCTCCTCCTGTTCCCTTGCATCCTCACCCCAGACCTGCAAGGTTTGTGTTTAAAATGGGCTTTTTGAGGGGATGAGCAAAGCTCTCACCCCACCGAAGCATGTTCTCTCTGCCACATGACTGCACATTCTGCTGTGTAATGGCGGATCACTGGTGAGGTGCTCTCTTTGTTCCTACCAATCCCCTCTGGAAGAAAACTCCTTTCTCAAGATGGTGTCTGAGTGGAAGGCACTGGTAAGCCCTTTACCTTATCGTTTTTTTCTTCACCACAGGAGTGCCAGGGCCAGAGGCAAGGGAATGGGAGGGGGAGCTCTGGAAAGGAATGGGGATTTTTTGTGTTTTTTCCACTTTTGTGAGGGTTCTGGGCCCCAAACCCTCGTGAATGTGGAGGGCCCACTGTATCTGCATTTAAAAGACTTTTTTTCAGTCACTATTTATTGGGGAACCCTGACTGAGAAACCCTACAGCAGCTTATCATCATCCTGGCAAACACTTATATGTCTATATGCAATGGCTAGTCTAAACCTAAAGAGACTCACTGAATTTGTGTAACTTGTATGTCAAACTGCCTGATACCCATTGATTCAATGGGACAACTCTACCTGAGACTAACAATTGAAGTTAAATGACAGTATCCATGTGACTGCTGTTGTTGTTGTTGCTGTGTGCCTTCAAATCATTTCTGACTTATGGAGACCTTAAGGTGAGCCTATCATGGGGATTTCTGGGGCTGAGGATGTGTGACACGCCCAAGGTCATCCAGCAGGTTTCCATGGCTGAATGTGGAATCAAACTCTGGTCTCCACGGTCATCGTCCAACACTTAGACCATTACACCATACTGGCTAGACAATGGAAAACTGGCTTTCTAGCACATATGCTCATAGCTAGGGATGAGTGGGTGTTTCCCCTGGTTTCCTTGTTGAAAAGAATGTTGCAAAACTCACACATTTCTTCATGAACTCAATAGAAGGAGAATGTAGGAGAAACTTCGAGTGTTTATTTAATGGCTGCCTTGAATTCCTATGCATTCAGCCATGGAGGAGGGGGAAGAGACTGAAATTTTTGTTGTTACCAGGTTTACCAGAACTCAGGACCTATCACTGGAGTGCTCAGTTTTCATGGGTCATCTCCAGGCAGGAGATAAGGGTGCAAATTCTCTAGTTTTGCTGGTTGAATTTTACAGTCAGTTCTCCATATCTTCAGATTCTGTATCTATGGATTCAACCAACCACAGCTCAAGAATTTTTTAAAAAAATCCAAAAAACAAACATTGATTTTCCATTTTATAGAAGGGATACAACTTTACTACACCATTGTACATAATGGGACTTCAGCTTCTGCAAATTTGGACATCCACGGGTGTTCCTGGAACCAAACCCTTGTTGCATATCTCATTTTTCCTTGTGATTTTTATTTGTTTTATGAGCAAGTCTGTGATTGTATTATTTTATTTATACCTTCTTTCTTCCCTAAGCTAGGGTTTATAAGATTGAAAAATAAAGGTAAAGAAATGTATAGATAAAAGTGCTTCTGGGTTCCCTCTCTGGAATGGGACTCAGCAGCACTGTTTTACAGTGGGGCCATTTCCGCACTAGCCTGTTATAGCGCTATGATTCCACTTTCAACATCCTATGGAATCCTGGGGTTTGCAGTTTTGGGAGAGGGCAGTTGGCCCCTCCCGAAACTGCAAACCCCAGGATTCCATAGGATGTTGAAAGTGGAATCATAGCGCTATAACAGGCTAGTGCAGAAGTGACCTGGCTCTGGTCTTTTTTGGATGGGTGGACTCAGAACGTGGTGTTGGGGGATGCCTGGATGACACCGTGGTCACCATCCTGGGGTGTTTCTTAGGGCTCAGGTCTGTCCTCCACACTGTTTAAAATCTACATGAAACTGCCAGGAGAGGTCATCTGGAGTTTTGAGGCTCAGTGTCACTAGTATTAGTACACTGATGACACACAACTCTATCTCTCTTTTTCCACCCAATTCCAAGGAAGTTCTTTCTGTATGAAACCGGTGTCTGCTCTCAGTAATGGACTGGATGAGGGTGAACAAAATGCAACTTAATCCAGACATGACAGAAGAGCTTTTGGTCAGTTGGAGGGTCAATCAGGGAATAGAGGCTCCACCTGTGCTGGACACTCAGGCCTCAGGTTGGCTGTTTGGGTGTATTCCTGGACTCAGATCTGAGACTGGATGCCCAGGTTTCATTTGCACAGTTTGTACAGTTAAAACTAGTGTACCAGCTGTGCCTTTTCTTTGAGAAGTCAGATTTGATTACAGTGACACATGCCTTGACTACATCCCGTTTGGACCACTGTAACACACTCTACATGAGGCTGCCTTTGGATACTGCTCAGAAACTTCGGCGGGTCCAAAATGCTGCAGCTGGGCTGTTGACTAGGGCTGGATACAGGGATCACGTGACTTCTCTGTTAAAACAGCTGTGTTGGCTGCTGGCCTGTTTCCAGGCAGAATTCAAAGTGATGGTTTTGACCTTTAAAGCCCTAAACAGCTTGGGTCCAGACTATCTGAAAGAATGCACTTCTTCATATAAGCTGACAACAAGCACTGAGATCTATAGGGAAGGGCTTTCTCTCAGTCCCACCACTCCACAGGTGCGGTTGGTGAGGACTCAAGGGAGAGTCTTCTCCATGACTGCTCCCAAACTGTGGAACTCCCTTCTACTGGAGGTCCAGTTGGCCCTCTCCCTGTTCTCTTTCCACTGGCAAGTGAAGACATTTTTATTCAGGCCGGCTTTCAGATCATGTTTAATTATGGAGTTGTAGTGTATGTGCAAACTGGTATGCTTTATCTTTTAATCTGCATTTTTAACTCTTTTTAAATTTTTTTAAAAAATAATATTTTAAATATGTTTTAAGTAGTCTAACTCTATTAAGCATGTTTTAATACTTGGAATGTTTAATCTCTTTTTAATTTTCTTAAATTTAATTTTTTTTTTTAGATTATTGTAAGGTGCCTAGGATCCTATTTGGAAGAAAGCTGGGATATACATGAAACAAACATAAATAATAAATAAATAAACTCAGAAAACCACCTGGCTGCTGAAAGAATCCATTCCCAAAGGCCTGTTGGAATAAAAAATCTCTTTACTTGCTACTGAAAGAATAGCAAAGAGGGAGACAGTCTAGCTTTCTTACTCTATAAGTACAATATTAACAACATGCCACCTGAACATACCTGATCTCACCTGCGTTCAGATTTCAACCAGGCCTCAGTGGGAGACCACCAGATAAAAGCAGGGATTTTCAGGCAAGGCTACAAGAGAATTCTCTTCCCCAAATCCTGGAGAGCTATTCCTACTACTCAGAGCTGACCATACTGAGGCAAATGGATCACTGGACAGTAGAAGGTTGCTTCTCAAATTCCTGAATTCCACTGAGTTTAATGGCAGATTAATCCTAGTCAGTATAGCCAGCAGCTTCAGTCTTTTACCCTCATGTTTTGATCGATCTGCTGTGGTCTCATTTTTTCAGCTGTGTTTAAAATGCCTAAATTTCTTTCTCCTCCTCCCATTTCCCCCCTTCCTCTTTGACTTACCTGAATCGCTGCAAACTGAGTTCAAAGTGTAAAAGCAGTTTTACCCAACTAACTCAGCAAGAAAGAAGGGGGCAGAATCTTGCTCTACCCTGCAGACTCAGGCAAAAGCAAACTGCTGCAGCGTTTCCTAGCTTTTGCATGCTTCCTCATTTTTAATTTTTGCCATCTTGACCATACTGATGCTTACTGGCCGTATGTGCCCTAGTTTATATCTGTGGAATGTTGGAGGCTATGCAATCTTTAAGAATGCTAATCTGTTGGTGAAAAGTGTTGCTTTCCACAAAGAGCATATTACCATTTTCAGCTACTGGGTATGTAGCATAATCCAAGCAGAACAAGCTGTTTAGTGAATAAGGAATTGTCTTGTCCTGTGCTATTACTGTCGTTATTGCTAAGCTGCCATCAGCCACTACAGCCATGCCTTATGGCAATATCCTATCATCAGACCTTCACATGAAATTACTGCAGTAAAAAGGATTAGGTCTCTTGTAATGCGAAATCTTTTACAGGCATTTACTTGATTATAATCAGTGCCTACTGATTACAAGGATAATATTGGAAAATAGGCCTCTGTAGTTCTGTGCAGCCTGTCCTGTATCACTCCTTCTAACAGCAAACTGAAGTGGTGAGTGTCAGAAGACTGGGGCCAATCAGGGCCATTAAGAAACAGGAAGGCTACTGCTTGGGGGAACTCTGAGATTTGCGGAAGCACAAACGCATACTCTCCAACTGACCTGATTTAGCATGGGCAATCCCAATTAATCCTCCATTGTTCCACCTTTCAGCTGCTTTTAAAGGTCCCACGTTCTTTCTCGTCTTCCATTCACTTTCTCCTTTTGTCCTTAGTTTATTTCAGTTGCTATAAACTGAGTTCAGAGTGCAAAAGCAGTTGCATTCAATTAACTCGGGGGAGGGGGCGCAGAATCTTTCCCTTCCTAGTAGACTTAGGCAAAAGCAAACTGCTGCAGCCTCTAATAGCTTGGGTGTTCTTCCTGATTAATAATTTTGCCATTTGGACTATCACTGGACCATATGTGCCCTAAGGTTTCACTGGAGACTATGAAGGAGGTCATTCATAGAGAAAGAAAGGCGGAAAAAACCCTCCAAGGCACACAGCACACCAAATCCATTTAGTGAGGACTATACATACTTAGCTACCTTGGGATGCTTTGTGTCAGTTGGAAAAGAAACAAAGGAAAGTGTGAGGAAGGAATAGGATGGTCTGTAGGAGCATCT
The DNA here is from genome assembly GCA_948472985.1 of Iguana delicatissima. Lineage (NCBI taxonomy): Eukaryota > Metazoa > Chordata > Lepidosauria > Squamata > Iguanidae > Iguana > Iguana delicatissima. The sequence goes on along the minus strand of CAOKZL010000267.1, from coordinate 713,463 downwards.
TATTTCTCTACGCAGCATACCCCAACCTGGTGCTTTGCAGGTGCACTGGACTACAACTCCCATAATCCCACAGCCACAACATTCCCTCATTGGAGAAGGCTGGTTTATTGTATCCTGGAGAAAGGCATGGCTAGTTAGCAGACCAGAACCCTTGTGCCATATCTATGGTTTGGAGTACTTTTGCCATCAGCCCCTACCAACTTAATAGTCATGGGAGTTGTCAGTCAAAAGGTCTGCAAATTGCCAGGTTGGGGAAGGCTAGGAGCTATACTCTGTGTGTGCATACACACATTCCCTGCATGCAGGGAATTTCTGTGAAGGTGGGAAGGATACACTTCACAAGGTTCCAAAGCCCATTCATGGGAATAAAATCAATATTAAAATTGCTAAAAGCAGTATACTTCAAGAACATGAGCAGAAATTATTTCTGATGCCCAAAAATAATAACAAGAAATGCCATTAACAAAAGACACTTAGCAACCCCTTTTCTTTCATCTCATGGACTGGTGTCTTTGATAGGCTTAGCTAGCATGGAGGCACATTTAACAGGTCATAATAATAATCAGAAGGATCTGGTGAAGGCACAAGCAGTCCTGACAATGTATGTTTGTTTACCTGTTTTATTATATCTGATTTGTTATATTTATTTTTGTTTGTTGTTTATTCCTGTTTTTTTTTTTAAAGTCTACTCTTTCTAACAAAACAGTGGTTGGCAAAAGGCAAAAATAACTTACAATAAAATCTATAGTGCAAGAGACAGTAAACAGCAGCATCAGTATAGCAGAAGAACAAACAAATAAGCAAATTAACAGAGCTTGCCCATTGTTGGCTATGGTTGAGCTCTGAAATTCATCTGCTCTTGTGCAGTCAGAACACTTAGGCCTGCTAAGCATTACTCAAATGTCCCAGAGGTATGGCATGTACCACTGGGAAATATTGGACCAGAAGGGGCCACTGGCCAATGGGGACTGCCTTCTGTTGCCTTCTCCAATCCCCTATCCTTGTCCTACCCTCCCATACCATTCCAAGGCGGAAAAGAAAGATACAGTCTGTGTGCCCAGTGTGAGCAGTGTTGCCATTATGGGAGCCCACTTGCTGAGCATGAGCAGCACCATCTCCATCATTTGATCTTCACTTATTTGAGGGCTGCATTTGTACTTCTTGCCTCTGAGCTGGTGGATGATAGGCCACGTTCCTGGCTTGTACACCACTCTGCTAGTTGCCCATTACAGGTCAGCGTTTCTGTCTACTACCTGGCTCAAACATGACTGACATGCTACAAGCTAGCTAATCTCAGTTCAGCTGAGATCCATATACCAATGATGTTTCATTCATGTGGTAACCTAGAATCAAGCTGGTGGTTGTTTCCACATTCCTTAATCTTCCTGCTATTGTTGCATCCTGGCATTTCTTGTACTATCCGTCTAGCAACAAGAATTTAATGGTAGCAACCTACGAATACATATTCAGAAGTAGTTCATTAAGTTCAAACAGACTTGCTTACAAGTAAGTGCATGCAGAGTTGCAGCTTAATTGTACCATTTAGAATTTGCAGGTATCTACTGAAAACCAGCATGGTGTAGTGATTTGAGCATTGGACAATGAACCTGGAGACCAGGGTTTGGTTTCCTGCTCAGCCATGGAAACCCACTGGGTGACCTTAGGTATGTTACACACTCTCAGCCATAGACAACACTGTCATAGGTTCACCTTAGGGTCACCATGAGTTGGAAATGACTTGAAGGCACACAACAACAATTGCCAGAAATCTGTGAGGAAAAAAAAACTTAAAAAAACAAACACAAACCAGTCTAGTTGCCTGTAAAAAATAATGCTCTCAATTTCCTTTGCGAAATTGCTGTGGATGATGTAAGCCAGTGAATGTAAACTTCTTGTTTGGTACATTTTTCTTAAAAAAAAAATTACTTGCAACAGACTGCTTTCTTGATCTTTCTTTCAGTAACCATTAATGTTTACAAATGAAGCCAATTCAAAACCTTCACCACTGAAGCAAAATTTACATTGACATTAGAAAATTTATTAATCTGATGAGCATGAAAAAGAAACGGGGGGGGACCCATATATCGTGCTCATATTTATCAAACGCAGGCATACAGAGCACAAGCCCTTTTAAAGCAATAAGCTTTTCTTTCCACTCCTCCTGTTGTGGGAACTACCAGTAACTCAATAATAAGACTATAACTGGGTCAATAAAAATGGGGTCATCCTTTGCTAGTAAGCCTCACAAAATAAATGGCGAAGAGATTACTGCTACTTTGAGATGGGATTCAATTTAGTTTAAGATCATGATCATAATTCAAGAGTGTTTTCTTTGTTTTCTTCCCTGCCATATAAATGACTTGTCATTTGCAAGGAAAAAAATACATTTCCTGAAATTCAGATGACAGGATAATATCAGTGATGTGTTTCTGCCATGTTGCTTTAATAATATATCTGCAACAACAACCATGAAGTTTTCCAAGGACCATTATATTCAGCCAAATAATACCAACATAATTATTGAACACCCCTGGTATTATATAGCTGTAGGGTACATAGTGATTGTAGCCAGCCTATCAACAGCAATCACTGTTTCCAGGCAAGACAAAGTAACAGCATTGAAACAGCTGCAGTGCAGTTACTTCAGACTTTCAACACATTCCCAAAAGTTGCTGGCTTAGAAGAAAATTGTACTACCAGCCAGAGGACAGAATGTTAGTAAAGAAGGCTTACCTACCCTCCAACATTTTCACAAATGAAAACCAAGACATTTGTGGCCATGGAACATCAGAGTGTAATCAAGAGGGCAAAAGTTATAAAGGAGGATGAACACACAGGCTAGGAGAGGCTGCAGCAGTTGGCTCTTGCTTGAACCCACTGGGAAGGGCAAAATTTTGACCCCTCTTCTGCTCTCTTACCTGCTGTGCTAAGTGAGTGGAAACTACTTGAGAGTTCAAACTCAATTTGCAACCATTAAAGTAAATCAAGAGGGAAAGTGGGGAAAGAGAGAAACTGGGACATTTTGAAAGCAACCAAAAAAAAGGCGGGGGGAATAACAGAAGATTAATCTGGCCTTATCCCTGTCAAATCAGGACAATTAAAGGCTATGAAACTGGGGCAATGGCCTAAACCCCAATTCCATGTGGATTACCAAATGCCAGTAATGTATTTAAGTCTTTTACTCCAAGTCTCCAGTCAAGTCTCAAGTCCCTACCTTCAGATCTCAAGTTGAGTCTCAAGTCCTTGCAAGATAGTTTCAAGTCAAGTCTTGACTCAAGTCTCAAGTCTGGGAGCCAATTTTATATCCAACCTGTATTCCAGAATTTCTCGACAGAGTTGAAAGTCAGTTTTAATAATTTAAGTAGAGTTGGTCCTCTACTTTTATAATTTTGCCATCTCCAGCTTCAGAAGTGGGGAATAGGATCCTTCTTACTTCCTATTTGCAAAGCTGGAGGCTTTTCAGAAGTGGGGAATAGGATCCTTCTTATTCCCCATTATTGAAGCTTCAAGAGCTTTAGAAGGAAGGATCCTTACTCCTCAAGACCACTGCCTAACCCATTTTCTATTCCCCTCTGATATATACACCCTGCACTCTGGGCATGAGTCTTGCCTTCTGCTTTTAGGAAAAGTTTTAGAAAGCACCTCCTATATGTAGCATGGACTGGCTGCTGAGCAGACCTCAACCCACCTCAAGCCCATTGCCTAACCCATTTGCTGTTCCCTCTGAGACATGTGTCCACACTTTGGGCTTGAGACAGATCATCACGTGACCAGTAACTTGTAAGATTTCTAGATGAATGTTTCATGTTACTGAACCAAGTGCAGCAAGTCAGTCACTAAAAATAGGCAAGTCCCAAGTCGAGTCAAGTCAGTGTGCAACTTTTGCTGAGTCAAGTCCGAGTTGAGTCATTGAAGTGACTAAAGTCTGACTTGAGTCTGAGTCTATTGACTGGAGTCAACATCACTGCCAAATGCTGAGACTGATATCCACAATCATATCAGCACTGCAGCACCATAACTTTTGCTGCTGCCTCTAGTGGTGCTCTCTGGAGCACATGTCCATGCAGCGTCCTACCTCAGAGTGAGTTCCTCTGGGGTGACATGCTCCAGAGTCTGCCTCCACACGGCAAATTAGCTGGGATGATTATGAACACTTTTGTTAAATTATATTTTAACATTTTAAAAATGTTATATAGTATTAAAATGGGGTGGCGGTGGTGCAGATGTCCTTGAGCCCAATGCAAGCGGGAGGAAGGGACCGTCATCTTACCCTACAGTGCTTTGTTCTGAAGAAAGACCCTATCTACAGAACATTACATTGAAGATGAAGTGACCTTAAGCCATTTCCGCACTAGATTGTTATAGTGCTATTATTCCACTTTCAACATCCTACGGAATCCTGAGGGTTTGCAGTTTAGGGAGGGGCCTCAAAGGCCCTTCCCTAAATTGCAAACCCCAGGATTCCATAGGATGTTGAAAGTGGAATAATAGCACTATAGCAGTTTAGTGTGGAAATGGCCTTAGAAACTGTGGTGAACTGACACAGCTACCAATAAGATATCATCAAAGACTACACAAAGAACTACAAAAAAGAGTACGTCTGTGATGGGGCAAGAGGCAGTGACTTACCTCAGGAAGAACAATTGCTTTTTCCAGCCCTGAGGGCTACACAATAAAACTGGAGTTCAGAACATCACTTTTTAAGCTGCAACGTTTCCCACAAAAGTAACTTTTCCAACCTCTGACAAAAATGCCCAGGTGACCCACACACATGCAGCCACAACTCACTGTGTATTTTGAGAAGGAGAAGAATTTATACAGGGGGAAACAAAGCATCATGATTGTGACAAATTCATATTCTGAATTAGGTAATTAAAAACGGGCAACAAGTCTACTGACAAGTATATTTAGTTCAAGAAACTGAAGCAACTGCAAAGCCCTGTACATGGCCCCCAACTAGGGCAGAAAATGGAAGACTCTAATATTCTCTCTGCTGCACAGCAATTAAGGAGAAATATTTTTGAATATTGTGCAGTTCATGCTGAGAAGCTTCTCCTCTAACCTTCTATCTTCTGAATGTTTTAACAAGCACATTTTATAGAATTAAAGGGTACAGCCTTTCTTTAGCATTCAACTGTAGTCTGACAAGAAGACTATATGCCTTGTTAACATAGCTTATCTCTGGCCATATAACTCCCAATTAGGAGCAATAAATTGATAGTCACCATAGCTTAAAGAAAATGTAGATCAAAGGCAGCCACATGTAAGAATGAATATTTCAGGACCATGCTTCTACCAACCAGAAGTCTGGGAGGCCAAATGTCAAAACTCTTGCAAATCTGCTTCGAGGTAAAAAGTTCAAAAAGTCAAAATAAGCAGGCATCTATTTTACAAAATGAAATGAAGAAGAAGAAAAAAAACATAAATGCATCAGAGGCCTGCTATGGATAAATAGCAAAGCCATCTGCTTGAAAAGATGCATTGTGTGAGCAAGTGCCAGAGAGGCCTGGATATAAACTAGGCTCACATGCAGAATGAGACCAGTCTGCCCAGAAAAACAGGATTGGTGGATACCCCATTGGGCTCACCACATCATGTCAATCAAGGATAAGTGAAAATCACTGCATAGTAACAGAGTGGTCTCCTCTTTTCTGGCCCTCCTTACTCATTAGCAACTTTCCATCCTTCATGCTTGGAATGTCCAAACTCTGCTTTCCACATATAGACTAGAGCTACCATACATTCTCCTTTTACTTGGACATGTCCTCTTTTTCAGAGCTAAAATTTCTGTTGAGGCAGATTTATTAAACATACTACTTAAAGACAATGAAGATAATAGCACAACTTATGTGGTAGGGGTAATTAAAGTGAGAATTGTCATAGTGATTGCTGGTTTGAAGTACAGTCCTCCCTCCACATTTGCGAGTTTGACCTTCACAAATTTGACCTCTTTCCCTTGCATTCTCTTCCTCCCATTCCCATGCATTTTGCCCCAGCGCAGAGAACTTAACACCTAGGCAAAATGAACGGGAATGGAGGTGGGGGAAGGCTTGCGTGAGACTTCCCCCAGCCCCCCATTCCCTTCTGTTTTGCATGGGAAGGGAAAGGAAAAGGAAAAGGAAAAGGAAAAGGAAAAGGAAAAGGAAAAGGAAAAGGAAAAGGAGGGAGCTCCAGAAGGGAATGGAAGGGAGAGCAGGAGGGAGTTGTTTGTGGTTTTTCCACTTGGTTCTGCACCCTGAACTCTTGTGAAAGTGCAAGGGCTACTGTACTTAGTAAATGTGTCCTATTTTTAGCTTTCTTAAATATAGTAACTCTAACAAACACAACAGTAGAAAACACACACCAACAACAACAACAACAACAACTTTCATAGTTTTGGCAATGCTACGGCTTAACTTAGCTTAAAATATATAACCATCAATGTTTCTCAATATTTTGAGTTCTGTGCTATTCTGTACAGAAACAAAATGCTTTGCTTTTAGTACACCCTCTGGATATAATAGGGCAATCAAATGCATTTGAACTTGCTAACAATGCTGGGTCTAGGCTACCTGAGGACTATATTTTCTGTATGAGTCTGCCACAGTTTCAGATATTCAGGCATGAGTACTCTCCAAGTGTCATAGAGTAGCCAAGATAACCATGGTTTATCCTCTGTTTTCCCTGTGTCTACATGGGTGTTAAAATGTTCTGTTCTAGTCCCTCAGGGACTGTGCTACTTGCTTTTACTGTTATTTTATTTGCCATTGGTCACTGCAAATAGTCACAATAATTGTAGCTACCTTCCCTTCTCCTTTTCAGTAGTAGCCACTTCTTCACACCCTTCTGCTCATGGAAACAAGAGAGGAAGATGGGGGAATACGGCATGGTAGTGGCAAAGGGTATGGCTATAGTACTCATTCCCAGCACTACTGATACTTCACTTCCCCAGCCTTCTTATTTCCCAGCAGCTTCACCTTTCCTGCAGTTGCAACAAAAATGAAGGCTTGGGAAACAAAGCAGTAATAATGGTGAGAAGACACAATGGGTGCCTTCTGTGTCTGCAACGTGGTAGAGAAAGCATTTGCTTCCCTTGCTGTTGGTGCCAGCCTGCCTCCCTACTTTTCTGATCCAATTTCCTATGAATATCATGTCCTATTTTGGCATGTAATCAATTTCCTTCTGGATGCCAGCACAGAATCTTTCCATTTTTTTTTCTCTTCTGCTTCTCTAGTTGGAACATAAGCTTGGATGATGGTTATACTGATAGGCTTTCCCTGAAATCTTGTTGATATTACCCAATTAAACTGTTACATCCCCTGACTGCTTTTGCTACATTTCTCCTCACTATTAATGCCACCTCAGTTCTTCTCAAATTGTCAATTCTAGACTAAAACTTTATGTAATGATGTAATTGAAAATTGGCCATTCCTATCCAGTTTAGCTTTCTTACACCTATCTATTTATTTATTGAATTTATATGCTGCCTTTTCTCCCAAGGTGGCTTCCAAAAGGTTAAAGGAAAACATCATTAAAAGCATCTTAAACCATTAAAACATTAAAAGACATACAAAATTATAAAACTTACAATAAATTTTTAAAAACAACTAATGACTAAAATGTCTCTGGCTCACCCATTAAAAGCCTGCTTAAAAAGAATATCTTTGCCTGGCTATGAAAGGAAAACAGGGAGGGGGCCAGCCTAACCTCCTACTGAAGAGAGTTCCATAGGATGGGAACAGCCCCTAAGAAGACTCTCTCCTGTATCCTCACCAAGCAAGCCTGGGATAGCGGCAGGACCAAGAGAAAGCCCAGCATTGCTATGCTTGTGTGTTTCAATTTTTGTTTTACAATTTCTAGCTTGTCCTGATTTGTTCTTCTCACATTCCATGTTCCTGTTATATGTGTTGTGCAGCTTTGGACTTTCCATTCATATCTGAATATGGCAGAAGCTGAACATCCTTTTGACCTGAGTTGAATTGTATCATTAGACATAGCGCTGCTTGACCTTGGGAAGTGCTCTTCCCCAGTAGTGGGTTGAGTACATGCCAACCTGGAAGTCTCATCTTCTAGTACTACCTCTTGCTTCATTTTGGACTATCCCATCATCACAGGGTTTTTGATCATAGGAATGGTTTACCACTTCCTTCTTCTGTACAGTATTAACAACAGGTAGCTAAAGTGCCACTGCTATTGTCTCTGAGAGATCCTTCTACTACTGCTGCTGCCTGCTAGTTGTTTGACACATTTCATTTGGCCTCTCAACAAAAACCTGACTGGCATGGGTGATCCTACCAGTAGCAATGCTACCATTAGCATATCTTCTTGGCTTTTAAGAGCATGCAGTCTTCCCACCATGGAAATGTCAAAGTGGATTGCATATCTTGTAAAAATTTTTGGAAAAAAAAATTCTGAATGTGAACCATCACTTGGCTGTTAGCTACTTTTTTCAGCTAGGTGGCTTGAGATGTTGAGACACTCTTTCTTGTAAAGCAGAGGTGGGCAACTGTGGAAGGCTGGCGTGTGTATTAGTCTTCCAGGAGACCTTGGAGGCTGTATCTTTCCACTGCTCCTGCTCCCACAAATAAACAAATATCGTACATTTTTTTTGCCCCCAACTCCCATGCAGGAGCTATGGGGGCACTTCATCATTGGGGGGGCTTCTTACCCATTTCCTGTTTCACAGAAGGCCTCCTTGGGTCTAAATTGGTCATTAAGAAGGTCATAAAATGTGATGATAATGCATCCTTGGCCCCCTAGTGGACATTTGGGGGCATTTCAGGACAAAATGATTTTTTAAAAATTCAATTTTTTTTCTGGGTAGAAATTCCCTCTTTGCTCCCCTAGAATACATTTCAGGGCATTCTGAAACAAACAAAAAATATGGGGTCCATAAAAATGCCCCAAGGGGCACATGTATCCCATAGGCTACATTTTGCCCACCCTTGTTGTAATGGATGAGAACATTTTGCATATTATTTGCATCCCTATTATACAAAACAACCTTATGAGTCTCAGCTCATGGGAGTTTAAAATGCTAGACTTGAAATTCTAATGTGGGCAAGAACCATCCCCCCTTTCCCCTCAAACTGGTTCTGGAGATTTTCCCATTGACAAGGAATGCTCTGCCACTTCTACAATCTGCCCCAAAGCTACTTGTGCACAACTGCATAAAAACACTAAGGATGCAATCAAGCTCTTTTGATATCAATGTAGTCTTTGCAGCTGAGTTCAAAGGGAATGGACTGCATTCCCCCACCCCATAACATGTATTAAGCTGATGTAAAAAATGGAAATATATTCACTGGCTCTTTGCAAATCACTCATGTGGATGTTTTAAGTCAGAGCATGTGAACCTTTTCATTAGTTTCACCAGATATTTTAAACATAACTAAAGAAAAACACAAGTATATTAACAAGATAGTAGTCCAAATAAGAGGGAGACCAAACAATTATTAAAGAAATGTTACCTGTAACTAATCCACCTGGTTTTTGAATTCAAGATAAGATCCCTTGCTTCTCAGTGGACATCAGGTTTTGGCATTTATTTTTGCAGAGTGGCAGCTGGCAGCTTCCATGTCAGGGGGCAGCAAATCTGCTCTGGGGCTTAGTTTGAACTTTAAAGGCATTATCCACAATGCTGAACCCTATCTCCTATTGTATTTTTTATGGGTGTCCTAATACAAATATTCACGATAAGGTTGGCTTGTTTAATGAGCAAAGGGAACAGACTAGCCCTTCCTTCCTATATTAATGCTCTCTTTCTTTGGAGAGCAATAACATAAAGAGGACAGATCCTCAACTTATCAAGACTCTTCATATAAGGTAGAACACTGAAAAATCAAGCTGCTTAGTGTTGCTTAGTGCTATCTAGTCTACTTCAACTTCAGGTGACTGTGTAAATGAAGGAACTGCAAGAGATCCTTTTGTGACTTCCTCTGTTAAGTCAATTCACCTGTAATATGACTTCCCCTCTTCCTGCTGCCTTCAATTTTCCAACATTATCATATTTTCCAGTGAGTCATGACTTCTCATGTTATTTCTAGGGTATGACAGCCTCCGTCACTTTGTCTTCTAGAGGGAGTTCAGGCTTAGTATAATCTCTTTACACATTTATTTGTTATTTGTATGAAACTCTCCACCAGCAGCATATTTCAAATGAGTCAATCTTCTTTCTGTCACCCTTCTTCAAGGTTCAGCTTTCACACCCTTGCACAGAATGTGGAAATATTATGGTATGGTTAGCTCTGACTTTATTATTCAAGAATATATCTTTATACTTGAGGATCTTATCTAGTTCTGTCATAGCTGTCCTTCAACGTCTTGGTCTTCTTCTGATTTCTTGGCCAATGTGTGTTTACAAGTCCTCTAGCATCTCTTCCTTTTCTGAATCTCACTTGAACATCTGGAATTTGTCTCTCCATATATGTTAAAGGGGCTTTGTTGCAAATTCTTAAGGATCACTTTGTTTGCTTGGAAGATTAATCTTACAGTCTGATAGTTACCACAAGCTCTGGAGTACATTTCCTACCAAACATTCTCTGCAGTGGTGCATCCCCCAAAAAAGAAATGTGTGTGTGTGTGTGTGTGTGAGAGAGAGAGAGAGAGAGAGAGAGAGAGAGAGAGAGAGAGAGGAGGGAGGGAGGGCAGTACTAAAGTAGGGGTAGAGAAACATTGGCTGTGCAAACATTTGGAACCACAGTTCCATTGATCGCTTATCACTGGGCTCCAGAGGCTTATGAGAGTCCATAACATCTGAAGCATCTATGGTTCCTGACACCCGAACTAAACCATAGTGTAGCCTCAGGTGCCTCCTCTCTCTTCAACACAAACACAAAGACTGCAAGTCTCTCTAGCACAGTGGTTCTCAACCTGTGGGTCCCCAGATGTTTTTGGACTTCAGCTCCCAGAAGCCCTGAGCATTGACCATAGTGGCTGGGGCTCTGGGACCTGAAATCCACAAACATCTGGGGACCCACAGGTTGAGAACCACTGGTCTAGCACAAATATAAGATCTTCTTCCTTCTGGTTTTTGATGGACCACATTTGAGTATTATATGAAACCCAAACTATAGGTCATTCTAACTACAATTTATGTGAAACAAGCCACCTTCATAAACCATAGTTATCAGTTTTCTTGGTTCATTAAACAACAGTTAAGACTGCTTAGTTTTAGATACTAAATTGAAATAATGAAAAATAAGAGATATGGTTTAAATTCATGTCGTCTTTTTTTGTTTAAGCAGGTTTTCCACTTGCAGGATGGCTTCTTATGCTATATGTTTTGCTTCATTTTTAACTATTGTTTGCCTTTAAATGATTTTACACTGTTATAATGTGATATTTTTAATTATTTTTAAATGTTTATTGTTAGGATTTAGGTGATTATTTTTGTGAACCACCTTGGCTCCCACTCTTGGAGAAAGAAAGCATATAAATAAAATAAAAAATATGAATAAAATTATCTATCTCTCTGTCTCTCTATCTCCTTATGACTGCATTGGGAGAGCAGAGAAGAAAATAGTGTTAATCCAAGGCTCAAACTCCTTTTCAAAATGTTAAACTACAGACTGCCATTCACAAGTGAATGCAGCCAGGAGTGAAGGAGTACATAGGGGCCATTCTACGTCAATGTGAGCAAAGTAACAATCCAAATACAACTTTTTTAAAAATAAAAAGTATGATAAATCTCTTTTACATAGCCAAGGTACATTAATATTTATCCATCTGTCTTTATGGCTGTATGTGTTAAAGTCTATGAAGACTTTGCCAATCTTCCCACTATTTGTGTACAGAAATTGGGTACTGTATCATGTGCAAGTTTACATTATAGCCTACACAGATATAATGAAAAAAGTGCAAATGATATGCCATCCAGTTGCTCAACAGGAAGCAAACCTGATCTAACCTGCCATTATTTGGCCACAAACATATTGGAATGATTTGCAAATATGTATGGCTGTGTATCTTCAAATTACATTGATTATGAAAAGTGTATTTACAATAAACAATACCATTACATCTCAGGCTACCTGTTACTTAGCAACTCTCCCACGCTTTTTCTTTTTTACACACTCTGGCTTTCTTTTTCAGAAATTAGAAAGCCAGGAATTCATGCAAGGCACTTCCATAGGTCCTCCTAATATTGGGTTACACTTTGAATTAATATGGAAGCTGAGTGTTCCTTGACCTACCAAAGATCCATCTAATCAAGTTATCCTCTCTTCCACAGTGTGAGCCAGATACCTTCTGGAAGCCTATAACTGCTCATGAAGGCAACAATCTTCTCCTGTGATTGTCCCCCAGCAACTGATACTCACAGTACCTGTCAAAGTTGTAAAGGTGGGGCACCCAGAATTTCCCAGCCCACATGGCCAATGTTTTGAGTATTCAGAAGAGTAAGTAAGAGCTTCAACAAAAGGCTGCAGCATGCAATGCTGAAGTTTAATGAACTTTTGGATACTCCATTTTCTCCCTACCTAAGGTTTTGTGTTTCTGTTCTCTGCATTAGTCATTTAGCACTGCATGTCCATAGAGAATGTTTGCTCCTCATTGGCATGTCTTCAGGATTCTCTCTCCCTCCTGATGGCTTCTCCCCCCTAAAAGTGTTGTTATACTTCTGCAAATCTTGGGGTTCTTTCATCCCAGTTAACAGTCTTGTGCAATGTATGAATGGTGCTATTTTAGGCTACATACTTGGAGAACTCAGAGTGTTAGTCATATATGTCAGGGATAGGGAATTATGATCAGATGAAACCTGTGGATGTTCCTCATCTAGCTCTCAAGCTGTTTCTGCTTTTATCTCTTATCACTAAGAAATAGCAAATGGTTTTGAAATTTGAAACAGTGGATAGAACTAGAGGTGGGCAATCTGTTATAGCAGATGTAATGGACAAGATCATATATCACAGCCTATTTTACATAACAATGAATCTGTAGCTATGCAGCCAAAATGCAACAAAACCCTGTTAGGGAACTGTGAAGAGGCATACCGAGCATGTCTACTGCATATCAGGCAGTCCTGTTATACTCTGGCACTTCCTGACTGGTGTCCTGATGTGTATTAGAAGGTGCCCCAATTTGTATTGGGGTACATTGCACATTAGGCTTGGGTGCACCACTTACTGCACTGGCTACCAGTGTGCAATGGATGCCTATACTCTGTAACATTGCAGTAGACCCTACATGAATATAGACATGGCGAAGCTACTCAGTTCAACTTCATGCAGATATATGGCCATTTGTGGAGACATAAGTACCAAGCAGAATGACAGCCTACAGCAGTATCTGAATATGAAACTTACATATACTCAACATAACTAATAGGTAGTAGTCACTCATAAACCCAGTGGAAGCTGGTGGCCTCCATGTTAATGGAGTCATAAGTCCACTCTGGGATTTACTTTGAACTTTTAAATGAGGTATGCATGGTGCTCAGCCAATTTTGAGGAAGTAGGTCAGCATCTTGGATATGTCCACTACAATTCTGAGTAAAACACCTCAAGTTGCTGTCCTATTGACATAGAAGCCGTCAGATGCCACTGGATAATCCTATGTTCGTAGAATCTGTATAAATTCATTTTAAAGTCTTCTAAGCCTGTGCCCATCCTCACATCTTTCAGAAGTGATTTTCACGCATTAATTATGCATTTCATTCAAACATATATATATATATATATATATATATATATATATATATATAAAAACTTTGGTTTGCCTGCCTTTAACTCATTGCCAATCAATTTCACAGCATGGTCCCAAATTCTCAGATAAAGAGAGAAAGAAAGAGCAAGAGAACTTCTGTTGAAGACTGATATTCCTTTTCAGATAAGAACTTTACTGATAAGAACTTTCCTTCACAGATAAGAACTGATCTTCTGTTAGAGATAACAAGAGGAAAAGTGTAAATGGAACACTATTTTCAGATATGTTTTATTAAATGCATAGTGCTGCATCTCAGATTTAAGTGCATGTGATTGAGATCGCAAAGGCTGGCTCCTCTGCTCCTTCCATGCCAAGGGAACCCCTCCAGTTCCCTGCAAATGCTGCACAGAGTCAGGAGGCCTCTTTATACGGGCAGGACTATAACACAGTGAACAGTAGTAATCTCTGAAAATCATACAGAAGCACCTTCTCTGAGCAGAATCCCTCCATCCATACATAGAAGGATGATACTGAACCTCACCCAATTATTTATCCAAATGACTGATGTCTTAGGCAATAGCACCAAATGCATACCCTCCAACATTTCACAGATGAAAACCAGGATGTGTGTGGCCAAGCAATATTTAGGATCAATATGCCAAAAATGAGGAAGAACACACAAAGTAGGAAAGGGCTGCAGCAGTTTACTTCTGCCTGAGTATAAAGAGAAAGGCAAAATTCTACCCCATCTCCTATTCCCCCATCCAGTGAGTTAATTGAGTGCAAACTACTTTTGCACTTTCATCTCAGTTTGCAGCAACTGAAGTAAGCTGTGGATGAAGAGGGACAGTGGAAGGACAAGAGAGAAATCACAGCATTTTAAAAATAGCTGAAAAAGTGGGGTGTCTAGTGGGACTGTCCCTGCGAAACTGGTACAGCTGGAGGGTATACAGGCAGGTTTAGTTGGAAGTGAGCATAGCTGACATCAAGTGAGACTTATTTCCAAGTACTGGAATTAGAAGTGTGGAGGAAGGGAATGTCGCTATATCTGATATGGAAGCAAACCTATGTTCAGTTGTTTCCATTCTTTCCATTTGGATTTATGTAATCATTGTCTTAACTTTTCCTAGTACACAGATATATTACAAATATGATTTGTAATTCAAGAAATCCATGTCTCTTGAGGCCTGACCTTTAACATTATTTCACGCAATCAGACAATAGTTGTTGGAAATAAATGTGAAATCCAAGAAATATAAAAGTGTTTATGGAGCAGTTTTTCTTCTAATTCAAGCTAGACTAAACTTGAATATTCTCACATTCTAAAGTTGTACTGTGTCTTTCTAAATTAGAAGTCAAAATAGCTACCAGAAATTTTGACTGAGATTTATGGAACAAAATATACTCACAACCCAGAGGATAGCATTTTGCTGCAAAACCATTAGGTGTGAGCAGTACATTTTGTTCTAAAGGAAACTGTAGAAAAGAATGATTCCAAACAAGAGTAAAATGAAGGATCGGCCATAAGAGGATGTACATTGAGGGACACAACAAACAACAATAGCTGATGCACACAAAAAGACAATCTCAACAGCAGCTGCCTTTTGGTGGCCGTTCCCATTCCCTTATCCACCCACTTTGGAAAGTGGCACCTTGGGAGAGCTAAAATAGCAGTCATTAACCCACTATTTCTGTGAAAATCTCCCCTCAAATTATATCCCCTTGTGCCTGAAATTCCACTCCAGCTCCCTGGAAATGCAAAAGAGAAGGGGAGTGTAGCTACCTCTTTCATGTTGCTTACTGTAAAGCAGCTGCATATGTTCATGGTTTCTAAATATCACTCAGTGATCATTTTTGCATCCAGAATCCTTCCTTACTGTGTTGCAAAGTGCAAGTGAAATTGACAACATGGTACCAATGGCAACTAATCAGCCAGGGGACAAGTTACACTGATTTTTACTTGTTGTTAGAGAAGCTATCACAAGCGAGATAGGCTGGATTTAATTTGAACGAAAAACTACATTTGGGGATATTCTTACTGTCATTGATTAGCACTATTAACTGCAACCCCAGAAGAAGCCTTTTCTCTCATTGGGAATTGCTCGTTCTTTGGACTTGAGGTTATGTGTACTATATATTAAGAGCTGGTTGGAAGACCCCAAAAATACTCCAAAATGAATATTTTGCCTAATGTTTGTTGGACGTAGTTTTGTTGGATAATTGGAGTACAGACAGATCCTATCTGGAAGGGCGGGGAAATAGCTTTGTGACATGATCTTGGGCTGACCCAGTATGTTTTGCTACCTGGGGAAAAAGACAAGATGACACTCACTCACTATGCCATGTAAAAAATTTGACCAGAGAAATTTGCCTTCAGTATTGGCTGTTCCTAGGACACCAAAGAGCAACAGGCTAGCTTGGTGTATATAGGTCAGACTATATAGCACACATACAGCTTTGTCATCTGCAACTCACCACTACCTCCTGAGGTGGTCATCTCACTTCACCTCATGGTAGAACCAGTCCTCACATAGAAACAACTCTGCATATTGTATTGTAAGTGCACTAAAAATCAAATCCATATTCCAGCCAGAAGCTATCACAATTTATCTTCCTTTTCTCATCACATTGTGAAAAGATTTTACAATGGCAAGTAAAAACAAATGAGCAGATTTATCTTTCCTCTCTTATAAATCATAGCATATTATTGAGCAGGACTGGGAAGAAACCACTGATTATGAAATGGTTAGTGAGCAGGAGTGAACATGCTGTGGTTTGGGATATGGTCCCATCACTTCATCTTCTCTGGGATACAAAATATTTCTCAGCGGGTTGTGTTGAAGAAGATTGGTAAAGAGTAGAATTATTTGGTTTCTTATCCATTACATGTCATTTTTATAAAATATAATCACGCCAATATATTTTAGCTCTTTTTAAGGCCTTTATACAACTGTACCACAGGCTTAATGTATTCTGGTTGAGTTATGTATCCCCTTATAGAATAATGAGGAACAGAAGGAGGCCATCTGTACAGTGTAACTATCTGATGTAGAGGACAGGTAGGGTTTTCCCTTCATGTGCTAGGGACCAGTGGCATATTTATGCCCCTTCATTACAATGGTTTCTTTCTTTCCTGTAAATTTGCCTCAGACCAGTAGCCAACAGCAGGTGGGCACATATCAGTCTACAGACCACCACTTTGAGTAGCACTGACGTAGTGTTTTATAGAATCATAGAATCATATAAATGTAGAGTTGGAAGAGACCACACGGGCCATCCAGTCCAACCTCCTGCCATGCAGGAACACCCTCAAAGCACTCCCGACAGATGGCCATCCAGCCTCTGCTTAAAAACCTCCAAAGAAAGAGATTCCACTACACTCCGAAGCAGCATATTCCACTGCCGGACAGCCCTGACTGTCAGGAAGTTCTTCCTGAGGTTCAGGTGGAATCTCCTTTCCTGCAGCTTGAATCCATTGCTCCTTGTCCTGGTCTCTGGAGCAGCAGTAAGCAAGCCCTCTCCCTCCTCTATGTGGCATCCCTTCAGATATTTAAACATGGCTATCATGTCCCCTCTTAACCTTCTCTTCTGCATTCAAAGTGCCTCACATGCCTCATTTCATCATAAACTTTACAACACTGAAATGTCATCATATTACTGATGGAAAGGCCAAGATTGCAAATAATAACTAACCTGAGGCCATATAATATTTTCATAGCAGAAGTGAGATTTCAACCATAGTCTTCCTGCTTCGTAGCTTGGTCTCCCAGCTCCAAGATCATGTACCCTCCAACACTTAACAGATAAAAACAGGGACAGGTGTGGCCCAGTAACATCAGCATATGGTCAAGATGGCAAAAGTTATTAATGACAAAGAACAGACAAACTAGAAGAGGCTGCAACAGTTTGCTTTTGCTTGAATCTACATGAAAGTGCAAGATTCTGGCCCTTCCCACTCCTGAGTTGATAGAATGCAAACTAATTTTTCACTCTGAACACATTTTGCAGCAACTGAAGGAATCCAAAGACAAAGGTGGAAGTGGGAGGAGAAGGAGAAAGAAATAAGACATTTTAAAAGCATGTTACCAGCTCTCCAAATACAGGCCCAATACAAATGAATATACTTCGTGTGTTTTAATACATGTCCATTAAAAAAAAACAACAAAGCAAGTAAGTAGTATTTCTCCTCTATTGCTACCTGCTTAATGAAGAATATAATATGGAAGTGCCCTGTCAGACTGAAAAATATGCTACAAAAGCCTGACATAAGAACTCAGTATAGTGGCAAAAGCATTAGAGAAGAGAACTAAGACTATCTCACAATATTGGGAAAAGAGCAATTCTTTAAAGCAGGAAGTGGTAACTTGTAACCATCCAGATGTTGCTGGGCCCCTATTAATTTCCCACCCTGTGTGGGCTAGGGCAGAGGGGAGCTACAATCCAACAATTATCTGGAGGACCACAAGTTGTCCACCTCTGCTCCAAATGAAGTAAGCTACATACATGTAGCATTTAGTTGTATGACTGTTGTTTCCCACAGTTCTCTGCAGGTCTTACATCAGCAGGTCTGACATCTTGAAAAATATGATGTTCCTTCCATAGAATTGTGAGCACAGTAGCCCTTCCACATTCACAAGGGTTTGAGGTGCAGAACCCCCATGAAAGTGGAAAAACCACAAATAACGTTCCCCCACCACCCACGATTCATCTCCAGAGTTCTCCCTTCCATTCCTTTCCCTCTGGCCCCAGTGTTTGGTGGCGGGGGGAGGCAACTAAAAGGCTTACTGATACTTTCCTCTCAGAGGGAAAAAAGCAGAATTCTGGCATTCTAGCTGCTTCTGGCCATCTTGAAAAAGTATAGGTAGGGCAAAGAGAGTACCTGACAAATTAGCAGCCATTACACAGCTGAACATGCAGCAATGTGGCAGATAGGACACACCTCCAGCAGTGGCGGCGGGGGGGTGCTCACTCAAAAGGGAAAAAAATCCATTTTAAACACAAGCCTTGCAAGCCTGGGGTGAGCAACGCAAGGGAATGCAGACAAGCATATGGATATTTTAAATGTATACTTATTTATTGGTGAACTTGTTTAAGTTGCAAGTGAATTTATCGTATCTTGATTCCATATGTATTGTATTTTCAGTTATTATGATAGTTAAAATCTTTAAATAATAAATTAAAAAATGGAATGGGAGGAAGAAAAGAAGGGGGAGACAAGCATGTACCTCACAAATAATCAAATTCATGAAGGTCAAACCTCCGAATGTGAAGGGAGGACTGTAATTACAAGAGTGAAGGAAAAGTGAAAAGGAAACAAAATGATGCCAAGAGAGAAACACAATTGTGAAAGTGGCTATATTTTATACCCTCCAACTGTCCCAATTTGGTCCTGATTAATCCTCTGTTATCCCACTTTCTCAGCTGCTTTTAAAATGTACCTCTCTCTTCCTTCCCCTTTCCATTTTTGTCTTTGGCCTACTTCAGTTGCTACATACTGGGATGAAAGTGCAAAATTAGTTTGTGCTCATTTAAATCAGAAGTGCGGGAGAGAAGAAGAAGAAGCAGAATCTTGCCCTTCCTTGTGGACTCTGGCAAAAGCAACCCCCTGCAGCCTCTCCTAGCTCATGTGTTTTTTCTTATTTATAATTTTTGCCATCTTGACCACACTCTGATGTAGATTGGCCACACATATCCCAGTTTTCAACTGTGAGGCACTGGAGAGTATGATATTATTAAAATGGTGAACCCATTCCTTCACTAGAGGCAGAACGTAAATACAGATAAAATACATTAAAACAGATTACATTGAACTCTATTTAACCAGATCTATTTTACAAAATAAATACAAAAATTTAACTAGATTATTCTAGGTATCTATTTTAAATGTACTTTGTGCACCATCTGCTCTTAATGATAGAATTATATACTTTTCCAAATACATCAGGCATTTAAATAAATGCAACATCTTGAGAATGGTGTTTCTCTCTGGAATTGTTTTTATTACAACAATGGCCACGTGGTTACTATGTTTGAAACTACTGCCATCCTTGTCTGTTATTTCTGCTTTCTCTGGTAAGCCCAACCTGTGTTTCAAATCCAGCAGAAAGAAATACAGTTCCAGCAACTAATTATTTAAAGTCAATTCAGTTATTCATTAAGTGAGAAACTTTCTAACAAAGAGAGACAATTTAATTATTTTTTTTAACATACTTGATTGACATTACTTGGAATTTCAGCAGGAACATAATTCTGGAATTTATTAGAGAACCAACTGGGAAATGTAAAATCAGTGGGCTTCTCATTGAATTAATTAATCTTTTAATTAAATAACATAATTGTAGAATAAAGTTATTAATTAATTAGTTTAACAAGATGCCAACAAATTTTTGGGAAAATTCCAGCATTCTCTCTCCCCCCATCTTGTTGTTAGAACAAGTGGGCATAGCTAGCATAGGGCTACCTTTGCTTTTGCATGCCAGAGCTCCACCTTTCGTCTTCCTGTGTTCAGGTGATCAGATCATGTGACCCAGGACAGTTGCTTGGGTCATCGGTCCCATAAAAGAATGAGACCCCTCCTTCCTCTCTCTTTGAACTCTTCGCTTGCTCCTCTCTGACCATGCTTCGCATCTCCATCAGAAAAGATGGTGAGTTGGACCGAAGCTATCTCTATTCTTAGCTAGCTAGGCAGGAGGATCTCCAATACATATGTAGATGTAGAATTCATTAGTAAAGTCTTTTAAGTTTGTAATCTGAAGCTGCCTGCGTTTGTTTTATTTCTCCAGTCAGTCTGAGATCAGGTTATAGACAGAACTGGACACATTTCTTCTGCTACTCTGCTAATTGAGGCTGAACCCTCACAATTTTAGCTTCAATAGAATTTCCCAAATAGGGCTAACACTCTGGGAAACTTTAATTTCCAACATTTTTTGGGTCCTTGGGACCCAGACTCCAGTGCTTTGTCTGATAACCACACGTGGCCACGTGGCCCTGCAGACTGACTGCTTAAACAATAGAAGATTAAGAAAAGATGGCTTCCGCTCATCCTAACCCATTTCTTACTACTGAAAAGTTAAATGGGAGTAATTACCACACCTGGTCATGGAATGTGCAAATGCAATTAACTACAATGGGACTATTTAATGCTGTGAAAGGACAGCGGCCCATAGAAGATGAGGCAAAACAAGAACAATTTGACCGGGAGGATGAGAGAGCAGCAGCTTATATCTGCCTAGCAATTGATTCAAGCATTATTTACCATATCAGAGATTTGAAAAGTGCTGAAGAAATATGGGAAAAACTGAAGAAATTATTTGATTCTCCCAGTATTGCAAATCAAAGTGGTATTATAATAAGACTTGCAAATACAAAACTGTCCAATCCTCGATATTTGAATGAGCATATTAACAAGTTTATGACTATGCTGTCTGGATTTCAACATCCTGGAGAAACTCTTCCAGAATCTGTGAAACTGGGACTGTTTTTGGCTAGTCTTCCTGAATATTATGGGCCAATAATTGATGTTTTGCAAATTAAGGGAGATCTGACTTTGCAAATTGCTGTTGCTGAAGTTATGGAATATCAAAATGGGAAAAATTTGACAAATTGTAAATTTGGAGCAAAAGCTGTTGAAACACAGCTCGCTCAACTTGCTGCAGAAAATTTGCATATCAAAGCCTCTTCTTCACCCAAAACAAAAGGGAGCAATAAGCCTAGAAAGCAGCAGCAGAGGCCAAATGCCAAGAGTAATTTTAAGTCAACTTTTAACTCCAAGCAGAAATCTTCCTCAAATGTTAATGTTGGTCTAATTAATGAACAACTACTTCAATCTATTGAAAATCAGAATCACGATATGATTGTTATTGACAGTGGTGCTACCAGTCACTATTTTAATCGCAGAGACTTGTTTGTGGATCTTGATACAAGCATAAATTTTCCTGTTTACCTTGCCAATGGGCAACCAGTGCTTGCAAAAGGGAAAGGCACAGTCCTTTTGCAAACAAAACTTGGCCCCAACAGGATAGAGACTTTAAGAATTCCTGATGCCTATTATGTGCCAGATTTAAAAGCCTCTCTTTATAGTGTCAGAACCACTACAGCAAGGGGAAACAGAGTCATTTTCAAAAAGGAATCCTGTTTTGGTTTTCATGGCAGAGATTTAATTTTTCGAGGAATCCTAAAAGGTGACTGTTACCAAATGCAAGTTTTGAATTCATTTGCAAATAATGTAGTCCAATGCAATCACAAAGACTGTTTGAACTTGTGGCATCGCAGATTTGGTCACAGAAATGTAGAATGAGTTAAGAGACTGGCCAATCAAGAACTTGCTAGAGACTTTAATTTCAAACCATGCTCTAACAATGAAAAATGCATAGATTGTTTAAAGGCAAAGGTAGTTAGAGCTTCACATCCACCAGTTGCTGACAGACTATCCACCAAACCACTGGGCCTTTTACATACCATCTTTGTGGTCCATTCAGCCAAAAGTCTGCAGGTGGAAATTCTTACTTTATGACTATTATTGATGATTTCAGCAGATATACATACACTTATCTTCTCAAAGAGAAAAGTCAAGCCTTTCAAAAATTCAAAGAATACTTTAATCTTGTCTCTAATAAATTTGGCTACAAACCTAAAAGCCTATGTTCTGAAAATGGAAGTGAATTTGTTACTGCAGAGTTTGATGAGTTTTTAAAAGAACATGGCACTGAGCATCAAACTACCCAAGTTTACACTCCAGAACAGAATGGGCTGGCAGAACAAATGAACAGAACACTCAAAGAGATGGTAGTCACCATCCTTTTAGAGGCTAACATGCCTAAACGCTATTGGTCTGAAGCTATTATGACTGCCACATATTTGTGCAACAACTGCCAACCAAATCCAGAGATGTAACTCCATTTCAGTTATGGAATGGAACTAAGCCCAAACTGAATCATTTCAAAGTCTTTGGAAGTAAAGCATATACCTACATTCCCAAGCAGAAAAGAGACAAACTTGACTGTAGAAGTGAAGAGGGAATTTTTGTTGGTTATGCTAGAAATGGTTATCCGAATTCTGAATCCAGATGGGCGTACAATAAAATTATCAAGTGCTGTTTATGTTGATGAAAGGCCACAGCCCAAATCTAATTCAAACCAAGGTGTCTATCCAGATTTGTTTGCAGTGGAAGGAGACTCCCACCAGCAACCAGAGTATGTGACACTCTGCCACCCTCCAGATGTCTTGCATCCAGAAGGGGCTACAGATGTGGTGAACCAGCCAGAGGATGCGGAACCGGACGGCACTCAAGAAGCAGAGCTAGGTATCCAAGTCCAGGTAAGAAGATCTGAACTCAGCAACAGAGGTGTACCACCCGACAGATTCTCTTATCTAGCCACAGAGGAGAAGATTCCACAACCCTCTGTCTGGCAAAAGATCAAGGGACTACCAAAGTCAGATTCACAGAAGTGGGTGGAAGCTGCTGTTGAGGAGATGCAATCTTTATATAAAAATAAAACATGGACTTTGTCAGAATTGCCAAAAGGAAAAAGGGCAATTGGCTGTAGATGGGTCTTTACCACAAAACAGGATGCAGAAGGGGAGATTCAGAGGTACAAAGTCAGGCTCGTGGCAAAGGGATACACCCAAGAATTTGGTGAGGATTACAACAAAACTTTTGCCCCAGTAGTCACACACACAACCATCAGAACTCTCCTAGCTGTTGCAGCCTCTAAGAAAATGCATGTTCAGCATCTTGATGTTAAAACAGCTTTTCTTTATGGACAGTTAGATGTGGGATTGTATATGGAACAGCCTCCAGGATTCCAAGTTCCTGGGAAAGAGCATCTTGTATGCAAATTGAACAAGAGCATTTATGGCTTGAAACAGGCTGCCAGGGTATCAGAGTGAGAAACTAAACCAGCTTCTTGCAAAGAGGGGTTCACTCCAGGCACTGTTGACAAGTGTGTTTACAAAAGATTCAGAAACAATAAATGGACTTATATTACGTGTTATGTTGATGATTTGATCCTGTGCAGTCAAGATAAAACAGATAGTGAGGAGACAGTCAACAATCTCAAGAAAGAGATAGATATCAAGAATTTGGGAGACATCTCACACTATCTTGGAGTACAAATAGAAAGAAGCAGTGATGGAAGCTTCTATCTTAACCAGAAACAGAAGATAATGGATCTTCTGGACTGTCTTGGCCTAAAGGATGCCAAAACTATGCCAACCCCAATGGAAGTGGGTTTCTTAAAGAACACTGAGAAATGTGAACCTTTGAAAAATGGAGACAAGTATAGGACTGCAGTTGGAAAGCTACTATACATAGCTAATTTCACCAGAGCCTATATTGCAAATGCTGTTGGTATCTGATGCAGAATGGTTAACTCTCCTACTGAAAGGGATCTCACTGCAGTGAAAAGAGTTGCCAGATATTTGAAAAGAACTGCAGATTACAAGCTGATGTTGCCAGCCTGTGACCAACCACGACTGGTTGCCTATGCAGATGCGGACTGGGCTGTAGATCTGGCAGACAGGAAATCAACCAGTGGAAACCTGATCTTTTATGGTGGAGGAGTCATAAACTGGTCAGGTAAGAAGCAAGCCACCATTGCAGATTCTTCCACAGGTGCTGAGTGTGTTTCTGCAAAAGCAGCATGTGATGATATAAAGTGGCTGCATAATTACTTCTGGACTTTGGCCTAACAGAGCCCAAGCCAACCATTTTGATGCAAGATAACCAAAGCTGCATCAAGATTTCTGGAAGTGAGAAGCCACTCAAGAAAAACATTGACATTGCTTTTAGTAAAATGCAAGAGATATGCCGTAATGGACTTGTTCAGCTAGAATACTGCAATACAGAAATGATGATTGCTGATATTCTACCAAGCCTCTACCAAGAGACCAGTTCCAGAGACTACGAGAAGGCATGAAGATCCTCAATGTGGGTCCAAGAAGAATGAGAAGGGGACTATTGGGGAAATTCATGCATCTCCTCCCCCGCCCCATCTTGTTGTTAGAACAAGTGGGCATAGCTAGCATAGGGCTACCTTTGCTTTTGCGTGCCAGAGCTCCACCTTTCGTCATCCTGTGTTCAGGTGATCAGATCATGTGACCCAGGACAGTTGCTTGGGTCATCGGTCCCATAAAAGAATGAGATAGAATCATAGAATCATAGAATCATAGAAATGTAGAGTTGGAAGAGACCACAAGGGCCATCCAGTCCAACCCCCTGCCATGCAGGAAAACCCTCAAAGCACTCCCGACAAGTGGCCATCCAGCCTCCGCTTAAAAACCTCCAAAGAAGGAGACTCCACCACACTCTGTGGCAGCACATTCCACTGCCGGACAGCCCTGACCGTCAGGAAATTCCTCCTGAGGTTCAGGCGGAATCTCCCCTCCTGCAGCTTGCATCCATTGCTCCTTGTCCTGGTCTCAAGAGCAGGAGAAAACAAGCCCACTCCCTCCTCGACATGACACCCCTTCAAATATTTAAACATGGCTATCATGTCCCCTCTCAACCTTCTCTTCTGCAGACTAAACATACCAAGCTCTCTAAGTCTGTCCTCATAGGGCATGGCTTCCAGGCCCCTCACCATTTTGGTTGCCCTCCTCTGGACCTGCTCCAGCTTATCCATATCCTTCTTGAATTGGGGTGCCCAGAACTGGACACAGTATTCAAGATGAGGTCTAACCAATGCAGAATAAAGTGGTACCAATACCTCCCTCGATCTAGACACCATACTCCTATTGATGCAACCGAGAATTGCGTTGGCCTTCTTGGCTGCTGCATCACACTGCTGACTCATGTTCAGCTTGTGGTCTATGAAGACTCCTAAATCCCTTTCACACGTACTGTTAGCCAGCCACGTGTCCCCCATCCTATATTTCTGCATACCATTTTTTCTGCCTAAGTGTAGGACCTTACATTTCTCTCTGTTGAAATTCATTTTGTTAGCCTTGGCCCAGCTCTCCAATCTGTCCAGGTCCTTTTGAATTTTGATCCTGTCATCAGGCGTATTAGCAACCCCTCCCAATTTGGTGTCATCTGCAAATTTGATCAGCGTGCCCTCTATTCCTTCATCCAAGTCATTAATGAAGATATTGAACAGCACCGGGCCCAGGACAGAACCCTGTGGCACCCCGCTAGTCACTTCTCTCCAGGATGAGAATCTGCCATTGGTGACCACCCTTTGGGTACGGTCAGTCAACCAGTTACAAATCCACCTGACAGTAGCCCTGTCCAGTCCACATCTTACTAGCTTCTTTGCAAGAATGTCATGGGGAACTTTGTCAAAGGCCTTACTGAAATCAAGATATACTATGTCCACAGCATTCCCTTCATCTATCAAGCAAGTAACTCTATCATAAAAAGAGATAAGATTAGTCTGGCATGACCTATTTTTGAGAAATCCATGTTGACTTTTCGTAATTACGGCATTGTTTTCTAAGTAATTAGAAACTGACTGTTTGATGATCCGCTCCAGGATCTTTCCAGGTACTGATGTCAGGCTGACTGGGCGATAATTATCAAATTTATCAACCTATCAATTATCAACCTATCAAAGTTGTCTTCACAGACCCAGCTTACCTTCTGCTCTCTCCTCTGGAAGTCAGCAAGAAGACTGCTGGGAGTTCCTAATAAAGCCTCCTTCCCCTTGCTGGCTCCTCCCCCTAGCTTGATTAACTCTCCCTAGTTTGATTGACAGTTAACTGACTAACTAACAAACAGTTAGCTGACAATAGGCTGTGAGCTCAGGGAGAGCACACGGCCAGCGCAAGTAAAAAACAAAACAAAAAAACAGCACAGAGAATAAGCAAACAAACTCAGCCCCACAGTCCTGCAAAAACACCTATCAAAGTTGTCTTCACAGACCCAGCTTACCTTCTGCTCTCTCCTCTGGAAGTCAGCAAGAAGACTGCTGGGAGTTCCTAATAAAGCCTCCTCCCCCTAGCTGGCTCCTCCCCCTAGCTTGATTAACTCTCCCTAGTTTGATTGACAGTTAACTGACTAACTAACAAACAATTAGCTCCTTCCTCTCTCTTTGAACTCTTCGCTTGTTCCTCTCTGACCATGCTTCGCATCTCCATCAGAAAAGATGGTGAGTTGGACCGAAGCTATCTCTATTCTTAGCTAGCTAGGCAGGAGGATCTCCAATACATATGTAGATGTAGAATTCATTAGTAAAGTCTTTTAAGTTTGTAATCTGAAGCTGCCTGCGTTTGTTTTATTTCTTCAGTCAGTCTGAGATCAGGTTATAGACAGAACTGGACACATTTCTTCTGCTACTCTGTTAATTGAGGCGGAATCCTCACAATTTTAGCTTCAATAGAATTTCCCAAATAGGGCTAACACTCTGGGAAACTCTAATTTCCAACACAAATACTATATTTCCTATTTGGTTCTTTAATAGAAGATTCCATAGGAATCTTTGTTGTTTTCAGGATTATGGTATAGTTGTTTATTTAATTCTAAGACTAAAAGCTTTTATTCCAAAAAGTAGTGATGGCAGATGGAAAAAGGATGGTCTTTGCATCCACTTATGTTCTAAACCCATGTTCTAAACCAAGCACCACAGAGATGCTCCTCATCTGTCCCAGGAAACTGAAAGCTGAAACTTTTAACCTTTTTAAACTTTTTCTGGGATCCAACCAGTAATCAATAAACTGGAAAAGTTGGGAGGCTAAGGCAATGAAATCATAAGCAACAGTGGAGAATGCAAGAAAGAGAGAAGTGTTTGGACAGATGTTGAACTTCTTCCCTAAAGGAAGAAACGGGGATGAAAGGATGGAAAGAGAAGTCATTGATGGCAGTTTACAACTTCATTCTGGCATGTCTTACTAGTCATCTAACTTAAACTTAGATATGAAGTTAGAATCAGTTTAATAGTCAGTTATTCCACTTCTAACTTAAATGCATTTGTATTAGATTTTAAAAGCTTCTAAAGGATCAGCTAAATGTGTTAAATGTTTTCACTAAAATACAATAAAATCCCAAACCCATAAAACAGTGATACCTTTACAAGACAACCAAAACGCAGAAAATATATCATGCAAGTTTTCAAAGCTTCACTGGCTTCTTCATCAGGCAAAGTATTTTGCTGCATAGCCAACATGGCTACCCCTGCGTATGTTTCCTGTTTTCCGCTAACTTTCCTATCTCTGAAGAAATAGGGGGAGGACAACACTGTGGAGATGAGGTGTCATCCATCTGTGCTGAGCAATTTCCAACCCCCCCCCCACCTTTAAAGCCAGCCTTACTCCCCTTCTAATGGATGTCATGGAAGAATATATAAAAAGGAGAAGTAGAAAACAATGAATGTTGTAGCTGTGTTATCACCATGAACTGGTCTGGCTTAGGAAGATATTAGATATCATTTTGATATCACGATTCGGCCACATTTTGCCACCCTAGGCCAAGTCTTTGTGAGGCCCCCGAACAAGCACAGAACTGAACATTCCTTTCTCCAACCAGGCAAGCCAAACTCAGCCGGATCTTGCTTTAGGAGACCTCCTTAGACAAACACCTCATTAAAGATGCATGCTAATACAAAGAGCCCCCTGCCCAGAGCAGGTAACTTGATGAGCTTAGACGCTCAACTGTCAAGCATGCTGCATCTGCATACTGGCCACTCCATTGTTGATTCAGACTTAATTCAATCATGCTAAATTCTGACCTTTCGGAGACATCGTCTCGTGCCCAAGCCTCATTGTTCTCTCCCAAGTACAGACTAGCCCACGGTCATATTTTCCCTACAAAAACCCCTGGTTCCAAGAGCTTCCTCAGATCGCTCTGAACTTATCATAGAATCATAGAATCATAGAAATGTAGAGTTAGAAGAGACCACACGGGCCATCCAGTCCAACCCCCTGCTATGCAGGAACACCCTCAAAGCACTCCCGACAGATGGCTATCTAACCTCTGCTTAAAAACCTCCAAGGAAGGAGACTCCACTACACTCCGAGGCAGCATGTTCCACTGCCGGACAGCCCTGACCGTCAGGAACTTCTTCCTGAGGTTCAGGTGGAATCTCCTTTCCTGCAGCTTGAATCCATTGCTCCTTGTCCTGGTCTCTGGAGAAGCAGAAAACAAGCCCTCTCCTTCCTCTACATGGCATCCCTTCAAATATTTAAACATGGCTATCATGTCCCCTCTTAGCCTTCTCTTCTGCAGACTAAACATACGCAGCTCTCTAAGTCTATCCTCATAGGGCATGGCTTCCAGGCCTCTCACCATTTTGGTCGCCCTCCTCTGGACTTGCTCCAGCTTGACCATGTCCTTCTTGAATTGGGGTGCCCAGAACTGGACACAGTGTTCAAGATGAGGTCTAACCAAAGCAGAGTAGAGTGGTACCAGTACCTCCCTCGATCTAGATACCATACTCCTGTTGATGCAGCCGAGAATTGCATTGGCTTTCTTGGCTGCCGCATCACACTGCTGACTCATGTTCAGCTTGTGGTCTATGAAGACTCCTAGATCACTTTCACATGTACTGCTATCCAGCCACGTGTCCCCCATCCTATATTTCTGTATTCCATTTTTTCTACCTAAGGGTAGGACCTTACACTTCTCTCTGTTGAATTTCATTTTGTTAGCCTTGGCCCAGCTCTCCAATCTATCCGGGTCATTTTGAATTTTGATCCTGTCCTCTGGTGTATTAGCAACCCCTCCCAATTTGGAGTCATCTGCAAATTTGATGAGCATGCCCTCTATTCCTTCATCCAAGTCGTTGATAAAAATATTGAACAGCACTGGGTCCAGGACAGAACCCTGTGGCACCCCACTAGTCGCTTCTCTCCAGGATGAAAAGCAGCCATTCGTGATCACTCTTTGGGTTCGGTCGGTCAACCAATTACAAATCCAAGTAACAGTAGCCCTGTCCAGCCCGCATTTTACTAGTTTCTTTGCAAGAATGTCATGGGGTACTTTGTCAAAGGCCTCACTGAAATCGAGATATGCTACATCCACAGCATTCCCTTCATCTATCAAGCTAGTAACTCTATCATAAAAAGAGATAAGATTAGTCTGGCATGACTTATTTTTGAGAAATCCATGTTGACTTCTCGTGATTACCGCCTTGCTTTCTAAGTGACTGCTTAATGATCTGCTCCAAGATCTTTCCGGGTACTGATGCCAGGCTGACTGGGCTATAATTATTTGGATCCTCTTTTTTCCCTTCTTGAAGATGGGGACAACATTTGCCCTCTTCCAGTCTGCTGGAACTTCTCCTGTCCTCCAAGATTTCTCAAAGATTATAGCAAGCAGTTCTGAAATGACCTCTGCCAGCTCTTTTAATATTCTAGGATGCAATTCATCTGGCCCTGGAGACTTGAATTCACCCACTGTGGCCAGATATTCCTGTACCACCTCTCTACCTATTACGTGCTTCATTTCCCCTGCTTCCTCACCTGCTCCCCAACCGCCAGGTTGAGTGCTTGTATCCTTTTGGGAAAAAACTGAGGCAAAGAAAGTGTTAAGTAGTTCTGCCTTTTCTCTCCCCCCTGTGAGTAATTCACCATCTTTTCTGCACAGCGACCCTATCGTCTCCTTCTTTTTCTTTTTGCTGTGGACGTATTTAAAAAAGCCCTTTTTATTATTTTTAATGTCTCTGACCAGCCTAAGTTTGTTCTGTGCTTTAGCCTTTCTGACCTCCTCCCTACATCTCCGGGCTACTTGCTTAAATTCTTCTTTGGTGGTTTCCCCCTTCTTCCATTTCCTATACATGTTTCTCTTAACACTTAGCTCAGCTGAGAGTTCTTTAGTCAACCATTCTGGTTTCTTCAGATGCCTTCCATTTTTCCTCCTTATTGGCACAGTTTTAGACTGTGCCTTCAATATCTCCTTTTTAAGGAACTCCCATGCCTCCTGAACTCCTTTCCCTTTCACTATTCTTGACCACGGAATTCCAGCCAGCAGCTCCCTAAGTTTACAGAAGTCCTCTTTTTTAAAATCTAAGGGGAGTGTTTGGCTACCCTTATCTTCTCCTTCCCACTGAATGCCAAATTCCAGTAGGGCATGGTCATTCCCCCGTAAAGATCCAACCACTTCTACCTCAGTAACAAGGTCATCCCTGTTGGTCAGGATCAGATCTAGAATATCTGATCCCCTTGTGGCCTCTTCCACCTTCTGGACCATGAAGTTGTCTGCAAGACAAGCAAGAAACTTGCTGGACCTTGCTGTCTTGGCAGAGTTTGACTGCCAGCATATATCCGGGTAATTGAAATCTCCTATTATTACTGTATCTCTCCTCCTTGAATGTGCAGTCATTTGGTTGAGGAAGGCGTCATCAAAGTCCTCAGCCTGGGTTGGGAGTCTGTAGTAAACCTCCACCAGAATATCCCTATTGTTTCTCGCTCCCTTAATTCTTACCCAAATGCTCTCGACCTGGCTTACTGGGTTTAAGTCATGGATCTCTTCACAGGTGAAAATATCCTTGACATACAAGGCTACTCCTCCTCCTTTCTTGTTTGGTCTATTTTTACAAAATAGGCTATACCCCTCTATTCCTATATTCCAATCATGAGACTCATCCCACCAAGTCTCAGTGATGCCTATCAAATCGTATTTATTTTGTTGTACTAGGAGTTCAAGTTCATCCTGCTTGTTTCCCATACTCCGTGCATTAGTGTAGAGACACTTAAGTCCCCGGGCCCTTCCTGCAAGTCCTGTACTAATGTTTCTACGCCTCCCGCCATTGGCCACTTGTACTACTTGTCCAGTATCATTTGGGCCTTTTCCCCCTGCGCTCGCCAAGTCCCTGCCCTGAATAATATTGTCTCCCTCCCCAGTGGAACTTAGTTTAAAGACCTCATAATCCTCCTTGCGAGACTGTTTGCAAAAACATTCCAGCCAAGTTTTGTGAGGTGCAGCCCATCCCTCGCCAGAAGCCCACGTTCATGGAAATTCAGGCCATGTTCCAAAAACCCAAACCGTTGCCAGCGGCACCACGTGCGGAACCAGTTGTTGACCTCTGCTATTGTCCTTTCCCTACATGCGCCATATCCTTGAACAGGGAGGAGAGACGAAATGACCATCTGCGCACCAAGGTCCTTAAGCTTCGTCCTCATAAGCTCATAGTCCTTTGCGATGTGGTAAAAGCTGCTCCTCGCAGTGTCATTGATTCCGACATGAACCAAAATGAGGGGCTTATGGTCAGTGGGTTTGACCAGCCTGATTAGCCTCTCCGTTATGTGGTTGATCCTGGCCCCAGGAAGACAGTAGACCTCTCGATTGAGCTTGTCCGGTTTGCAAATTGCCCTTTCGGTTCCTCTGAGCAAAGAGTCCCCAACAACCAGAACTCGACTCCTCTGCGGCTTGTCCTGGTCTCCTCGATGAGCATGTTCTACTAGGACTGCCTGGGCATTCTGTTGGGGCTGGGAGCATTGACCTAGTTCCTGTTGCCGAAGTTGGATTTCTCCTTGTTGACCTTCTGTTCCCTCTGCATGGCACTCCTCATTGTTCGTAAGACCAAGAACTTTGAAGCGATTGTGTAGGTGAAGAGTCTCTGTTGCCTTCCTGGTCCTTCTACTCCTCCATGTGACATTCGCCCAAGCCTCCGTTTCCTGGCACAGTGTGCTGACTTCCTGATCTGGCAGCTCCTCCGTGCATTCGGTCTTCCGGTAGGTCTTCTCTGCCCTATCCAAAAACTCCTCCCCTTCCCTAATAAGATAAAGATTAGAAACTTGTGCCTCCAACTAGTGCACTTTCTCCTCCAAGAAGGTGACCAGCTTGCACTTGGTGCAGGTGTACCCGAGAACATCTTGTGGCAAGAAAAGGAACGTGCCACAAGTGTTACAGGTGACTGCAGCAGCTCCCTCACCTTCCATCCTTGAAACTACAGAGAGCAGTATAGTACGTAATTCTAGAAAGAATAACTAGGCTTTCTCTCTGAAATTCAGCTGTATAAGCTACGTCTGCTCTACTGAATGCCAAGGGTTAAATTGGAGGACCAAAGTAGAGTACTTTAAGTGCGCGTGCCGAAGGCGCTTGCTGTTGGAAGCTCCTAATAAAGCTCCTCCCTCCTAGCTGGCTCCTCCCCCTCATTAGTCAGACCATGTGCTCAAGGAGAGCACATGGCCAGAACAAAGAGACTAATCAAACACAAGCAAGACTAACAAACACAAGCAACAAACAGACAAGCAGGCACAGCCCCTCAAGCCTGTAAACACACCTGATCTAGGATGTCTTCACAGACCCAGCTCTCCCTCTGCTCCCTCCTCTGGGAAAATCTTCCATCCCGCCTTGCTGTCGCTTCGTCTGCCGAGGAGTCTCCATCCGAGACTGCGCAATTACGGACCTCCACAGTGATCTACCCCAGGCTTCGGACAGGTGTAGTATCACCCAATTTCAACAAACCCTCAAACTCCTCTATACTGCTAACACTTTTATTTTCTATAATTACTTGTGTGATTTGTGTTGCATACACTGTTTACCTGTATTTAATAAAATCACAGTTAATTTCATATTTTGGTGTGCTTCTTGACTGAGCCTGACCCCGTAGACATTGGGTTGCAAGATCCTGCAAAGTTACCCTGCTTCTTGCTAGCCTAAGTGAGTGCTCCAGCTGATTTCCCCAAATATTGCTAGTTACTGTTTGTTTATTTCGGTGTCCCTCCCGGGACCCCAAGTAAACAGGGTAACAGCTGTCTTTTATATCATCCTTTCCCAAACTGATGCCTCTAGGTTTCTGAACTAAAATTCCATCAGGCACAGCCTCCATGGCCAATGGTCAGTTATAGGGGAAGGTACAAGCCTTGTTTCAGTTGCTAGTCCAAGTTATAGGGAAACCATTGAATCAAGGGGATTTTACATAGTTTTTGATTTCACTTCCAACAATCGATTCAAAGGGTCTACTCTGTTGGAGTCTGCAACTGGATTTAGACCATGGTCCAAAAAAGCCATAGGCCAGGATGGGGGAAACTGTTCTACGCTCATGGTAGAAGGGGCAGCTATGTGGAAGTGGTGACCACAGCAAACAACTAAATGGCGAAAACCTGTGTTTCATGTCTAATGAGGCCTACTGTGATAAGGCCTTCCTTTCGGAGTAGCTACTGTAGTCCAGGCATTAGTAAGGGGGTGCGATAGCAACTGCTATGTAAGATATTTTTGATTAAACTAATATCAAAATTATACACCCCATTTTATGTAAAAATCATCTTGCTATCATTTTGTTTAGATTTATTTGTAATAATTTAGAATCTTTTGCAGAAGGTAGATTCATTTGGGAATAGGTATTTTTCTTTCTTTTGCTCATTCACTTTCCATCGAACCCCAAGAGAAATAGCATGTTAATAAAAGTACACTGATATGTCCCATTTTTTCCCCACCACTTTAAGTTAAATTTCTACAGTCAGCATACAGTGGTGAACAGATGCTCTCCCACACTTCCATTTTAGTGCTATATTTCCCCTTTTATTGCCATGGCTGCTTCCTATGGAACCCCAGGATCTGTAGTTTGGTGAAGCACTAGAACCTTTCTTGCTAAGAATTCCAAATACCCCTCCCTAAATTGCAAATCCTAAGATTCCACAGGATGGAACCCTGGCAGTTAAAGTAGAATCATAGTGCTCTAAGTTGCAAAGTGAGAGGACCCCTGATCTGAACGGTGAAGAGAATACATTTATAGCAAACTGATATAACACTTTATCTGCAACAAAGAATCATTTACAGGTAGGGTAGGGAAATAGCACTCCCAAATTTTGCTGGCTTAGCAGGAAGCTGCCATATGCCTTTTTAAACAAAGGATGATAATCATGTGATCCTCCAGCTTTGCTGGACTGCATGTTCCAGCAGGCCCAGCCAGCATAGCCAGTGGTGAGGAATGCTGGGAGCTGCAATCCAGCAACATCTAGAGGACCTCATGACTTCCATCCTTGTTTTTAAACTAAGGCCATTTCTGCACTACTGTGTAACAGTGCTATTATTCCACTTTCAACATCCTAAATCCTGGGGTTTTCAGTTTAGTGAGGGGCCTCAAAGGCCCCTCCCTGAACTGCAAACCCCAGGATTCCATAGGACGTTGAAAGTGGAATAATAGCACTATAGCAATCTAGTGTGGAAATGGCCAAGGTCTTCTTCAAGGTGTAGAAGGCCTTCTAGTGCCATTTCCACACTGGACTGTTAAGGAGCTATTATTCCACTTTCAACATCCTACGGAATCCTGGGGTTTGCAGTTTAGGGAGGGGCATTTAGAATTCTCAGCCAGAGAGCTCTTCGGCCTCAGTAAACTACAAACCCCAGAATTCCACAGGATGTTAAAAGTGGAATAATAGCACTATTAACAATAGAGTGTGGAAATGGCCAAAGTTGGAGAGAGCATGCACCTTCCTCACAAGCTGATCAGTATTTCTTGAGAGGCTTTTAAGAAGTTTTCAGAATGACTACATTGTTGTTGCTGTGTGCTTTCAAGCTGTTCCTGACTTACGGTGACCCTAAGGCAAATCTATCACAGGTTTTCTGGGAGTTGAGAGTGTTTGATGCACTCAAGGTCACCCAGCGGGTTTCCATGGCCGAGTGCGGAATCAAACGTGGTCTCCAGGGTCAGCGCCCAGTGGTTAAACTGTTATACCACGCTGTCTCTCATAACTACATAACTATATTACTACCTCCCATTCATCTTGTTTTCAGTTTAAGAGAATCAATGTCTGTTTTTGTTTTCAGTTTCCAAGTAAACAAGACTCCACAAAGAATACAATTTTAGAAAACTGTGGCATACCTTAGGGACTCGTAAAATTCCTTAGATACTTGGCCTTTATACATAATGCACTCAGTTAAGCACTGGAACTGTCAAGAGGAAAGATAGTTTACCAAAAGGCACTTCAAGCATCTAGGAAGAGTTTTTCAGACTCACTAAAAATGTAGGCAAATCCTGTAATGGGAAAGCACATTTAATCAGACTATACGAAATAGCACTCCCCTCTTTCCTGCTAGTACTGGGTCTGTCTGTATTGTTGACACCAGACAAAACTTTAAGCAATAGATGAGTGGCTTACATAAAAACACTCTTTACAAAAGAGCAACAACAAACTAGGAACCTCATTACTTTCTAGGGAAGAGTAAAAGGAAGGAAAGTAATTACATCTCCTAGGTAAGAAGGTTTTGTCCTTGCTGTGAAGAAAACTGAGTTGCTGCACAGCCACTTTTTTTTCAGCAGGGTGCAGTGTACAAATTAATGCTTGTGGTGATTGTTATTAATCCATAGCTGGAGGGCCTAGCCAATAAGCGAAACTGATGCTGATCTCTCATTTCCAGAAAGGAGACATGTAGCGTGCATTTTTAATACCAACCAACAGCAGTCTCTCAGGGTTCATAGGAGAGCTCATTCTTCTTCAATCTTCTTCTAATAAATAAAAGTCTAGGTGTGTTTGTCTGTGTTAGGCGAAGACCTCATATGATTGGCTGCCTAAGAAGATTCCATGGAATCCTGGAGTTTGCAGTTTAGGGAGGAGCCTTTAGAGTTCTCAGCTAGAGAGCTCTTGGGCCTCAGTCAACTGTGTCTGTCTTGAATAGACTGGTTGCTATGGAGATGAGGCCTAACAGGAAGGAGGAGGACAGTATATTCCTTCAGGAACCCAACCTCTGTATATTATTAACTCTGAATACAGATCGGGTTGGGGAATATGGGGAAAGTTATTAGTACTGGCCAGGATAGTTTGGGGAATTAGAGACACAGGATCTCAAATCTTTCTAACAAGTATTATCTGTGAGAAAATAAAATCCCGGGCAATGCCGAGTATACATGCTAGTAGGTTATAAAAGGAGGATGCAATTATATTTCCAAAATCTTCCAATCATTCATTTCTGGATCTATTGCAAGCACTGATATCCATTTGTTATTGTTATTTGCCATTATTATTTGAAGGCATCACAGGCTGCTCTCCTCTTTCGCATGTTATTGTCACAACAAAGTGGTGGAATAGGTCATGTTGAGCAAGAGTGACTGGCTCAGGCTCACCCCTGTGAGTTTCTTGGGTCATTGCAGACTGGATCCCTCAGGTTCCAGTCTAGCACTCTAACCACTACACTACACTCTGTAGGTATTCTCATAAATGTACATAGTGCCCAGACAACATGCCACCTCTAAGAATTCATAATTCCAGTTTTTAATGTCCGATAAAGGCTAAGATTGTACAGGTGCAGCTTGACTGGGAGTCCCAGTCAATGGCCAAACACAGTTCTGCCACCTTGGAATACATTAAGCAAAATTTAAGTGGTCGCAACCTTCTTTTTGCCACATTATTTTTCACAGTTAAAAATGTTTTCAGCTCTACTTTTGCATCTGAATCTTAGTCCATGAAAGTTTATGCCAAACACAACCTGACAGTCTAAGGTACCACTTCCAATTCTTCAGTGACAGGTTGACATAGATGCCCCTGTATATACTTTATTTGCTTAGTTGTTTTATACTAGTGACTAGAAACCATTGCTTGTTACTCGAACAAAGTAACTTTGATCCAGTCATTTCTTTCGAAATGTGGCTTCACTGCATTTTTCTTACTCCCCACATAACTGTGTTAGTTGTAACTCATTACTTCCAAACTCTATCCAAAATATTTTGCTTCCTGAGGAGCAGCAGCAAATGGCATCTCTCACAATGCAAGCCAAGATATGCATTACCAATCATATTATACCGGTACAGAAAGCAGTCCATACTGGAAGTTCTTTCCTGCCTCTTGGAATTAAAAATACGATATAATACAAATTCCTATTTGCTGCCTTTTCATGCCACTCAAAATCTGCTGCCTTAGGTAAGTGTCTTAATCCATCTAATGGTAGGGCCAGTGCAATCAACCCATGCCAAACATATACCAACAGTGGCAGCTGTTGGATTCCTTGTCGGGGGGTGGTGAATCCATTCCAGGTTTTAGTTTGGACTTCAATTATGCAATCCAAGGTGCTGAAACCTATCTCCAAATTGGTGCAGCTCCTTTAAAGTCCAGACTAAAACCCAGAACAAGTTCACCATGCCATTGATATGGATGCCACCAGTCAGCACTGTTTAGGTTAATACTTTGTGCCCATGAGAACTTACAGTGTTTTTCTACAAATCCCAACCTTGTGCTTAGGCACAAGGGGACTGAGTTACATAAAATGGGAAATTTGCATACATTTCATACATATTTCTTCCCCCCACACACCTTTTTTTGTTCCATTTCCAAGTTGAGAGAATACTTCTTAAAAAGATAAACACAAAGAATCAAACTGTGCAAATTAAAAATCTCCAAGACTGCTCACCCCATGCAGTCTGGGTTAATTTTCTCATTCTTACACATGAAGAAAATGGGGTCATGTTTTGATTTGGATTTGCAAACAAGCCTAAGTGCTACAAAATTCCCTTCTAATGATACTGACACCACAGGTATGCCTCAAGGCTAATGATATGGAAGGCAGGTTTGCAATATTTTTCCCTCACAAGGTATCCAAGGGAGCAGAGCAAATGGTTGTTAACAACTAAAGGTAGTACTACTGTAGCTTTCTCTTGTGGCAGTTCCCACATTTCCTGATAACTGCCACCCAGGAGGAAAATTATATGCAATTTCTCTCCCATTGTAGTCTGTTTTGTGCTTGTCAGTGGGCTTTGATATGTCATTTTCCTGCCACTTTGAGATTAAGACCCACATTAAATGAAGAACCCAAAATCAAAAGCCCTGATGCCCTATGTATGATTCAGTGCTAAAACCTCACAAGCAGCTAGATGTTTATGACAACATGCAGCTTGGGATGAGTCTCCAGAGACTGTCAAATGGCAAGCCTGAAGGAGTAATTGTTTAAGCGGCCATCTCTCAATTTTCCATTCACAGCTAACTGACTTGTGGCAGTCTGTTTCCATTTTAGTGCCATTGCCTCAAGACCACCTGGAGAGCTTACATTGCTGACCTAAATTTTACCCCACTCAGGCCAAAGATGCAAAATTCTCATGGGTGAGGGATCTCAGCTCACTCCATAATTTGGGAAGCATCTTGCTCTGACAGCAATAATTTTATCTCTGGTTTCTGAATATAAAGTCAAAAAAGGATCAAAGAGTAGTGCTGCTCTAAAGTTTTTCTCCCGCCTACCCTCTGCAACTCTTGTTGATACACACCCATGCTAATTTATCTCTCCCCATCTAACTGTACTTTCTGGGAAGAGATATTCTATAAATGCCATGGCACTCATTGTAATGAACATTGTTCAGATCACCATTTTTTCTCCTGTTCATTTTCCTTGCTTTACCTGCCACAATATAAGATGTAACTAATCAATTTTGCGCAGTGAAAGCCATGGTGCTTAGTGCAAGGTTACACAGCCTCAGCAGCAATGGTGTACCAAGGTGGGGAGGACAGGGTGCCCCAGGCAGCATGTTTTTTTGGACAGCACCGGGCCAGCCTCAGGGAAGAAGAGCCTGGGGCTGCTCTGGATTTCTGGGCTGCTTGCCTCTATGGCCTCTGCCCACTCCTTCTGCCTCTGGTCCATCTCTCTCCCTACCTCCCTACCTCCCTCCCCCCTCCC
Source organism: Iguana delicatissima (assembly GCA_948472985.1). Taxonomy (NCBI): domain Eukaryota; kingdom Metazoa; phylum Chordata; class Lepidosauria; order Squamata; family Iguanidae; genus Iguana; species Iguana delicatissima. The sequence goes on along the minus strand of CAOKZL010000267.1, from coordinate 674,369 downwards.
CCTCTTTCCTGTGGTGGTGGTGGCAATGGGGATGGCAGCAGTGTGGGACCTCCACATCATGGTGAAGGTGGCAGCAGCTGAGCCAGAGCCCATGGAGGTGGAGGAGGGCGAGCTGCTGCTGCATGCCAGGACCTCCGCAGCAGAGATGGAGGCAGAGTGGGAGGCAATGGCGGCATGAAATGCTTGGTGCTCATGGTGCCTTAAGGTTCTGCCTTCTTTGGGGCAAAGGGGAAGACAGTCAGGGAGAAGCCCAGGGAAGTTTCAAGGAAAACTTAGCACGCTGAGGGCACTTGTCCCCACCCGCTGCTATCTTGGGTCAGCCAACCCCAACCAATTCCTCCTTTTTCTGTTGACTTAGTGGAGCTACTGACTACATCCAGTCATCACACACACACACACACACACCCCCTCTCTCTCACTCTGAGTGACTTAGTGGAGCTTCTCGCTATGTCCAGTCATATCTCTCTCTCTCTCTCTCTCTCTCTCTTTCTCTCTCTCTCTCCACACACACACACACACACACACACACACACCCTCTCTCATTCACTCATGGCACAGCTGAGGAAGGGAACAGGGAAAAGTGAGGTGAGAAGAATGGCGAGCAAACAAAGTGGAGAACCAGAGGAGTGGGTATAAGAAAGAGCAGAGAGGGAGGCTTTGCCCATTCCTGCCCTGTGGGACTATGTGGTGCCATGCATGTTTGGGATTTTCCCCCTGTTTTCAGGAGAAGGAAGTTGAAAGCTAAACAAGTTTTCTTTTTTTCCCAGTGGGAGCGGGATTGTTTTTAATCCAGGAGTAAGAAATAAAGATTAATGTAGAAAGGAAAAGGCAAGTGTTGGACTCCCCACTCCTGGTTATTTTGGAGCTTTTCCCCTGCTTCCTTGCTCCCCTGCCACGCCTTTGGGTTCCAAAATCTGCCTTTGCTGACTTCAAGAACAGGTGCAGGTGAAGCAGCAGGGTGAAGAGTTTGCCAGGTCTGAACAGAGCGGGAGGTAATCGAAACAGTTTTAATAGTGTTCCTATTTTCTAAGAGTGAAAACTGGACTGGGGAGTGGTGTACCATGCTGGTAAAGAAAGCAATCCATTTCTATTCTCCAATCTCCCCGTTCTACCTGATTTCTTTTTCTTTCTCCCTCTTCTCCATTGTCCCATAAAAATTCCCAGGTACGTAGGAGTGGCCTATCAGGAGGGCCCACAGGCTCCCTGAGTTGAGCCAGGGGTCCAATAAACACAGGCACAAATAGTTTGCTGTTGTGGGTGGCTCTGTCAGCTTACAGTCCCTAATTAGCTTTAGGCTTTGATTTACACAAGCAACTGCTTTATTCTGGCTTGGTATTATTTTGTTGCCCCATTCCATCCAGAAGCTTCTAAATTTCCTGGTGGAAGGAGGAAGCAGCTGTTTCTGTTGCGCTACATGAGACATCAGCACATAATTTCTGTTGCAACATAATGTTGCAAGCTTTGTTTCACTTGAAGGATGTTCAGCTGTTTATAGGCTCAGAAGCAAAAAGAAAGTCAGAAGCTCCACAAACATGGGTTACAGGAATATGGCACATAAGAAACATGAATAATGAAAAGCTGTACATTATGAAACAAGTAATTGAACACATGAATATTGTAATACTTGGCATGAGTGCACTAAAGTGGACAGGAGAGAGAGACATCTGGTAAAGTGGAAGGCAGTAGGAAAAGAAGAAGGCCACATTAGTGATGAATTGATCTAACTGTGGAAGCCACAGTCCCGAGATGGCAAGACCAGAGCAGGGCTGTTAATAAAGGGGTGCCAATAAAGGGGTGCCCTGGAGGCATCTCATACATAGAGTTGCCTTATGTCCAAGCTGACTTGATGGTAATTAAAACAAATCAACCCTCCTAGATGTTCTTGCTCAGGAGTAACCCACTGGATTTCAATAGTAAATGGTACTTCATAGAATCGTAGTGCTGGAAGAGACCACAAAAGGCTATCCAGTCAAAATTCTTTCTGCTGTGCAGGAATACACCGTCAAAGTGTTCCTGAGAGATGGCTACTCAACCTCTGTTTTAAAACCTCCAAAGAAGAAGACTCCATCACATTCACACACAGAGTATTCCACTGTTGAATTGCTCCTACCATCAGTAAGCTTTTCCTAATATTTTGGAAGAATCTCTTTTCCTGCAGCTTGAAGCCATTGCTCCATGTCCTAGTCTCTGGAGCAACAGAAAACAGTCTTGCTCACTCCTCCATATGACATCCCTTCCAATATTTAAACATCACTACCATGTCACTTCTTAGACTTAACCAAGGACAGGTTTTTAAGGCTGAGCAAGAATTCCAGCTGTGGTCTCCAGGGCCATAGTCCAATGCTCAAACCCCTACATCATGGTGGCTCTCAGACTTCCTTCAGTCAGAATTTAATATACAGTCAGCCCTCCACATTTGCAGCTTTGACTTTCACCCTTTTGCAAGGGTCTTGTTCCTCTAACCCAAGTGAACATGGAGGGCCAGCTGCATGTATAAAGCTTGTGTTCAACGACATGGGTTTAGATCTGCTAAGAAGCCAACAGAATAACCTAGTGCAGTCACTGTCTTTTAGCCTGATCAACCTCATAAGCTTGTTGTTGTAGAGGTGAGGGTGATGAACATAAAGGCCACACTGAGTACACTCTCTCCCTCTCAATCTGGAGTCAAACCTGTTTCCAGTCAAAGCACCAGCACCGACACTGGCGGACTTCCGGGTCAGGCAGAGAGGGAGGGAGGAGAAGAGGAGGATCCCTGAGGAGGTGCCCTGAGGAGGCAGTGCAAGGCACCCTCTTTCCCCCCACCCCACCTCCAAGACCAGGGATTAGCCCAGCCCAGCTGAGCCTCCAAGGAGGGATGGCAAGAGAAAGAGAAGGCCCTCATGTCATGTCCCCAGCAGACCAGGCAGTCAATTAACAAGCAGCAGAATAGAGCTTACCCACAAAGGCAAGAGTGGGGGCTATCTAAACAAAGTTCAAGTTTCAAAGCAAACAAATCCACAGGGCAAATCTGAGTCGTCATCAAACAAGCAGAGGTCCAAGATAGTCAGGAGCCCAGAGAACACAGCACAGGGTTTCAACCACCAAGAAGATTAGTTGCTGACCCTGAAAGGGAATGGCTAGCTGGCTGCCTTTTATCCACTAATGATATTGCCACAGGTGTTCCCTCATTAGGGCTCATTTGTTATTTAAACTGGCTGAGCAGCACCGTCCCTCTTTCTGGTGTCATCTCTCTTGCACAATAAGAGTCTGTGTTGCCTCGTCTTCTGATATTTGTTCCCCCTGCTCAGCTCTCTGCTGTTGTTTGTTATTTTTCCCTGAGCAAGCTTCAGGGGAAACTTCTGCCTCAGATTCAGAATCTTTCTCCCCACTGTCAGAGTCTCCAAGGCAGGGCATCACACCTCACTGCTGCAGGAATGCCAGCATGCCTCTGAGTGTGTGCAGAGCACCCCCTCTGAGTGTGCGCATCCAGAGCCCAGTCGCCCAATGCCAATCCAGTCATTTTTATTTGGTATTTTCAACAGGTCATCCCTCCCCTAAAAGGGGCGACAAACTCAGGAACCACCCCCAGGCGGCAAAAGCTCTATCTTTGCCGCTGCTCAGCAGTAACACATATGTATGTATGATATTGCCTTTCTAGTTATTTCAGTTGTTACCTCCCAAAAACCACAAAGTCATTTGATTTCTACAGAAGCAAAATTTAAGGAAAGACTAGCAATGAGGGTAAGGGAGATCTCTTCTGCGGATCTCAGATTATATTTGGAAACGATGAGAGTTCTTCACAGATGGACTTTGTCAAGTTGTTTCTGTTGCTTGGAAAAGTCACTTTTTGGAATTTCCAGAATACTCCAGTTAACACAGTCACTGGCCATGCTGGACATTTTTGAAGTTGCAATAAAAAAAATAACTTTTCCAAGAAATCATGGGAGTTTGTAGTGTTTTTAAAAAGTAACTTTTCTGAGCTCTGGTTCTTCCATCCAAAATTAAATGACCTCAGATTATTTTTGTGACACAGTCTAAGGCACAGAAAAATGACAAGCCGATCAGCCTACATTGTCCATTCCTCTACTTTGTCTCCCTCCTCTGGCAAGTGGAGATGAGAAGGAGTAGCACACAGAATGGAGAAAGATGTACAACATATAACAAGGCCCCATTTCCTTTTCTTACCCTGTGATGTTGAACAGCAGTGTACCATCACGCAAATTGGGGGTGGGGGGAGAGCTGTCAATCGGGAGGTAAAGTCCTTGCAAAGGCTACTGAGAGGTACTCACTACACCAGTAGTTTGTAACCTTTTATTTACCATGGACTCCCTTTAAATATCTTTTGTTGCTACAGAGCACCAAGATGTAACTCAAGGCAGCTTCTGGCTGTATGTGTACCAGCAAGAAATGTCGCATCTCATATACAGCAGTGAGTGAATGAGACATGAGGCTATTACCAAAAGGTGCTGTATTCCAAAATCCAAAAAATCCAAAATACAGAATACTTCTGGATCCAAGCATTTCAGATGAGGGAGGTTCAACCTGCAATAATTTGCCTGAAATAGTCTTCCTTTCTCATATAAATATCCTGGAAATCTAGGACTCTAGGTGGAATATTTAGGTGGACGATTGGTGTTAATTTGACCTGTCTGGTTTAACCACTATCATAAATTGGGAACTTTGATAAAGGTGACCCCAGATAGAACCCAGAATTAGCTGACAAGCACAAAGACCCTCCATCCCTCAGCCTACAAGATAGAGGTGAGGAACCACACCTGTTTCAAGGTCTTGCAAACTCAGTGCCACGGCTTCCTTGATTGAGTCTATTCACCTATAATGTGATCTTTCTTTTCCTACAGACTTTTGCTTTACTAAGTATTATCATCTTTTCTCATGAGTCATGTCATCTCATGAAATGGCCAAAGCATGATAGCCTCACCTTGGTCATTTTGGCTTCTAGGGAAAGTTCAAGTTTGATTTGCTCTCAGACCCATTTATTGGTCTGAGTCCATAGTACCCACAGAATTCTCCTTCAGCACCACTCTTCAAATGAGCTGATTCTGTTCTTGCCAGCCTTTGTCACTGTCCAGCTTTCACAATCCAGAATGAAACAAGAAAAGAGCTTCCTCCCTTGAAATATGCCACAACAGAATCAAACCAGGCAGCAATGATTATCCTTCCTCAGGAAGGATCCAATAGTTGCTAGTAGATTTGGAAGGGCAGTCATGAAAGTACTAGATAAAGTGTCAAGTGTAAAGACATATAATTATAAACCAAACTCAAGATTGCCTATGTAATAGTGTTTCCTATTTCTATGTATGGTTGTAGAAGCTGGACAGCAAAGGAAGATAATCAATTCATTTGAAACGTAGTGCTGGAGAAATGGATGGCCATCATGGACTGCAAAAAAGACTAACAAATGGATTCTAGAGCAAAACAAACCTAAACGCTCCCTAGAAGCAAACATGAATAAATTGTTATTGTTATTAAGCTATTGTTCTTTGGATGTATTGTGAGATGACATGACCCCTTAGAAAAGACAGTCATCCTTAGTAAGGCTGAAAGCAGTAGGAAGAGAAAGACTGCATTACAGGTGGATACACACAATAAAGGAAGCCATGACCCCAACTCTTCAAGACCTGCACAGGGTTGTTGATAACAGGGCATCATGGAATCCTTTCATTCATAGAGTTGCCATAAGTCAAACTTGATGTGGTGACAAGTAACAATCATCAACTGGCAACCCATTTGGCTTCTTTGCATGAAAAGAGGGTACTGTCTTGTCCCTTGCCTCGGGCAGCAAACTACCTCAAGCTAGCCTGGGCCAAGAAATGTTGCTGCCTCAAGTAAAAGAGAAAATGCACTCACTTCCCAGGCCTCTACCGCTGTTGGAAACAGCAAGCTGGTTTAGGGGACAAGGCTGGAAGATTACCATATACAGTCCTGTACTCTAGCCATACCTTGGAAATAATGAGTTATAAGTAATACAGTTACCTATAATTAGTTACTTTTGGGAGAATAAGGTTTTAACAAAACCATATTTCAAACATCTCAAATGAGTAGGAGCAAAATTATTTCACTGGTAAAATAAGTAATGGTTTTTACTTGCTTTCAAATGTTACTCTTAATGAGTGGCAACAACATGCTAACACTGTAGTGAGGAACAGATGGAATAACTTTTTAAAAATAACTTTCTAAGCTCTAACTATAGCAGAGGGGAACAGTTGTGGAGTACATGAGGATTAGCTGGGAGGCTGCCCCCACTCTCTGCCGCCTGAGGCAATCACATCATTCTTCTGACTGATAAGGGCTTGTCCTGCTGATGTCACATGTGGCATTAAGTTGAGCGAGCAGAACTAGAATGGACAGACTTGGCTAGGAACTACTCAGCTTATATCTTCACAGGAGGTTTACACAGGGAGAGTGCAGACCAACATTCACACTGTAATAAACTAAGTGTGCTAACCCGCATGTATCTTTTTGCCTGTACTTACTCAGCTGTACAGTAGCATTACTGTATTATATTCAGAATTGAATGCTTCAGCAGATGGGGTTACAAGCAGATGCAAAACTGAAACCTTCTGCAAGTAGATGGTATCAAGTACACCATGCGTAAATGAAAAATCAGTTTCTGAGATTCATTAATTACACAATTAGATATTCATATTCTGCAACAGTGTTACCTACCCTTTGGAAACTGAAATTGCTTCACATTTTTCCCAATTATGAAAATCATGCTTGCATGAAAAGCAATATTATTAACAGTTTGTTTCCTTCCGCAACAGTGCATTTAAACATTTACTCCAGGCTAAGAAACCACAAGGCTGCATAATTTGACACACGATACTGGCTGTGCCTACCACAGTGCTTCTAGAGGAGACATAGATTTGGCTTGAGAAGTTTACGTGTCAATCAACTGCTCTTCCTCAGGCAATATCTGTTATTCCATCTGCACTTGTGTGTGAGCAGGGGCAAGGAGAGTGCCGGCAGGAAATCCACAGAACACATAGGCTGCAAATGAATTTAGGATCCTATAAAAATCTGGACAAGACACTGAATCTCATCTACCAAGAGATTTATGTAGCAAAAATATAAAAGTCAAGCTGACTTTGACATATGGCAGCCCTATGAATCAGAGACCTCCACGCCACTCTGTAACCAATAGCCCCGCTCAGATCTTTGAGACTCAGGGCCACGGCTTCCTTGACTCATCCATCTGTAATGTAGTGTTTCTCATTTCATTCTGTCTTCCACCTTACCAAACATCATTATCTTTTCTAGTGAGTCTTGTCATTTCATGATATGCCCGTAGTAGAGTCACCTTGGCTTCTCAGGAGAATTTAGTCTTGATTTGCCCCATGACCCATTTATTTGGACCATTGCAATTCTGCAATTCTCTCCCAGAAAGCTTCTTGCAGAGGAAAAGAATGTATCATTTTTAAAAATTAAGACAATGCTGCACATTATTAAAAGCTCTGCCCTTAGAAACAGTTCACAAAAGCCTGTCAGAACACACACACACACATATCTGCTCCTACTAAAGGAAGGACAACAAGGAGGGACCCATCTAGCCTCCCAACAAAGAAAGCAGCCACTAAGAAAGCCCTCTCCCATGTTCCCAACAAATGTGTCTTAAAAACGGAAGAAAGACCTCCCCAAAAGCCTGAACAGTTTTGGATGTAAGGATATGGACCTTCAGATGGCCTGGACTCAAGCTGTATCATAAGATTGAAGCCACTATTTTTCTAAGCTTTGTTGTTGTTGTCATCATCTACCTTCAAATCTTTTCCAACTTACGGTGACCGTAAGGTGAATCTATCACAGAGTTTTCTTGCAAGATTTGTTCAGAGAGTGTTTACCTTTACCTTCTTCTGGCTGAGAGAATATGACCTGCCCAAGGTTGCCTAGTGGGATTCCATGGCTGAATGGGGATTCAAACCCCGGTCTCCAGTTGTAGTTCAACATGCAAACCACTACACAATAATGGCTCTCTACTTGTCTAAGCTAAAAAGCTGCAACTGCTTTTTAAAATTACATGACCTCCAACTCATGTACACATTGGGGCCTATGGTATACGGCCTCTTTAAGAAGCAAGGAAACCGTGTGGGAGGAATAAAAAAGGAAAGCTTTCACTCTGCTGTAGCTGCTAATAGGAACAGCTGGGGCCTGCATCAGCAAGTGAGAGCCTCGGAATAACTTGTTCCTGGATGGCTGTACCATTAATCAGTGAAGTGTTTATAAGGTCACAGATCTTTGTTCTGTGTCCCAGTAGGTCATAATAAATAACAATTGATTTTGAAGACATCTGGTGTGTTGTGTTGTTTCTCACATTTAAAATGCATCATTGAGAGGGAGGAATACATTGTTCCAGTCCAAAGTTTGATTAATAATTTGCCATAGAGAGAAACAGGTGGAATAATCTATCAGCAGATGACAAATTACTGTCAAGTTAGCGTGGGTGGTTTCTGGTGTGAAAAGGATGATTGCATCTCATCTTTCATGCACACTAATGATTTGTATCAGGTGAGATCCTTATTAAGTAAAAAGCCAAAGATGGTTGTTGGGGAAATAGAGACAGAAGGGATTCCATGGGCCGTTGAGCCCAACCCCCTGCCTTGCAGGAACACACAAGCAAAACATTCCTAGATTATAATTATAGTTGGCCCTCCACATTTGCAGGTTTGACTTTCACAGATTTGATTATTTGCAAGTTTCTTCAACCCCTGCCTCCCAACCTCGAGCACTTTTTCTCATGGCTCCAATCAGGCTGTGGAGCCCTTTAAAAACCCACCTTTGATTTTCTCCTCATCTACCAGTTGCTGCCTAGCCAGCTTAGGATGGCTTACAGCCCAATTTCTCAGCACTGCAAACCCTCTCCTAATGCCCCCCACATACCCAAGGAAGGAGATGGGCAAGAGAGAAGAAGTACAGGGCCATCGTGCAGACCCATCCCTCACTTGGTTTGGACCCTGGGTGCCCACTTGATATTTGCAAATTTTCCACTTTTGCAAGGGTCCTGCTTCCTTAACCCTAGCGAATATGGAGGGCCAACTGTATTAAGTTCTTTCTCATATTTATATGGAGTTCTCTTCTCTTGTGATTTGAATCTGTTGATTCATGTTTTGAATTTATGGAGCAGCAGAAAGCAAATTTGCTTCACCTTCTATATGACTTCCCTTCAAAATATTTAAATATGACTTTCTTATCACCTCTCAGTCTTCTTCTCTCCATGCTAAGCATATCCAGCTCCTTCATAAGATATTTCACCAACCTGTGCTCTCTTCTCTCTGAACATATTCCACCTCACCTCGACACAGTATTCCAAGCAAGGTTTGACCAAAGCCCAATAGAGAATTACTATCATTTTTCTTGATCTGGACATACTCTGGTTGATGCAGTGTAGAACTGTATTGGCTTTTTTTGCCCTCCCATCATATTATTGACTCATGGTGAGCTTGTGGCCTACTAAGACTTCTAGATCCTTTTCTCATGTTCTGTTCTCAGGCTACGTTCCATCCATCCATCCTATATTGGTGCATTTTATTTTCATCAGTTGGAAAGTGAGGAATGAGAACTACTCCACACTTTCCTTCCTGAATAGGAATACAGGTATCCAGCTCTAGATTTCTAATTTAGTGCTGGGTCAAAATATTCAGCCCAACATCTTTTATAAATGTTTGGGAGGGAGTGAAAATGTTTCTCAAGGATTAGCTTACCTTTTGAGAGTAAGCAAATTTGAAGAATTTTAAACTTGTTTGAAATAGATTGTGGTTGAGGATGGGGGAGACCAATTTGGGTCAATTTGTTTTGAATAGAGAGTTACTGCACAATACTTCACATGGGAAGAAGTTTAGATTTAAAAATACTGAATGAGGGGAAAAAATGATACTGACAGACTTGCCCACCCAAGCAGAGGGATTTCAGTAATTAAGAAGTCTTAGAATCCCTATGGATTAAACTTTGTGAGTGATGAATCAGTGGTGTCATATCTCGTTTTCCCCGAAATTCCCCCGAAATTTTTAACCTCACTTTTGAAGCTTCCAAACTTTCCTATGATTTGAGGGGAGATCTGCAGAGCCATCTCCTCATGTTTGTTTGGAAAGAATAGAACCTCTAGTGGTATCAGGAACCTGGATAAAGTAGGGTTTCTGCTGAAAGCTTCTATTCACATTCAAGTGAGTGTGAGTATAAACCTCCTACAGATTGCTCCATTCAACACAGGGAAGTCAGAGACTGAGGATGGATCTTGTACATGTGAAGATGCTGGGACAGGGTCAATGCACAGACATTCCTGTACACTATTCAGAACTGAACAGAGCTTCTGCTAGAATTTCATTAAATCAGAGGAATAAAAAATCCAACTTGAAGGAACATTAGCCATTTTGCTGGTTAAGTAGGACATAGAATATTCATAGCTGATTTCCCACAAAGCATGAAGAACAGAAGTCAAGGTGAGTGACAGTGTCTTGTGATCGTTATCTGAGAACAATAGATAAATACTTAATTTAATTTAAAACTTCTTTCCACTGCCTTGCCTTCCAGATTAATTTGCATTACCAAAAATAAAAATAAAAAAAATCTGTTCATGTAACATGCCAGTGAAACATATTGTCATTTATATATGTATATACCTGGTGTTACCTGGGATTTTATTTTCTCATTGGTAATTGTTAGAAAGATTTGAGACCCTGTGTCTCTAATTCCCCAAACTGCCTTGTCCTGTACCTATAACTTTTCTCCATATTTCCCAATCCAATCTGCATTCAGAATTATTAACATACAGAAGTTGGGTTCCTGAGAGAATACACTGTCCCTTCTTGATGCTAGGCCTCGTCTCCATAGCAACCAGCCTATTCAAGACAGTCACTGTTGACTGAGGTCCAAGAGCTCTGGCTGAGAATTCTAAAGGCCCCTCCCTAAACCACAAACCCCAGGATTCCACAGAATCTTCTTAGGCAGCCAATCATAGAAGGTCTTCACCTGATACAGCCAATCATATGAGGGTTTCACCTGACACAGCCAAACAAACTTTGACTTTTATATATTAGATGAATAAGCAAATTACCTAATAGACGGTAGTCAGGCATAACAAAAGTATCAAGGCTGTACAGCAACTCTGCCAGAAAAGTAGCTTAGATGCCCTGAAATGTTTCTCACAGTTCTTTGACATACTGATGTTCAGAAGATCAGTCTACCAGTGAGGTGAGATAAAAATACAATCTCTAGGGGTGAAAGAACTGCCAATATCTATTTGGCAGGTAAGCAGGAAAACTCCTTCAGGTATTAGCATCAAAAGTGTGCAAGAAGGATTCTTTAGTAGAAACAGAAGGCCTGATTTCAATAGGATCCTAGGGACCTCAGATGGAAAATCTACCTAGGTAGAGAGTTCTGTGTGGCTGATATCTTGTTTAAAGAGAAAATGTGTTGTCAGGGATCTCTAGGGTGGGCTAGTGTTAACACTGTACATGTACCGTCCAAAGGCCTCAGTTGAACATGTTTTAGAATAATGCTGAGATGCTGTTGTTGTTGTTAGCCTTTTCCTAACACCAACTGAGGCACTTTGCAATAACTGAAATATACAAAAATTAAGATGTATGTAATATAAAACAACACCTCCACCTCCTCATGCCAGTAACAAATTTGTCGAGATAGTGAATTAGCATAATGATGATATTTAGACATTGATCAGTTATATCCAAATAAACACCTCGAACAGGAAAACCCTAACCTGGCATGAAAAGATGGTAATGTTGGTGCCAGACGGTCCTTGCTAGGAGGAACTTTACATGGGCTGGGGGTCTGGGTATGTGATAATGGGAGTTCCCATTATCCAGGTAACAGAGCTGAAGGGAGATAGTTCTCTCTCCAAGAAAACGAAGGGTCAATGAACTGTTTGGGTTAGGTTACCTTTTATTGGGGATCAGCATCTCATGAGAGATAGTTGCCCAATCAGGGGGAGAAGGGTGAGAATCTTCAAGATGCTTCAGTGAAGAAGTTTTATAAACCCTCAAGAGACCACAAGGCAAGAGGAACAAAGGAGAAGAACAAAGACATCAATGCTAGTTAGGTCTCACCTCCTGGCTCTGCCTTGGCACACCATCTCAGAAACTGACCAACAATATGAGTCATGTAGGACGTTTCTCAGGTAGTCGCATTAGGATTTCTGTTCTTTTGAAAGCTCTGGCTGATATGAGATACTATCTGTAACTTGTAACTAACAAGCAAGACCTGGGGGTCTTGTATGGTGATATCTTCTGTTATCTTCATTGCCTGTTCTTAGAATAAATGCTTTCCTGTAAAGAACTCCCTGCTTTCTCTCCATTCCCATGTTCTTGTCAGCATATGTGTAGAAAAGATTCCTCTCTCCCAGTGGGCGTAGAAGGAGGAAGGGGATCTCTAAGTTTAGATTGCTGGCTCCCTTGTGACCTCCCACTGGGCTACTGAGATTTAATTCAGTGAGTGGTGGCAGCATTTAATTAATGGAACCTAGGGGGGCGGTTCCATATCCTATTCAAGGGCAGAAGTCAGCACTGAGTGGGAGAAAGGCCCCAGGGTGCAACCAAAAATGCCCTCTCCCTTGTCAACCTTCTGAGCCTTTCTCAGAGGAGACGTTCAGGTAGCCCAATTAAAGATGTTAGCATCAGCATGCCAAGCCCTAAAAAGTTCAAGATCTAGGTACTGAAAGGACTGCCTTCAAGTCATTTCTGACTTATGGTGACCCTAAGGCAAATCTATCATGGAGTTTTCTTGGCAGAATTTGTTCAGAGGTGGTTTGTCCTCACCTTCCTCTGAGACAGAGAGTGTGACTTGCCCAATGTCACCCAGCGGATTTCCACAGCCGAGCAGAGGTTTGAACCCTAGTCTCCCAGTGTCCTAGCCCAACGCTCAAACAGTTACATTGGCTCAAGGACACATGTAAATCAGACTTAATGCCCTTTCTCCCAAAGGTTCTGAGAAAAGAAACAGGAGCACTGTTTAGTTAGCACAGCACTGGAACAGGAGGTGATCAGTCTTGCAGCCACATTGGCAATTCAATAAAGGAAGCTGTGAAAATGCAAGAGATCGTGCTTTCTTTCCCAGTGCCATTCCATCCAAAATGTGAAGTGTGCCTTCTCCTGGGGCCCTTTCATGTGATACAGTTATGGGACTATGATTCCACTTTACTTGCATTGCAGGGAGCGATATTTAGAATTCTTAGCCAAAGTGCCTCCCCAAATTATAACCCTCAAGATGCCACAGGAAGCTGGCATGATAGTTAAGCTGGAATCATAGTGTATAACTGTGTAGTTTGAAAGGGCTGCTGGTTATTATAAATCATATCCAAATCAGTCTTAATTGTGTAGTTTGAAAGGGCTGCTGGTTATTATAAATCATATCCAAATCAGTCTTTTTGTGCTCGGTCTCATTTTTCCATGTTTTTACCCATAAATCCATTCAATCCAATTTCCACATTAATCTGTCAACTAATTTGGATTTCATATCCTGGTGCATGCTCATGCATAAGGCCAGGACACTATACGATCCTAAAGGCAGGTTTTGTGTTGCAACTTCCACACAGACTGAGATCTAAAATGTTGCTGCAGGAGTCCTTTACAAAGACAGTGCCAGAATTTGTACAGTAAAACCAGGTTTCAAGTCCTTTACATTACACCTCAAACTGCAAAGAGCAATTCAGCATAATTCAGTGTTACTTGAATGACTAAGTATATTAGACATCCTTTCATGTTTCCAAGTGTTCATATTTCTTTGACTTAGAAATAGGTTTCTAAAAACCTTAGCCTAAAATTCTATATCCACTTATCCAAGAGAAAACTCCACTAAACTTCCATGATTTATTTTTGAGTAGGCATGCAGCAGATTCCACTCTAAGAACCTCACCATTCCTAGTAGCATCTTGAAAAAGTCTATAGCGATATATAAGCAAAGAGTTCCCTCGAGCAAAAGCTGCTAGTGAAAACTGCCAAACGTGTTTCATGCAGTCATTCACCTCACACTGCTACTTCTGACTGAAATTTATTTCCCAGATTTAGGCCATTTCCACACGGGGATAAAGCCCGCGCTGGGACGACTTCACCAGGAGGTTGTCTACAGCGCGAGGTGCGCTAGGGTGGCTTGAAAAGGTGTGGTTCTACACCTCAAAGTGCCCTCACGCGGCCACGGGGATGGCGCCGCGTGTTTTATAAAGACTACCTTTCAAGAGGTCTTTTTAAAACAAGATCGCGCTAGCCTGTCACAGCGCCCCGTGAAGAACTGCAGGGGCACACAAGCGTGTCCCTGCAGAGCTGTCTGGGGGCGGGCTTCCGGCTGGCGCACTGCCCCGATTGGCGGAGCACTGCCGGAAGCTGCCAGCTGCCATTTTGGGCGCCGGCAGATGCCAGCGGCATGTAGAGCGGCGAATGCGCGCTGCTCCCCACGGGGACGGAGCCACCCGGATTAAGGTAAGCTCCATTCCCACGTCCGCCGCCCCGTTTCCCCGCATTTCACGCCCCCCTGTGTGGAAAGGGCTTTAGTGTATCTTTCTCATTGCTGTAGAATCAGCAAACAATGGGGAGAAGGAAAGAAAATCTTTTTTACCTTATACCAGTAGGGCTGCGAGGTGAATGGAGACTGTGAGACAAGAGGAAGGGGTGAGTAAGAGGAGAAAAGATGTGTGGGATTCTAATAACTCCCATGTCTTTGACACATTGAGCATATGTCAATGAAAAATTTCCCAAGTTTGCTCCCCACTGGGAGGTTTTGCACATTTTTAAAATTTTGCATTCTAAGACTTTCCTGCAAATGTTTGACTTCTGCATAAAATACAGGCCAAATAATTTCATAATGCATGGCTTAAATCAGCATTTACTGCACTTCCAGAACCCAGGATATATGGATTGCATATATCCTGCCCATTTTCCAAGACATCGGATAGGACCTCTATTATACTTTATATTTAACGTCTTTTAAGCCGGTAATGAAATATAGTTTCTCCTCACTAAAACTTCTTATCTTTTTCCCACCTTTCACACATTTTTCACAGAAGAAATATAAATTTTTCAATAATTTATCAATATAATATAATAATTTATCAATATAATAAAGATGAAATAGAATCTCCCATTTGGATATAACTACAGTGATCATTCCAAACAGTTTTGAATCCCATCCAATGCTTACCTAATTCTCAATTATTGTAAAAAATAAAAATCCTAATTTAAAAACATTCAGACCAAGAAGATACCATCCATATCTATTTTGTAATAGAAAATATTACAAACAGAAAATAGCTGTTTCCTGGAAGGTATGCTTTGTTCATTCCTCTGCTCCTGGAATTCATTCCCATTATGAATACTATATTGTTTAAAGTCCACCAGTCTCTGGGAAATGTCAAAGTATCTAACTACTGAAGTTAAAGGTGAAATCCCAGGACTCAATCTCATTCTGTATTTGAAACATTTTTTCAAAATTTGTTCTAGGATTCTTTTAGTATTAATTCCACACAACATCTCTCGCCATCTGTGGTAGGGTATCTAATTCCTGATTTAAAACAGAATCCAAATTGTAACTAAACAGAAATTTCATCCAGACCAATTAGGGGCTGGTACCAACACGTTAGCTCAAGCAAGGAAAGGACATTATTTTCCTAAGAGTGATTGTGAAAGCAGGTTTCAAAGGACCGGTTACATGTTACACTATTCACCAGTCATTTTTATACTATTTGCTGGTCGTTTTTTATTTTGAAGCAGAAGTAGGTGGGATGTGTGGAACATACTCTTGAGCAGAGTTTAGAAAAGTTACTTTTTATTATAACTCCCAGAATCCCCTAGCCAGTATGGTATGGTATCTGTTCCCAACTACCCTTAGAGCTACTTGATGGGGGATTATGAGACTCAGGCCTTTTCCACACGGGGTTTTTGAAACGGCGCAGTCTGTCCTCCAAGGAGGAGGTCTGCACCTCGGACTGGACTGGGTTGGACCTATTTAAGGTAGATCCACACCTCAGTCCGGACCAGAACGACCCCAAGCAGTCCTCCAGCGTACTTTTGAAAGACCTGATTCTTCCAGTCTCTCAAAAGCACGCAGCGCGCCACTGTGAGCCTGCTCCCTTATGCAGATTCGCAGGCTCGCACCAATGCAAGCCTGCGATCTGCTCGGAGGCGGGCTTTAGGCTGGTGAGCTTCAGCAGTTGGTTGAGACCCTCGACCAACCGGAAGCTGCCATTTGGGACGCCGGAGCAGTGCGTATTGATGAGCATGCACTGCTCCAGAGCGCCATGGACCGGACCGGGGAGCCGAAAGCTCCAGTGAGTAGCAGCGCAGGGCGATTCCCTCGCCCGGTGTGGAAAAGGCCATACAGTCCAAAGTAGCCACAGCCCTGAGTTTGCAAGACAGTTGGAGGTCTTTCTTTCACAGAGTTGCCATATGTAAAAATAGACCTGGCAGCAAATAACAACAAATAACAGATCCAGAAAAGAAAAGTTTCCAAGATGGCTGTGAGTCAGATGGGCCTACACCAATTTCATGTCTGTACATGAAACTGGCACAGGACCTGATCAAGAGCAGATGCTCCAAACATTGCTAGGATGCCACCTTCCAAAGAGAAAGTATGAATAACATATGATATAATGGCCTAAATACCCTAAAGCTACCAGATCCTGCATGATCTTGGAAGCTGGGTCAGCCCTGGTTAATATTTGGATAGGAGACTGCCAAAAAATACCAGGTGTATAGACAATATTTCAGGAAAAGGAACTGGCCAAACCATTTCAGAGTATTCTTTGCCTAAGAAAACCCTATGAAATCCACGTGGTCATCATAAGTTGACAGGTGAAGGCACAGACACACCTGACATACTGTGTAGTTTGACCCTAAGATTAAAAAAAAAAAAAATTCTAGCAGTATTCAAGAGGCAGAAAACAAGACGAAACCTGCACAGCAAAAGCTCCCTAAGAAAACTGGCAAAAGCTTTTTGTGCACTAGCATTTTTTTTAATTAAAAGCAAGGCAGCATAAAATAGAGAACACAATAATCCATCAGATGTATACTATACAACAATATAAACCAGGTTCCCACCTTAAAAGGTCAAAGCAAAATAATTTACAATATATATACAGGCAAAAAGCACAGCCTAAGTATCAATGTAATCCTGTACATTTCTGTTCAGAGCTAAGTCTCTTTGTGTTTAAAGGGCATACTGTCAAAGACGTGGATATAGGATGGCAGTCTAAAAGTACCATGCAGAAAAACAGCCTTTCTTCTGCTTGTAGCAATTTTTTTATGTTAAAGGAAAATTGTCTTAATTCTGACAAAGAATATATTCAGTTGCAACACTAGGAAAAGTAACCTTTTTGATGAACATTGTGAACTTGGTAAACTTTTTTTTTTTGGCACAGAATATGGGAAAGTTACTTAACACTACCCTTTCGTGCAGAACCTGGAAATGTTTCCATTTTGGATCAAAATCCCCAGAATCTGCCAGCAATGGTAGTCCCCAAAAGTAACTTCTTCAGGCTCTGGCTAGGAGTACCATCTGTATCACAGACTTTGTGTGATGATGTAGCCCTGTTTACATGTCCTGTAGACATGTTTCAGATTACACTGTAAATGATAGTACATAGAATTTAAGCTTCCCTGGCAAATCTTTATCAATTACAGTGTTGTCATAACACTAGCTGGCCTGCACTTTCATGCCATTTTTGATACTTCCTGGATGGCTTCTTTGGTGTATCATGAAGTTCATTTTGTCTCCGGTAACATCTTTTCCATCATCAAGAGTTTGAGTGCTCTTTTTTCTATTTATAACACAGGTGAGCAAAGGACAGACTGGGGGCCACATATACCCCATGGGACCCCTAAGTGTAGTTCCCAAAGCTTGCAAACTAAAAATATTTCTAAAAAAATTTCAGGTCAAATTTTGGGCATTTTTTTCTGAAAATCACTCAAAGTGTGGCCAAATCACAGCAGTTTGCTTCCCCAGACCCTCCAAAGGCCTCAAACCTCCCAAAACACTCGAGAAATCTAAAAAAATGGCCAAAATGGCATCCTGAAATGATATCACATCACTTTGGTGCCCCAAATCACCTCTGCGCAACCTGTCAGGTGGGTGCTGGGTAGAAAAATGGCTCCTGCCAACCCTGACTGGTTGGAAAAAAATTAATTCACAGAATACAGAGGTTTTCTAAAAGATTCACTGCACCCTGCTTAGAAGGAAAGTGCTTTGTGGCTGCCAATAGAGAAGGATAATTTTCTTGCATTTCTTTCATTGCATTTGTTCCCAATCACCCTGCAAATCAGTAATCTGTAGTCTAACCTAGCTAGAATGGCAGTTGGTGGCTCCCATAGCCAGGGGACAATGAATCAATTCTGGGCTTTAGATAAGCTTAAAGGAGCCATCCAAAGTGCTGAAACTATTCAGGGAAATGGACAGCAATTTGGATAGCTTCTTTAAGGTTTGGAATAGGGATGGGCCAACCGAATCCTCGAATCCTGGGTAAGGATTCACGATTCCTGAATCCGAATCCCTGTGCCGAAATAAGCAAATGGAATCTTTCAAATCCGCCAACTAAACAGATTTCAGGATGCCTGAAAACCTGGGAGACCATACATACAAGGGAAGATAATAAGTAGGTGAGGTTTTCCCTTGGAGTAATAATGGCCTTTGCTAACAATTTCAGAAATTACAGCTGAGGTTGTATTCTAAGATATTTAAATTGAACATTTCATATTTAAGTTCAGTACTTGACTGGAAGCTACAGGCTTGAGATTTCAAGGACAGCTGAAACATTCCTTTGCATAGCTCCCCTGCAAACCTCTTTCAGACACAACTCTGGGGTTTGGAGTTTTACAAGCTGTCACAGCCTTCTCTGACAAAGTGCTGGTGCATCAGCAAACTACAAACCCCAGCATGCCAGAAGGAGCTATGCAAAGAATAGCCAGTTTTGACCTGGATTAGCTCTCTACTGTAGTATGTGGCCCTGTTTACACAGGCAGGAAAATGGACAATTAATCCACATTTTCCTGCCTGTGTACAAAGGGCCTTCGTGTCATTTTCAATCTGGGGAGATTCTGAGGCAAAACTATGACAATTGTCTTCGCCAAATTTCTTCAGAGGGAGGTTTGCCTTTGCCTAGGCTTTTGCTAAGGCTGAGAGAGTGTGTCTTGCCCAAGATTATCCTTCTTTCCCTTGCTTTTTAAACACTATTTTAAAAAAGGATTCGAAAAATTCGAGATTTATGAGATTTGTGGATTCTCAGAACCTTCCAGGGATTCGGATCCAGATTCGGAAAATTCTGGATTCGTCCCATCCCTAGTTTGGAATAAAACCTGGAGAAGATTTGCTGCACACTCTACATGTGATCCAGCAGCTGCTACTGTCTTAGTGTCTGTGTACCTCTATATCACCTAAAGGAAGATGCATACCTGTGCATCTAATTAATTAATGCATTTTAAAAAAAAACCAATAACAGAAATTTCTTCTTCCCAGTTAGTCTCAAAAATTTCTAGCTTTCATTGAGTCCACTTCATCAGATGCATTTGATGCTTCTGAAGATGGCATTGAATTTCTTTGTGTCTTTTTATGCTTAGACTAACACAGCCAAGTCTCTGAACACTCCCCCTGCAGGGTATTTTTTAAAAACCATTTTGCCTGACAAAGAAATCAGTGGGCTTGAAAAGCTAACATGATTAAATTTTGTGCCTTTTGGCTGGACTAACTGAGGTATCACCCCCATGCGCACTTTAGCTTTCGTATTATGGTCAGCACAGTTACCTCTGCATTTTTTAAAAATTGCAATGACCTAGAATATACATTGAAATGTATTTTCCCACTCTTCAGAGCTTTTCCTGATTGTTGTACCATGTGGAACAGAGCATTGTGATAGTGCCATAAGGGTTTCAGCATACATTGGTATTTCAGTGGAGCTCAAAGAAACCACATGGCTCTGCAATAACAAGCCCAAGGAAGTCCTTGGGATTGGTAGTGGCCTATATTTTTGTTTTGTTTTATTTATTGTCATCCATTTAAAATTAACATAAACACTGAAAGATTTAGGACTCAACGGCACCCAAATGCCTCTGGCATTTTATGCAAGCTGGCACCTTCAATCTGAACCACTTCAAGAGTGATAACAGTTGCTTTGAAATTGACACGGTTCATGCAGAAGCTGGTCTTCAAAGAGACGAACTGGCATTAAAAACAACAACCACAACAATCCCTGCCTGCCTTCTGAGTCTGTGGCACGTAAGCATTCCATGTGGAATGCACTCTGTGCTGTGAGATCATTTTGTACTTAATAAAATTAACATTAGCTACAGAAAATAGGATTTGAGGTGGCATTTCAGCCAAGGATTCTTTGCCACTGCACAAAAAGGAGACCCACAGTGTACACGTGCACAAATCTCAACATTCTGATCCGATTTTAAATCCCTAGCATGATTTTATTAGCTTCCTAAACTGTGCTTGGCTTTGGCTACATTGAAGAGATATACAGAACAAGAGCAAATGAGAAAGAATAGACTGTTCATTTCATATAATCGTCCCCTGAAGTGTCTGTATTTTATGATTGCAGTGTGCTGACACAGGGCATCTTGTTGTGCTTATTTACTTACATCAGCTTGGAAAAGGGATAATTCGTCAAACAGGTAAAAAGGACAAAGGGGGAAAAAATGCAGAACTGCGTGAGATGCATATTTTTCTAGCAACCTGGGAAGAAAAACCCTATCTGTGCAATTTTCATAAGACGTTATTCATCCATCATTATTTCACAAAATTCAAACGTAGGCAATGAGGATGCTGAACACCCACAGAAATGGGCACTGAAAGAAAAAGACCATTAACAACTTTGTCATAAGGATTAAATTGCCATCTTTTCCCATCCTCCTTGAGTCTCCACTCCCTCTCCAGTGCATGAAATTCATTTCTAGGATGAGAATAATGCTATCTGACTTACGGTTGGCTGTTTTGCTTGGATCACTCTGGATGCTGTCATTTGATTGGCTGCTTGAGATTGAGGAGACGCTCGAACTCCTGACAAAACCAAAGGCAGCCAGTTTAGTGGCTGGCAACCGTGAATAACCAGGAGGACGGAGTCCAGATGGGCATGGCTTGGGGAGATTGGATTTTGTAGCATTTGGAATGGATCCTTTTTTAAGATCAACTGCAAAGAATAAAAAAAAGTCATATGACAACTTTAAAAATGTAGGTATGTCATAGGAGGATGACAGAAGAATATACATTGTATTTAGGCAGTGTGGTGGTGGGGGGAGAAGAAATTGTTACATCTAATCTGGGTCATTTTCTTGGCCTTTTCAAAGTTAGTTTTTAGCATTTGTAAGCCAGCTTGGGTCACATTCCAGGAGAAAGGGGGCATATAAATATAAGGAATGAATAAATAATCAGTCTTCCTTTATTTTAATCCATTGGATTTAAAAAGCCCATGAAATACCTCAGTACATCCATTTAGCATGATGACATACAGAAAATCTGCTAGAAATGTGTGCTCTTACTTTATCAAGGACCTTTTTAAATTTTGTATTGTCACATGATATATCAGCAAAATACAAAATACTAAGAGGACACAAATTGGGGAGGAAGATGCTGGCTGAACATGTATGCTGGAAATTTGAGACCCCTTCCAGGGTAGAGAGGGCATAGTGAAGAAATCACCAGGTAACTCCAGAGATAATACGCTTAAGCCAACCTTAACCATTCTGCCTTTTGGACAATAGTGACTGGGATGTTTACACCAAACCGCTGATTGTTTCAACCTCTCTTCCCTCTGACCTGTAAATCCCTCCATTATCCTCACACCTGTCCAACCATTACAGAGCTATCACGACATCCAGTACTCATTTGTCACCTAATGCTAAGATCGTTAACCCATTCCAGACCTCACTGTCCACTCTGAGAACTCCATCATTTACTCAGCCAGAGAGCCATTCACACCCATGCCCTCCTGGCAGAAATCACATATAAAAGCCCCCAGTTTTAGCCAGTTAGATGCAGTACATCGCTTCCTGGTGGCTGCACTCTCACTCCAATTTCCGACCGGGTACTGTCCTTGGATGTGAGTCTAAGCCACATCACTGTTTCTTCACTGCTCTCTAAGACCAGTAAATATTACCCACTATGTCCTGAACCTTACTTCCCAAAACCATCCAAAAGGGGATGTACATGAGTGTATGCTATACATATACATGTGTAAGTAACTAACAAAAAGTCAACCATTGCATTTTATTATTATAGATGAAATCATGGTGGAAAGATCAAACTGTGTTAACTATATGTTAGACAAGAGACTGAAAATAAAACTTCCAATATTGAAATGCAATATTGTAAAACAAACCCATGCTATATCCCCTTTTCAAATAGTGTGTACAGTCCTTCTCATCACACTTCAAAAAGGATATCGCAACACTCAATACAATGTTAGTTCAAAAGTGTAATCAAAATTTTCAAAGGATTAGCATCTTTCCTCTGTGGAAAGATTCTAGTATTCGAGTTTTTCAAATTATTTTAGAATAAAGTAAGTGGGACATGATGGAGGTTTATTTAATTATGCATGGCAAAGAAAAAATGGATAGAAACCACTAGAATCAAGATCATGCACTGCAAATGAATAGAGGGAGATTCAGTTCAGACAAAAAGGAATACTTCTTCATACAGCACATAGTTCAACTGGGCAATTTGCTTCCACAGACTGTGCTAACTAAAAAGGACTAGACATTCAGGGAACATAAGGCTCATGGATATCTACTAGCCCTGATGTCTATATCAGAGTCCCCATGCCTCTGAATAACACAACAGTGAGAGGATGCTGTTGTGCTCATGTCCTGCTAGTAGACTTTCCATAGGCTTCTGGTTGAAGATGGTGAACTACATTGGCCTTGGGTCTGATCCAATAGAGCATAAGCTCTTACGTCCTTAGCAATGAGACCTAAAGGAATTAGAATAAGAGTTTCAGTTATTTTTTTAAGCACAGCAAAGAAAAACTGATCAAGTGATTGCTAAGATCATGAGAAGCTGACACTGTGTTTTTCAGAACATAAGTATGCAGGTGAGTGATCTCGGAAAGCTAGAGTCATTCCACCCCTACAGCCTCAACTGTCGAAGGAGAAAAGTACTTTCCTTCCCCACAAGCTCAGTGTTGTCAGCATCCAACCTCCTTGTATTGTGGAGTTGGCAATGATCAGGTAAGTCACTGCAGATCATCCTAGTTTTACTGTGGCCTGTTTTAATGTGCTTCCAACAGCTGTTTTGGAAAGTAAGTACAAAAAGATTCCGTATGGGAAGTGCACTTGCCCACGCTCAAATATAACAATAAAATCTTTCAATCATGTTTTAATTGTATTGTCCATTGTACCAAGGTGCTCATTCCATTTTAATAGCTCCAACTTTACAAAAAATCCAGGGAGGTCAGAAAGATTTTATCTATCTCTCCTGCTTAGATTAGAATTTACAAATTACAGAGAAGGTGGCCAGGTTTTGTGCCTCTGCCATTACAATCCATAGACAAATAATACAGGGGCATACATAATATAGAAATTTTAGAGACTTCTGATTTACTTAATCCATAACATTTTACCTATCTTAAATTTTACTTTTGGACTTTTAATATAAATGTAACATACTTAGTGCACCTTTATCCAATGTATGTATGTATGATGCGAATTTTAGCTGTAACTGTAATTCTGTTTTAGTATTATTTTATAGTAACTTTTTTACATATTTTTATTTCCTCGATGACCGTAAATAAACAAATTGAATTGATTATCTTAGTTGTTTCTTCCTCATGCAGAATGGAGGATCAACGATATCAATGACAACAATACTAACTAATGTCAGAAAATCCAAGCATAATACGGACAGAATTATGTGCAATGACATTAAGCAGAGCTGTCAAAGCTGATATAAAAGGAAATTAATGGCAAGAGGCCTGTAAGACTGAAACACTCTCTGGCAGGGAAGTACATTTTTCAGTGACAAATTAAGTGTAAAGTAGTAAAATTTAATACAGTCTTCTTAACAAGAGTTATAGCACATGCACTTTCCATCTGGTGTCTTTTATTATTTAGAATTTCTTAATTACCTGTTCAATGGGGTTTTATCTCCATTTTGAAGACTTTCCAGAAAAGTGGATGGGCTTTTAGCAGGAATGGTTGTGTGTAGAAGGATTGGCCACTTGTGGACCTGTAGATGTTCTTAGATGGCATTTTTTTACTATTCCTTGCCACGAGCTATGCCACCTGGGGATGATGGGAGTACCCGTACAATATGCAGAGGACTACAAGCTGCCCATTCGATGAGCAGGGTAACTTGTTTTTGATAAGGATAACTTGGTGGAGTGTACTATAAAGCACTTCCACAGGGTGGCAAATGGCAATTCATACATAACAGCACACTCTTCTTCTATTCCACATAGATTTGTGCAACTTTATTATCTGTATACAAATGTCACCATACCCAGTAGAGACTGGTGGCCTCAACATCAGTGGGGTAATAAATCTCTTATGGGTTTTAGTCCAAACTTTGAAGAAGCTATCCAAGGTACTTGATCTTAACCTCAAAATAGGTAAACCACTTATAGCTCTTTAAAGTTCAGGTTAAAATCATGAGTGGATTCAATGCCTCACAGACACAAACAGTCTCTGACCACACTAAAATGTCATGGTAGCACACAGATGCTGTATATGACTCAGGTGATTTATTTGACTGATGAGTGGATTGGATTGGTTTGGTCTGCATTGATACTACACCCTTCCTCATAGGAGTTCATAATGGCTAACTACTTAGAACACTTTAGCCAAGATCCTCTGTTGTCAATGTAACTATGATGGAAATCCATCATCGTAGTTACATTTGATGACGCCCCACCCCCAAAGCCTACTGTTTCAGCCTGGCAGTGCCCTAACAGGAGTGTTTCCTGGCCACTAGGAAACGATGACTGTGGCTGTCACGGGACAGGAGTCAGCTTCTCCAGGTGAACAGCAGCCTCAGCAGAAGCTAGTCAGGCTGGGAGGGCAGCAGGTTGGTATGACAGCCAGCTGGCTCCAGCCTTTTTAAAGAAGGCAGAGGGTGGTGGTCCAATGCCAAAAACAACTTGTGTGTTTGCTGGCCCTTGCTTCTGTATGTGCTACAACAGATTCCCTACTTTGCTGTCTGCCTGAATTCTCTGACCCTCAGAGTGTTCAACCTTGCTGCTCGCTGGATTCCTGAACTCCTAGACCAAACTTTTGGCTATGCTTCTGCTCAACCCTAAACAGGCAAGCTCCACTGAACTCTTAACTGTTAAGCTGCCTCAGTCTGTCTGCTAGTGTTCTGCTAGCTGGGCACTCCAGCCAATGGCTATAACAGTAGCACTTTCCCAGTCATGGGCTCACTGAGCACAGGCAGCTGGAGATACTCTTTGGGGCCCTGCCACAACTGCTTGTTTTACAGCAACCCAGGATTGGAAGAGTGTTGCAAATGTCATTTCCCAACATTCTAATCTCCAGCACCTCAGAAACACTTTGGTCAGAATGATGCCAGGTGGCAAACATAGGGTTTTTTGGGGGGTGAGGGGGTCATGTCTCATCATTAATGACCATAAACATAAATCCCAAGCATTAATGAGATAACACCTAGTAACTTAATACTCTAGTCACTAGTGAACAGAATGCCCGTCATTGCTAAAATCATGAATTACTAATATTGACAACAGGAGTGGGCAAACTTGTTGTTCTAGCCCAAGCCTCCTTTTTAATTTCAGAAAAGGGTCACTTGCCTCATTTTGAAGCTTCCGGGAGTGGTATTCACCTTTTGAAAAGGTCACAGGTGCACCCCCATGCTGCTTAACATCCATTTTTGAAAACCAACTTTTAGTTTGGTGTTTTGGAGAGCAGTTGGCAACTTTTAGTTTGGTGTTTTGGGGAGCAGTTGCCATTTTCGGCAGACCATGCATCCCTCAGATACAGAAAACTGGCCCCTGGACCCATGACCACCTCAGTCATTAGGCACCGTGCCTAGGGCCTATGAAAATTTTATGTTCTACAAAAACAGGATCTTAGGCCCTAGGAAAACATCCCTAGTGGTACATCCAGAGCTGAATGCAAGAGTGCCCAGGGCCTACAAAAAACTCAGTGTTGCCCTGCCTCGACTTAGCAAAGTGGCCCTCTCTTAATCCACACTCATAAACTGTACCCTCATAAACTGCATATTTCTAAAATAATGAATTACAATTTCACTGAAATATAGTGAAATAGCAGAGGAAGTTACTCACATGGTAGAGTTTTTAAATGTTACATCTTGAGGACCAATATGGGACAGAAGCTGCTGAAAGCCAGAGGCAAGGGATCTGGATGGTTTATATTGGACCACTCTAGTTAAAGAAATCCTTATGTTGATTCTTGCTGCCTCCAGTGATGGCTGATGACTCCCATGTCAGTGGGGTGGTGAATCTACCCCAGGTTTTACTCTGGACTTTTGACAAGCTACCCAATGGAGTGAACCTTCTCCCCAAAACAGATTCAACAACTTGGATAGCTCATCTTCAGTTTGGACTAAATCCAGAATGGATTCAATGTTTCAGTAACAAGGAAGCCACCAGCCACCCCCGGTTGCTTCCTTACAGCCAGTTTCAGTGTATATACTTCACAGTAAATTTAGCAGCCATTTTCAGACTTTGAGGAGCCACATCCACCTTGCATGACCTTCAGTGGCTGGATAGCAAAGAATATTCTTCAACAAATCTTTTCACATTTATTGAATTTCCATCCTCATTTGTTGAAAGTATTATCTCTTGGGGGATCTAAGCCTCTCTTTTTAAGTTTAGCAATATTTTAGTATTTTTGTACAGAGGGCATTGCACATTTTACACAATGTTATTTTCACCCTCTGGAATAAATTTTATCTCATCTGCCAAAAGGAGCAAGAAGATTGACCAAAACATAACTCTAGCTCCTGGTTGCCTGGAGCCAGTTAAGGAATTAAACATTGTTGCAGGTTTTGTATGAGAATCAATCTTGCTGACATTTCTTCTATTCCCCGTCAGAGAACATGAAAAGTATTTTCAAGCAGAGACTGGCTGACACAGAACAGACCTAACCCTTGAGTGGTAAGGACATCTAAAAGAAACTGGGGAGGCCGCAGCCACCATGGCATGGGAAACATATCATAATAATAACCTCAAAGGCCCCTCCCTAAACTGCAAACTCCAGGATTCCATAGGATGTTGAAAGTGGAATAATAGCGCTATAACAGTCTAGTGTGGAAATGGCCTGAAATAGATATGATGAGGGTAGATTGATGAAGCACAGACATATCTCTGTGGTATACAGCATATGCTTTGCATGTCAAAGGTCCCAGGTTCAATCTTGCGCAACTCACCATTGACACACATTGCTGTTAGACTACTGTAGTAGTCACAAAATCCATTTTCTAATACCAGATCAAGTGGATATCAGGCAGAGGGTGGAAAAGATCTTTTTCAGATCCTAGAATTGCCAAGTGGCATGCTGGCTGGTGAATTCTGAGAGATATAGTCCAAAAATTTATAAATCTCTCTGAATATTGAGTGGTATTAGTAGCTGTAGTAATATCCTGCCTTTATCCTAAAATTGGAACTCTAGGCACCTTCCAGTTTAAAAATTCAATATAGTGAAGCATATGATTTTTGCTATTGTTGTTTTGTGCGATGAAGTCATTTCTGACTTATCGTAACCCTAAGAAAACTTTATCACAGGGGTTTCTTGGTAAGATTTCTGCAGATGAGGTCTATCATTGCCTTCCACTGAGGCTGAGAGGATATGACTTGCTCAAGATCACCCTGGATGGCTTCTATGGCCAAGTGGGGATTTGAACCCTGGTCTTCCAGAGATCAAGACCAACACATATACCATTATATCACCCTTACACTCTCCCAAAGCCTATGACTTCCATATGTGTCTTTGTATTGGACTGAAAATGATAGCTCCTTTTAAGTCTGGAATTTGTCTCAGTTTATTTATAGAGATAAAGGTAAAGGGTTCTTTCACAGTCAAAGTTTGAGCAACCTCCTGTGGTCTCTGTTTTACATGTTAACTGCTACCAAACATGCCATTATCCATTTCTCCTCTTCGCTAACACATCACTACATTATTAAAAAGAAAAACCAGCCATCCAAAGGAGGCCAGAACAGCTTGAAACTAATAAACCTTTAAATGTTCGGAGTTCGTGGTTCAGTGAATACAGAGACATCACCTTTAACTCTGCTTAGCTTTTGCTTGAGACCCAATATTACATGCTGTGCAAGAATTAAGAGCTTTTCTCTGGAAAGAAAGATAAAATCTTCATTACAGCATGTTGAGTCTGCCCAAGGAACTGCAAGTTCATTTAAAATAAATTCTTTAGTGGTTCAGCATATACACTGTAAATATCTGGATGTTGGAGCTTAATGTCGAAGCCAAGCAAAAACAGGCTAAAAGATAAGGATCATTAGCAACTATCCTACTGTCCATGCCTATCAGCTAGCCTACTGCCCTCTAGTGAGGAAGAAAATGTCCCATCACTGGTCTTTAAGTAAGTCTAGCTGCCAGTTTAGCTGACTTCTGTAGGTGGAATGATGATGAACAGTCTGTCTTTTATGACAAGTGACAAAATATCTTGAGTTTGCCCTGATCACTTGCATCAGCAATGCAATTAGGAACATGGCTATGCTTTCACTGCCTACAAATTCATCAGCTTCACCAGTTTCAAGGTAGTCCTGCTAGCTCCTGTGCGGCTGCTATCCCCAGAAAGAGGCTGCTCTGCAGAGGGATATCTAGGGTGGGGCAAGTAGGGTACGTGCCCTGGGCGCCAATGCCAAGGGGGTGCAAAAAAGCCATGGGGTGGGGGGTGAGGGTAGGGATAAGAAGCTAGGGGCACAACTTCCATGCTTGCTCTAGGCACTATTTAGGCTAGATAAACCACTGCCACTCTGCCAGCCAACAAGATACCTCAGTCAAATTTCACTACTGGCAACAGCCCCTACCCCTGATGATGTTCCTGGTGAAGTTGTGGATTGCTAACATGTAGCAATATAAATAATTTTTTCATTTTGTTCCTCACTGCAAGAAAATCAGCAAAAATGGAATCGTTTCCAAAGGCTATTTGCTGTTTAGAAACTATTATGAGCAAAAATAAAAAGGAACATGCAGTTAATAAGTTTCCTTGCAGAAAACAGTATTATATTTATAGAAACTCACATTTCTATACAGAAAACCACATTATTAAGCAGAAAACAAGTTTCCTGAAGGGGAAACAGTGTGGTCTGCACAGAAATATTATCTTCATACAGTCACAGAAAAAGTTGGAATGGAGCACAAGAGCCATTTAGTTCAACCCCCCGCCAGGCAAGAATACCCAACAAACGCCAGTGATGTATTTAAGTCTTTTACTCCAAGCCTCAAGCCAAGTCTCAGGTCTCTACCTTCAAGTCTCAAGCCAAGTCTCAAGCCTGGGAGCCAACTTTAAACCCCAACCTATATTCCAGAATTTCTGGGCAAGGTTGAATAAAGTCAATTTTAACAATTTAAGCAGAGTTGGCCCTCCACATTTGCGATTTTGCCATCTACAGCTTCAGAGGTGAGGAATAGGATCCTTCTTTCTTCCCCTTCCTAAAGCTGGAGGCTTTTGTGCCAATAGGCATAAAAGAGTCTGCAGCTTTGAAAGTGGGGAATAGGATCATTCTTGCTTCCTTTTTCTGAAGCTGGAGGATTTTTCAGAAGTAGGGAATAGGATCTTTCTAACTGCCCATTACTGAAGCTTCAAAAGCTGTAGAAGGAAGGATCTTTCCTCTTCAAGCCCACTGCTTAACACACTTGCTATTCTCTGAGAAACATGCCCTTTGCTTTGGGGAAAAGTCATACCTTCTGCTCTTAGGAAAAGTTTTAGAAGGCTCCTTCAATATGCAGCAGAGACAGGCTGCCTAATCTGTTTGCTTTTCCCCTCTGAGAAATGTGCCCACACTCAGCTTGAGACAGATTGTCTGTCATGTGTCCAGTAGGCAAAAAGGGATGGAAGTGTTTTTCCAAGTAGTAAGGTTGCTAGATGAATGTGTTATGTTACTGAATCAAGGGCAGTAAGTCAGTCACTAAATATATATATATATATATATATATACACACAAGTCTCAAGTCAAGTTAGTGCATCTTTGCTGCCAAGTCGAGTCTGAGCATGGCCACTGAGATAACTTAAGTCTGACTTGAGTCCGAGTCAGTCGACGCGAGTCTACATTACTGACAAAAGCTCTACAGAAAGATACCCATCCAACTTCAGTTATAAGGACTCCAAAGACAGAGAGTCCACCATCCACCGAGGCATGTAATCTACTGTCAAACAGCTCTTACGATCAAGAAATTCTTCTTAATTTTTAGGTGGAATCTCTTTTCTTGTAACTGAAATCCATTGGTTCATAATCTAGCCTCCAGAGTCACAAAAAAAGCTTGATCAGGCTTCTACGTGACACCCCTTCAGATATTTAAAGACAACTATCATGTCTTCTCTTCTCCAAGCTAAACATACCCAAGCCTCTAACTCACTCCTCATAAGGCTTTATTTCCAGACCTTTGAACATCTTGTTTTCTGCAGAGAAATGTGGTTTTCTGTGCAGAAAATGTTGTTTTCTGTTCAGGAAATTTGTTCTGTTAACAGAAATGTTATTTTCCATGCAAAATTTTGCACAGAATTTGCTATACAGAAAACCAATGTGCATTTTTCATGCAGAATAAGTCCTAATCTTCTAAGATTCTGATCTACCTAGTATTCTTGTCAGAGTGTCCTGATACTCTGGAAGCCCATTTTAAGACTTTTTTTAAAATCTATTTTTCACTAGTGGGGTGCCACAGGGTTCTGTCCTGGGTCCAGTGCTGTTCAATATTTTTATCAACGACTTGGATGAAGGAATAGAGGGCATGCTCATCAAATTTGCAGATGACACCAAATTGGGAGGGGTTGCTAATACGCCAGAGGGCAGGATCCAAATTCAAAATGACCTGGATAAATTGGAGAGCTGGGCCAAGGCTAACAAAATGAAATTCAACAGAGAGAAGTGTAAGGTCCTACACTTAGGTAGAAAAAATGGAATACAGAAATATAGGATGGGGGACACGTGGCTGGATAGCAGTACGTGTGAAAGGGATCTAGGAGTCTTCATAGACCACAAGCTGAACATGAGTCAGCAGTGTGATGCGGCAGCCAAGAAAGCCAATGCAATTCTCGGCTGCATCAACAGGAGTATGGTATCTAGATCGAGGGAGGTACTGGTACCACTCTACTCTGCTTTGGTTAGACCTCATCTTGAATAGTGTGTCCAGTTCTGGGCTCCCCAATTCAAGAAGGACATGGTCAAGCTGGAGCAAGTCCAGAGAAAGGCAACCAAAATGGTGAGAGGCCTGGAAGCCATGCCCTATGAGGATAGACTTAGAGAGCTGGGTATGTTTAGTCTGCAGAAGAGAAGGTTAAGAGGGGACATGATAGCTATGTTTAAATATTTGAAGGGATGCCATGTAGAGGAAGGAGAGGGCTTGTTTTCTGCTTCTCCAGAGACCAGGAAAAGGAGCAATGGATTCAAGCTGCAGGAAAGGAGATTCCACCTGAACCTCAGGAAGAACTTCCTGACGGTCAGGGCTGTCCGGCAGTGGAATCTGCTGCCTCGGAGTGTAGTGGAGTCTCCTTCCTTGGAGGTTTTTAAGCAGAGGCTAGATGGCCATCTGTCGGGAATGCTTTGAGGGTGTTCCTGCATAGCAGGGGGTTGGACTGGATGGCCCGTGTGGTCTCTTCCAATTCTACATTTCTATGATTCTATTATTCTATTGCTACTAGCATGGGTTACCCCTTCTACTGTTTTCATCAATATAACTATTGTGAAGATCTGGTAGTACTGCAACATTTGGCCCAACGAAAACATAAGAAACTGCCATATACTAAATCAGGTCATTGGTCTGTCTAGCCCAGTATTGTCAACTCTGACTGGCAGCTGCTCTGTATGATTTCAGGCAGGATTATTTCTTAGTCTTGCCTGTTGACCCCTGGTACTCCTTAGTGGTCTCCAATCTAAGTGTCCAACTAAATGTCATTGTGTTTCCAAAAAAGATGAGCTCAGGTATGTTCAGAATGGCATGATATTGTATTTCAGTTCCCATTAGTCCTACTCCGTGTAGCCAGTGGTGATATACTATGGGAGCTGCAGCCCAAGAATATCCAGAGGGACACATTTGCCATGTCTGGTGCACAAAAACTATAGTCAACAACTATGTGCATGTATGCACGTATGTGCCTTTAAGTCACCTGTCAATTTATGGTGACTCTATGAATTTCAATAATTATGCTTATCAGTTATTTCCCCCTTTCACTTATTCCTTCCTTCATGCCCACACTGACAAAACATCTTTTGTTTCAAGTGCCTGAAAAATAATGAGTGGATAAAAATTCCTGTTTAGTGCTTGCATTTTGTTGTCTTTCTTTTTTGTCAGCTAATTACGCAAGCCATACTTGATTCTGTTCCTCTAATATCACATGAAAGCACGAAGGAAGATGAAAAGAGATAAACTGCAACCCAACAGTGTATCAGATTAAGAGGAAATATGTTGGTAGAACTAAAGAATGTCACCTTTTTGCAAGAATGAGGGCTGGTTATTTTATGACCCATCAAATTATCACAAATGGAAGGAGAGCGTCATAACAACCTGGAAGTGTGGTGCCATTATGATATGGCATTTAGATTAGGACTGGGGAGACCCAGAAGTCATCACAGTCAACCAAGAATCTCTCCAGACGATCTGGGGCCAGTTTAGCATCCTATCTCACATGGTTGTCAGGGTCAAATAGGGGAGAGAAAACCAAGTATTCTTCCTTAAGCTCCCAGAAGGAAAGATGGAGTATAAAAAGAAATCATAGATACAGCCATATCCCAAGCATCATGGGGATGGAGAACAACCTTGTAACACAGGCCCTTTTTCTATACCAATACCACAGTCCACAAGCAATATAACACACAATTTCAACATTTCTGAAAATTACTTTCTTCACTAATTCTGTTTAATAAGAACATCCAGACTTAACAAGTTTGCTATTTTGTAATTTTCTGGTCATTAGAGACCAATTGTAATCTTAAATGCGCTACAAAATCCTTTTATATATATTGATCCAGGATAACATTGCTATGTCCTCAAATAATCTATAGGATCCTTGGGAGGCAGTATTTAGATGCATCTTCCAGTTCTTCCAGGCTGTAGTCTCATAAATTTTAGAACTGAAAGGACTAGAATCATAGAAGACCAGAAGGGCCATCCAGTCCAACCTCCTGCCATGCAGGAATACACAACCAAAGCATTTCCAACAGATGGTCGTGCAGCCTCAAAGAAGGAGACACCACCACACTCCAAGACACTGTCTTCTACTGTCAAACAGCTCTTACTCACAGGATGTTCTTCCTAATGTTTAGATGGAATCTCTTCCTGTAGTTTGAAGCCATTGCTCTACGTCCTAATCTCTGGAACAACAGCAAGTAAGCTTGCCCATCTTCTATATGACATCATTTCAAATATTTATAAACGTATGTTACTGGTTGCTTTGCATCTATGTTCTGATGTGCAGGTGGCACAGCCTAGAGGTCTTACCAGAGGCAACAACAGCACTTGCTCCCACTGTCTCTTGGTGCTTTGCTTAATCCCTCCCACCAGATGCCTGCCTATGCACAAGGAACTCTGGGGCTTTTAGTTTTGTGTATGAAAGATAATCTCAAATACAGGAAGACAAATCTCCCTATCTCTCATTTTCAGGCAGGACAAGTACACACTGTCTGCTCTAAAGAAGGGCTTTAGACTGTGGCCAGGCCAGGGGACTGAGAAATTCAGAATGTTTTTACATTGGTTCTGATCTGATTGGCTCCAGCAACTCTCATAAGATCTGCACAGTATAGAGGTACATGGAAATAACACTTATGTATATATCCTTAAGCACTATATACAGTTTATCCCCATTTCTTTCCCATACTCAAGAAGGCTGCACCTTGACTGGGACCCTGATGTTCAAGCTATTTTGCACTTTGGGGCCCTTGCAAAACATAATAGATACCCTCTACACAGCACACTTAATTTTTAAAATCAAATGCTCCCTTGTAAAAGAAAAAACCAAGGCAAATAAACTTAGTAGTCCCACTGTGTTCGCTTAGTTCCAGGTAATAATTACACAGGATCACACCTATACCAGTCATTCTCCCACCCTGCATTGAGATTACAAGCTCATGCATGAATATACGATCAACAAAATGGCATTTGTTAAAAGTTACACATAGCTATTTACATATTCAATCAGAGTAAAGCAAACATACACAAGATTGACAACCTTATCAAATAAAGCAATCTGTTTGCCTGGAAAGTATAAATAGCTTCTACTGCCACAACAATGTAATAAAATGGAACAGGCCTAAAGTTGTCAGCTGAATACATAAGACATTTCCTTCTAAACTGTTTATAATCTTTCCAAGAGATTTATAAACTGAGCATGGAGCTATAAAATGCAACCCTATGGAACATTGCTGGGAAGGCCACTGAAAGCTATACTACATGTTACATACATGAGAACCTTTATCCCAGAAAATCCCAATTGGTTTTACCCCTCTATGCTTGTAATGTCTATAAATCTTTCAGATATTATGCAGTGTCATTTTCTTCTCCTCTGCTCCATTTTGCTGTCAGAAAATGTGAAACTCACAATAATGCTTAAGCTATATCAAATGATAATGTTTCAGCCATTACAAGCAGAAAGCGGTGTATCTCACCAATTGAAGATGTCTAAACTTCCCTTATCATCCTGTGGGATATTCTTGACAAAGGGTGTTCATGACTGGCCTAAGAAATTTCCTACCTCCCACTGTGCCAACTTTTTTCTTTTTCATTTGGAAGTTCTACCAAAGCAAGAACATGTGAACAGGAAGAAGGAACAGTAACTTCCTTGGATGCAACACAAGTTCACTGGACATAAGTCTATTCCTAAGCACAATTCAAAGTATTGGGTACAACACATAAAACTATGTGCAGCTTGGGTGCAGACTATCCGAAAGACCTTACCTTCCCATATAAACTTGCCCAGGTTTTAAGACCTAAGCAGAAGTTTTCTTTTAGTCCCACCTAATGCCACAGGTACATTTGATGAGGATATAAGAAAGCATCTTCAAGAGGCTGTCCGCGAGCTATGGAACTTCCTCCTACAGGAGGCTAAGTTGGCCTGCTTCCTGGGCTTTTCAAAGATAGGTAACAGCCCTTTAGCAGCTTTAAGGTCTGGACTAAAACCCGGGACAAACTCAAGGCCCCACTGATGCTGAGCCACCAGCAGCATTTTTTGCCAAACAAAACTTGCCTAGGTGATTTCCATTTTCTAACCTCATCAGAAAGCAAACTAGCACAGACATTTGGCTGCATCTAGATGGTGCTAAAATTCCCAGTCAACACCCTTTAACTCCTCTCTCCTAAAACAGAGATGAAAAATAGGAAAGAACTGCTAGCAACTAAGTGTCAAGCAACAGCCTTTTAAGGGTAGTTCTGATGAGTGAAACATAGTTTTTAAAAAGGTATCTTTAAAAAGATCTCTGAGCCTTCAGTTTTTATTTATTTATTTAATTTATTTCCTTGCTTCAGACTATAAGATGCACCGGCATATAAGACATGCCCCATTTATATACCGGCAAATACTATTTGCTGGCATATAAGATGCACTGGCATATAAGACTCACTCCATTTTAAAACAGTATTTCTTGAGGGGGAAAGGGTGTCTTACACTCCAGCAAAGAAGGTACTCCTCTGTCTAAAAAGAAGTGCTAATCATGTTAGCCATGTGAGGAACTACCCTCCCAAATCTGTCTTTTATCAGTTAGTATCAGAGAGACTTCAATTCCCAATAGACTCCTTTTATGTCTACAAGGACCAGAAACAATCTAAACAATTGTGATATATACCCACTTTTATACCAGCTTACCTGGAAGTAAGCCCCATTAAAATCAATTAAACTTACTTCTGAGCAGGCAGCTATAGGAGTGCATGGTAAATTAGTAGGCTGCACATTAGGAGGACTGAGAAAAACAATAAAACGGGTTGGATTCAGTTTTAGTTAAAGAGTTTATCCCCTGAAATCAGTGGAGCTTTAGCTAGTCATAGCTAACTTATGTCCCATTGATTTTAATGAGTTTGTTCTACATTTGACTAAATCTGGATCCAGCGCTGTGCAGTATTCCAATTGGTATACATGTTAGGAGCCATGGATTGAAAAGAAATATGTGACTCTAAAGAGAAAACCAGAAAAGACAGCAAAGGCAAAGCAAAGATCCTTAAAAGTCCTCAGTGGTAGCAAGAGAAAATAAAAAGTGAGGTACCAGAAATGGAAATAAGATGTTTGTTCTAAACAAAATGGAAAAAAATTAAGTTGTTAGCAAATACTCCAGGGGGCAGTGATGTAGACTCGAGTCGATTGACTTGAATTTGACTTGAATCTGAGTCCAACTCAAGTTGCTTCAAAGACTTGACTCGGACTCAACTCATCAATAAATCATGGATCAGCTTGACTAGAGTTGAGACTCATCTTTTTTTAGTGAAGGACTTGCTCTTGAGTAAAGGAAGCTTGGAAGGCAGAGAAGTAAAAGGCAGGAATCAATGGGTTTGGAAGTTTAAATCAAATCCTGATTACTTGTGAGTAAGCCACCAGGCTAGGTATGCTGCATTCCCTTAAAGTTTAAACCCTTAATGGAAATTTTAAAGTCTGTCTGAAGCATTGCTGAGGCAAGGTGGGAAAGGGGGTGACAGTATGGGGCTTTGATTTTCTAATTATTGAAACTTAAACCACACCTACATCCACTCCTTTTTTCTGTTAAATTTGGCTTCCAGGATTGAGACTGGACTTGAATTATCTTGCAAGGACTTGAGACTCAACTTGTGACTTGGAGTAAAAGACTTAAATACATCACTGCCAGGGGGACAAAAATGTGTATGGAATTTTAAAACAGTGAAATCCATAGTGTGAAAGACTGGTGAGATAAATCCCCAGTATCTAAAATAGAAGGGGGAAATGTTATATACATTTTATAATTACTTATAATATGGTGCACTTCTACTAAACTGGGGCCTAAACTGGAGTTCAAGGAGGAGATTAGAAAGACCTCTGCTCCCATTTCCGCTATATCTCACACTCAATTATTAAGATGTATAGATCTGGAAGACACAAGGTTAGGAAGGCTGTAGGAGGGGAAAGCAGCCCTAACAGACTACTCTGGCCACAGGTATAGCTCCATGCCCGACGCAACTGTCCCAGTTTGTCAGTGACTGCCCTAGTTAATCCTCTGTCATCCTGCATTTTCGGCAGCTTTTAAAATGCCCCAGTTTCTCCTTTCTCCTCTCACTTTCCTCCTTTGTCTTCAGCTTGCTTCAGTTGCTTCAAACTGAGTTCAAAGTACAAAAGTAGTTTGCACCCAATTACTTCATCAGGAGGGAGAGGGGGCAGAATCTTGCCTTCCTAAACTCAATGCATTAACCAAGCTCCCTCTTTTCAAAAAAGCAGGAACATGTTCAGAGCTGGGCAATCAAAATAATAAAAGGTCTGGAAACCAGTTACCATGAGGAACAGCTTAGTGACCTGGGCATTTTTAGCCTGCAGAAGAAAAGACTGAGAGGCAATGCAATAGTCTTGTTTAAACACCTGAATGGATGTCCTGTAGAACACAGTACAAGCTTGTTTTCTGCTGTTCCAAAGAGTAGAACACAAGCCAATGGACTCAAATTACAAGCAAAGAGATTCCACTTAAATATTAGGAGGAGCTACTTGACTGTAAGAGCTGTTCTTCAACAGTAGAATAAAGTGCCTCAGAGGATAATAAACTCTCTTCCTGAAACAGGGGTTGGATGGCCAATTTGTGGGGGGGGCACTTTAGTTGTATATTCCTGCATGCAAGAGGCTGGAATACATGGACCTTGCAGTCCTTCCCATCTCTTTGACTCTATGAAAATAGTAGTTATGTGTGTTTTTCATTAACAATTTTTGCCCCCTTGTTGCCTGGCCACATCCTTGTGACCACACTCTGACGTAGCTCAGCCCCACATGTCTCATCTGTTAACTGTTGGAGGGTATGAAGTTCTGCCCATCTTCAAGTGCTCCCCACCACCACAACTTTTGGAGAAAAGCAGAAATTGCCTGCTTTCATTAAGGCAGAAAGTGAAGCCACTTACCTGCAGTATCAGGATGGAAAATTGTAGGAGCAGTTGTTATTGGCCCCTGTGGGTGGATGCAGCCCGTTGAAGACCTCTGACTTGCAATTAAAATACTGCTTTTTGCAGATGGTAACCTGGACACAGCACCGAGTCCTAACTGAGGCTTCAGTATCATTGCTGAGCGATAAAAGCTTGGAGGCATCTCATAGTGAGTATATGGTGGAGGACAAAATTCTGCTTTCATGGGCCTTTCTTCAACCTATGCCAATATAAATGTAAGAGATATTACTTCAGCAGAGATAGTCCAAGATCCAAAATATATTGGTGTGCCAACTGTTTACAGTTGCTGATAACAGTTATCAGTTAGCAATATAGCAGTTACGTTTCTATACCGCTTATCGATGCAAAGCACTCCCTAAGTCAGTGGTTCTCAACCTGTGGGTTCCCAGATGTTTTTGGACTTCAGCTCCCAGAAGCCCTGAGCATTGACCATAGTGGCTGGGGCTTCTGGGGCTGAAGTCCACAAACATCTGGGGATCCACAGGTTGAGAACCACTGCCCTAAGTGGTTTACATGTATTTAGCTAATTGCCTCCAACAAGCTGGGTACTCATTTTACTGACCTACAGAAGGATGGAAGGCTGAGTCAACCTAGAGCCCTTCAGGATCGAACTCACAACGTTGTGGCTGCAGTACAGGCATTTAACCACTGCACCCCTAGGGCTCCAGTTTCCAGTGTGATTATCAGTTTGATCTCCAGACTGAGCTGAAAAAAATGAGGTTGTGTCTATAAGAATATGATGGCATTCATATTCTTATGGACACCACAATACACCTAATGCACAAGCATTCACAATCAAAGATGAGATGCTGGGGGGGAGTTTATTCTTTCCTTCTTGTCTTTATCATTTTTCCCCTTCCTTCTTCAACTTTTATTTAAATTCATTAATTTATTTGATTTACAGCCTGCCATTCTTCCAAAACTAGAACCTAAGGCATCACCACATTTAACTAAAAACATCAATACAACAACACAATTAACTTTTTAAAGGGATAGATAAAAGCTATAATATACAACAGGAAAATACAATTTGACCAAATGTTAATATGCAAACACCACTAAATGAAAAGCAGTTTCAAGCACTAGAAAATACAGCAGTGACCCATTAAATGCCATGCCTCTTTCCACAGCAACCAGTTGGCTGCCTAAAGTCTGCATTAATAAAAAGGTCTTTCCCATTCTTACCACTGAGGGGGAAGTCATTATGCTAACTCCAGGACTGGCATATTTGATGTAGGGGCTGAAAGTTAAGGGAACAATGGTGAAGTTACCCAACAGACTCTTCTCTGGAAGATAGGTCTATGCTAGCTGAGTTTTTGGCTGATATATAGATTGCTAGTAAAGTTCTAACCTCACCAAACTACAAATCCCAGGATTCTGTAGGGTTGAAATATCTCAGTTAAAAGTACTATAATGTTTTATAATTATTTAGTGTAAATATACTCTATGCACCTTCACCAGCAATCCTATAGACACTTACCTGAGAAAAAACCCTAGTAGACACAGTGGGACAAACATGTTTAAGGTTGTTTTGTGAAACTACAATCCTGTACAGCTCCATGAAACTCAGTGGAGCTTAGTTCTGAATAGCTATTATATGACTGCATTTTTCAGCAGGGAATTGTAATAAACATTCATTACAAGGCAGTAAGCTAAGGAGTCCTGCTCTTGTAGGAACTTGCTGCTTATTATTTTACAGAGCTGATTAAGAAAGCATTTAGTGCAAAGCGTCTGAAAAATCATAAACTGGACACAGAGTAACGATTCGTGAACTGGAAGATGATATCTAGTAATAACATACATGTATTCGTGCAGGCAAACTAATTCATCTTATTATGTTATCCTGAGTGGATCTGTGGTCATCTAAGAGATTAATGAACACATACTTGCCCCACCTCAACAAGCAGTAAAAAAAAAAAAAAAGATTTTTCTTTTCCCAATGAAACTGGTCTAAATCCTATTTGGTAAAAACCCTCCAAATGCCATGATCAGGTGTGATGGCCACAGTGAATCCTCTCCATCCCCTGTTTATCAGTGGGTGTTAAAATGTACTGCTTTCATCCTCTTAAGCACTGTGTTGCTTCCTTTTGTTGTTGTTGCTTGCTATCAACCACTGCAGCAGTTGCATAGGGACGTGGGGGCGGAGGGGGTGATTCGTCCTGGGCAGCAATGTTTTGGGGGCATCCCAGCCCGTAGCCATGCTCCCACACCCCCTGGCCACACCCCCACATGCCACGGCCACACCCCCACGTACAGTGCCCATGCCCCCCACACCATAGCCCCTCCCCCTTCCCACCTCCCCCTCCACACAGTCCAAGCTCCACCACTGCACTGCAGATGGCCCCTACGGACTGTAGGCTTCAGTCTTCCCTTTGGTAGTAGCTGCTTCTCTACACCCTCCTAACCATGGAAGGAATATACCAATGGCAACAACAGAGGTGGTGGCTTTGATAGTCATTACCAGCACTAGTGCTCTTTCAGTTCCCCCAAGTTTTTATTGCACAGAAGTTTTGCTGTCCATGAAGGCAGAATAGAATGACTGGTCAATGCATTGCCCAGGAAAACAAGGAAGGAAACTTAAGTCTAGGGTTAAAAAAAATAATAAAAGGCTTGGAAAACAAAGCAGAAGTGACTGTGAGGAGGCACAAGTGTCTATCCTCCAACTGTTCCAGTCTGGTAGGGATGGTCCTAATCAATCCTCTGCTCTCCCCATTTTTCCAACAGCTTTTAAAAAGCTCCAGTTCCTCTTTCCTCTCCATACTTTCCCCCTTTTGTCCTCAGCTTACTTCTGTTGCTGCAGAGTTCAAACTGCAAAAATAGTTTGTACACAATTACTTCACCAGGAGGGGGAGGAGAGGAGGATGCAGAATCTTGCCCTTCCTAAACTCAATGAATTAACCAAGAGCCCCCTCCTTTAAAAAGCTGGGAGGAGAAGAAGGAATGGAATCTTGCCTTTCCTTGTAGGCTCAGGCAAAAGCAAACTGCTGCAGCTTCTCCTAGCTTGCCTGTTCTTCCTCATTAGTAACTTTTACCACCTTGGCCACACTTTGATGTTGCTTGGTTACACATGCCTTGTTTTCACCTGTGAAACATTGGAGGATGGGCAAGCGGCTACCCTCTGCACCTGCAATAGTAGAGCAAGCACCCATTCTCTTGTTGTTCCCTCGGTTGCTGCCACACTAACTCCAAACTAGATGAGAAAACAAAGCTGCTTGCTTCTTGAATGTCTGCATGTTTAGCACTAGTTTGGAAGGGAAATGACATGACTGGAGAAATTGTCTGTGCCACAGCAAAGGCCATTCCTCTACTTACCCCTTTCCCTCTCGGAGAGACTTTTCCAAAGACCCTTTCAGGAAACCTGATTACTCTGTACAGGAGAGCCAACTATTGTGATGGTGATTCTTTCTGGCCATTTCTGCACTAGACTGTTATAGTGCTATTATTCTACTTTCAACATCCTGTGGAATCCTGGGGTTTGCAGTTTAGGGAGAGGCCTTTGAGGCAATCTGTAATTTAGGCATGTAATACTACTGTCATAAATCCATTCCTTGAAAGAATGAACCATTGATTTCAACCTGACTTGTAACCATGTAACAGACACAGTCTGGCCAAAGTTAAGTATTTTTAAGTTGCAATTGCATACTCACTACATGGGAATACGTTGAACTCAATGAGGCTTATATTTGAGTAGACAGCGCTGGGAGCAGAAGCGAATTGCCAAGGCATTCTATCTACAACACTTGGTTCTGAGGAAGAATTCATCAGAGCCAGGCATTGAGAGGCTCAACAGTTCTGCAGAGTTGTGTTTTGGCTATTGTGGCCCTCAAATCTTTACAGGGTGGGGTAGATCCTCCTGGTGTGGACACACAATTTCACAGTTCCATCCGCTTTACAACTGGAGGTAGGAAAAGTGAGTTTGAAGGCTGTTTATGCTGATTTTGAAGTAGAAGGGGTAAAAAATGGCTTATTTATAGGTATTTATGTTTTAACAAGTTACATTTGGTTTGACATGTATCATCTGTCCTTCTTCTCACAGACGTTGCTAGTGTGAAAATGTATCATATGATTTCTTTGTTTGTGCCTAGTAACAATATCTCATTATAACATTAACATAACATTATTATTATTATAATTATTAATAATGTCATTATTATAACATTATATCCACATTATATCTAAGTAGTCAGAGTTGCCAGAGTGAAAACTGGAGAGCGATCCCTGTAATGTTTTTTGTCGGAGAGGAAATTTCTGCAGATGTTGCTTATGATGCAACCAGGTAACAAGCAACATCTGCTGAAATTCTATCTTCTACACAACCCTTAAAAAGGTACAGGAACTCTCTCCAGTTTTTACTTTGGCTACCCTAGTCCCAAAGTACATGCTTTTTAGTTTTAAACTGAAATGTTTTCAGCCCTCTTTAAGCTATGGAGGGCATAAAGTTTTATCCTGGGCAGACATGAAACATGTGGGATAGAGCCACTTAGTCATGAATGCATAACTCTAGGTTATGCATTTGTAACTGTCTTAGTGAATTACAGCCCAAGTTTGCATTTGGATAGGAATTACAACAGTACTGACACCTGTCAGGACTTTAAGGCCTTTCCAACTACACTGTTATAGTATTATTATTCCACTTCCAACATACTATCGAATTCAGGGGTTTGCAGTTTAGGGAGGGGCCTTTAGAATTCTCAGCCAGAGAGCTCTTTGGCCTCAGTAAACTACAAATCCCACAATTCCACAAGATGTGGAAAAATAGCATTACAACAGTGTAGGGCGGAAATGGCCTAAGTGTTGCTCAATAGCAAAGAAGGTCCTCTGTCACGTCCTTCCATAGTGTACCTGTTCAATGCCTTTTCTCCAATCCATACCCTACTATTTGAGTTTTCTGTTTTCATTCTGCAAGATTCTGTGGCCACCAAATCCTCATTCAATTGTTTTGGACACACGCCTCCACCTATCTATCCAATTTATACCTTGTCTTTCTCCCAGGATGGAACCCAAAGTACTTTACAAAATTTTAAGACAAAACTTTAGCTAAAAAACTTATTTTACAAAAATTTTTAAAAGAATGAATGTTTTTATTTGCTGTCATGTTTATTTAGATCTATGGGAACCCAATGAATAAGAGAACTCTATGAGTCCCAGTCATCAACAGTTCTGCTCAGATGTTGCTTCCTTGATTTCATCAATCCATCCATACTGTTATCTTCCTCATTTGCTACAGTATTCCACTTCATTAAAAACTGTTGCCTTTTATGCATTCTGCAGCTTTGGACTTTCCTTCCACATGTAAGTATATCATTAGCCAGTGACGTAGACTCGAATCAATAGACTCGAACTCAAGTCAGACTTAAGTTACTTCAGTGACTTGACTCAGACTCGACTTGGCCATAAATGATGCACTGACTCAACTTGAGACTTGTATATTTTTAATGACTGACTTGATGCCCTTGGTTCAATAACATAATGCGTTCATCCAAAAACTTGGACTTTGAACAATGCCTCCATCTCTTTTTGCCTATTAGTCACATGATAATCTGTCCCAAGCCCAAAATGTGGGTACATTTCTCAGAGGGGAGCAACAAACGGGTTAGGCAATGGGCTTGAGGCAGGCTTGAGGTTTGCTCAGCAGCCTGTCCCTGCTGTATATCAGAGAAGCCTTCTAAAACTTTTCCTAAGAGCAGAAGACAAGACTCACTCCCAGAGTGCAGGTGCATTTCTCAGAGGGGAACAGCAAATGTGTCAGGCAACAGCTTGAGGAGAAGGGATCCTTCCTTCTAAAGCTTTTGAATCTTCAGTAATGGGAAGTAAGATAGGATCCTATTCCCCACTTCTGAAACTACAGATGGCAAAATTGCAAATGTGGAGAGTTGACTCTGCTTAAATAGTTAAAATTGAATTTATTTCACTCTATCCAATAATTCTGGAATTTTGGT
Organism: Iguana delicatissima; assembly: GCA_948472985.1. Classification (NCBI taxonomy): domain Eukaryota; kingdom Metazoa; phylum Chordata; class Lepidosauria; order Squamata; family Iguanidae; genus Iguana; species Iguana delicatissima. The sequence goes on along the minus strand of CAOKZL010000267.1, from coordinate 630,229 downwards.
TGGAGTTTAAAGTTGGCTTCCAGACTTTCCAGACTTGACTTGAAAGTATCTTCAAGGACTTAAGACTTGACTTGAGACTTGGAGGTAGAGACTTGAGACTTTACTTGAGACTTGGAGTAAAAGACTTAAATACATCACTGTCAGCAGCTGAATGTCCTTTTGATTTGAGCAGTTCCATTGACTTATGGCAGCCCTATGCATGAGAGACCTTGAAATCACCCTATCTTCAACCACCCTGCTTAAGTCTTATAGATTCAAGGATATGTCTTCCTTATCCATCTGTTTATCCAACTGTAATGTGATCTTCCTCTTTTCCTACTGCCTTCCACCTTACCAAGCATTATTGTCTTTTCTTGTGAATCATGTCTTCTCATGATATGGTTGAACTTTATTCATCTTGGCTTCTAGGGAGAGTTCAGGCTTGATTTGGTCCAGGACCCATGAATTTGGTTTTTTTAGTAGTCCACAATATCCATAGAACTCTTCTCCAGCACCACACCTCAAACAAGTGGATTCTCTTCCTATCAGCTTTCTTCACTGTCCAGCTTTTGCATCAATTATATATCTTTTATACCTCAGGATCTTGTCTAGTTCCTTCATAGCTACCCTTCCAAGTCCTAGTCTTTTTCTAATTTCTTGACTGCAGTCTCCATTTTGATTAATGGCTTAGCCAAAGTACAGAAAATTTTGAACTATTTCAATATTCAGTGTTCAATGTTCAAGTCTTAACACTGCTTACCCACAATACAGAGGACCTGGAGTTCTGCTGAGTCAGAATATACCCTAGAACTCCTTAATATAAGTTTTTATTTTTAACCTACCACTTTAGCTTTCTCCCCAAAATGTATTACAGCAAGAAAAAGGTAGCCACTTAATTTTCTTCAGAGCTGGGGAGATGCAGGCGCAGTAGGAACTGCTGATCACTCAATTAAATGAATGGGGCAAAATAAATCTCTGTGTAGCTTTGGACCATGCTTGGTGAAATATAAATTGCATTGCCCTATCTCTGAGACACTTCCATCTTCTCTTTGTAGCAGTGAATTATTAGTGTGTCAACACTGCCATGTTAGTACCATATGGAGGGAGAAAGAGAGAGCTGGAATGAACATGCTGCTTTGACTTTTATATAATCCCACCAAATGGTTACAATCTGGAGGTGTCCTTCAGACAGCTTCTGGAAGATAAGAGGACCTGCGCATTTTTTATTTTTATTTTTTTGGAAACCATCTTTCCTTGTGAAAAGGCAAGATTAGCATTTCAGAGAAACAACAGGCAAACGAAAGCAAAATCTGCCATTTAGGTTGATATAATATGACAACAGCAATGACCTCCTGGTAAATACTCAGTTTAAGATTTGCTAAGGTACAATTTATCACCAAAAGACCACTATGAAAAAGGGCCCAGTTGATTCTGAATTCTATTTTAAGTATAAATTAGCATTCAGTCATTACCTCATGCGTCAATGTTGAGATGTTGAGCGTTGTGTTTTTTTTAACAACTTGGAAGACAGAGCCAAATTTGGTTTAAAAATTAATCACAACAGTCGCCAAGAGCTAAACGTGAAAACTACCTAAGTTGCTTAATTAATGTTGCTGCTAAATTACAACACATTGTTGTGTCATGTCACTGTATTTGCAACAATTTACATACACTTAGACAATGCAACTTAATGGCAACTCTGAACTCTTTGATCCTGGTGTTCCAAGACTGGCTTTGTGATTCTCTGGCTGAAAATCATCTGCTGTTGTTTTGGCTTTCAATTGTTCTTCCCATGATCTTAGTATAAAATGTGCAAGACAGCATACTGAGCACTGCATCAAGACTTTACATCTGTGTTATCTTTACTCCACGCTTAGATCTTTCACCAATTAATTTCAGCTTTTAAAAAACTAATTATATTCAAATAAAGTTAACTTTCTAGACTAGGGATATAAAAAGCTGGCAGCCTCATTTTTGTGTCCTTCTCTGAATCCAGGGGCCAATTTTCTGCTCCTGAAATCTTCTGCGGCTACATGGATTACCAAGACCCTTTTTCAGATCTTGAAAAAAAATGGGTATATATATATATAGAGAGAGAGAGAAAATTCAGCCTTAGAGGAAGTAGAAAATGGGGGTCATGGGCTTTAAAAAGAAAAGAGTCTGGGGGCTGCATATGGTCCCATGACCAAACTTTGCCCATCTTTGTTCTAGAATGAATGAATAAATGAAGGAATGGTTAAACAGTGGGATTCACTACCGTGAAATCATTCCCTGCAGCTGTCTGAATTTGACAGGCACAGTCCTGATAAAGTCTCTGTCATTCCATTTTTTCCACCTGCTTCTAAAATCTCCCAGTTTCTCTCTCCTCCTCCCACTTTCTCCCTTTGTCCTCACCTTGCTTTAATTGCTGCAAACTGACTTTTAACTGCAAAAGTAGTTTGAGCTCTATTAATTCAGCAGGGGGAAGCAGAGAAGAGGGAGGAGAATCTTGCTCTTCCCTGTAGACTCAGACAAAAACAAATTGCTGCAGCCTCTCCTAATCTGTGTGTTCTTCCACATGAATAACTTTTGACATTTTGACTACACTCTGAGGTAGTCAGAGCTAGCATAGCCAAATGTGTCCTGGTTTTTATCTGTGAAATGTTAGAGGGTATGCAAAATATACCGATTGCTCCAGCTTTAAAGGCTTTCAAAGGACACTGGACAGATACATGGAGTATGGGGCTACTGATGGCTAGTTGTCATAACGTGTAGATATCTCTTCCAGTGGCAGTGGCAATAGCAGTCACAGCACTTCCCAGTAAAAATATGACCTCTATATACTGCTTATGGGCTTTCCACGGCCAAGGGTTCTCAGCCCTTGGTCTTCCTGACATTTTTGACTTCAATTACTGGAATCCGTGACTATCAGCCATTCTGTTTAGGATGTTTTAGGAATGGGCCAAAATGTGAGGGCCAAAGCTGTATACCATTGTTGAAGGCAAAGGGTGAGACACTTTGTGACTATGGCCATTCTGCACTAGACTGTTATAGTGCTACTATTCTACTTTCAACATCCTATGGAACCCTGGGGCCTTGGGCCCCTCCCTAAACTGCAAATCCCAGGATTCCATAGGATGTTGAAATAATAGCACTATAATAGTCGAGTGCGGAAATGGCCTATAATGCTGGAGTGGATAGGTCTGAGGGCCTTTCCACCCTATACTGTTATAGTGCTTTTATTCCACTTTCAATATCCTGTGGAATTCTGCAGTTTGTAGTTCACTGAGGCCCAAGAGCTCTCTGGTTGAGAATTCTAAATGGCCCTCCCTAAACTGGAAACTCCAGAATTCCACAGGATGTTGAAAATGGAATAAAAACACTAGAACAGTGTAGTGCAGAAAAGCCCTTAGTCACAACTCTTTTTAACAACTCTTCTTATGAATGAAATTGATCCATTTAATAGAGGCTGTTTCCATTGAGTACACACAAACACAAGGTTTCCCAGCTTTCTCTCCATTTAACATATTTTAACCAAATATGTTTATATGTTAGGTATGGAAATATTATTTGCTGTTACACTATGACCCCCATATCCACGGATTCATAATCCACACATTCAGTTATCCGCGGTTGAAAAGAGCAGGCAGCACGGGATCGCACTGCCCACTGTTTTCTCGCCTCCAGTCCCAGCCCCAGCCCCCGATCCCTGTGGTGCCTGGCAGGGAAACAGCAGGCAGCGTGGGATTGCACTGCCTGCTGTTTTCCCACCTCCAGACACAGGCCCACGGCCAGATCGCCTTGCCGTCCGGCGGGGAAACAGCAGTCAGCACTGGATCATGCTGCCTGCTGTTTTCCCACTTCCAGTCGCAGGCCCAGAGCCCACTACAATCAGGCCTGGGGCGTTGGGTCCTATCTGCAGATTTCTGTATCTGTGGGGGGCGGAACCAATCCCCCGCAGATACGTGTGTCGTACTATATTTGTTTCCTGGTTGAAAAGTGAGCTTCCTCACATTTGGAAAATCCAGTCGGGAAGAACAATGCGGTTGTAAAAAATTTGCACAGAATTTTCATCCAGAATCACACATCTCAAAGTGTTTGGGTTAATTATTCTGTGTCAAAATACGTTTAAATTTTGTGTGTGAATACTGTGGAATCTTAATACAAAAAACAAAGGAAAAAACACTTCCACATTGTTTCAGACAACTACGTGTGATTCCCACCCTCCAGAATCCTGTCTTCTGCACCAAAAAATCTTCATGCACATGTAATATCTTGCACAACAGAAATCTTGCACAAAAATCTTGCATAGTGAAAATCTGGCATTACAAAAAACATGCACAACTAAACCACGTAGCTATTTTTTCTGCAAGATTTTTTTGTGTGTGTGCAAGTCTTTTGCATAAAAGAAAGTAGCTGTCTGGAAAAGGAAGTGTGTACAAACCTCAATAATTCTCATGCATAAAATGAGCATTTCTGTGCAGAATAACTTCCAAGACTCTTCAGGGCTTGTGAATACCAACCAAGAACTATGCAGAAATATTCATTTTCTGTGCACAGAGGGAGAAAGCTGTGACAATTGTTTGTCCTTACTTGTGAGGATAAAATAATTGAATATTAACTAGGGATGGGACGAATCCAGAATTTTCCGAATCTGGATTCAGATCTGAATCTTTGGAAGATTCTGGGAATTCACGAATCTCAAATCTTTCGAATCCTTTTTTAAAAAAGGGTTTAAAAAGTAAGGGAAAGAAAGCACTTCTACTGAAAAATGTTTTTGAAGCAGAATTTGACATCTTTGTTTAATGAAAAACAAATTAAAAAATAGTTTTCAGTCCAGGAAAACATACCCATACTTCTTATGAAGAAGATACAAATGCAATTGACATGTTCATCTACTACATGAAGTACATAAGTCTCAAATCAAAAGTATAGAGATTATTACCTTGCAGAGGGAGGCAGCTGAAGGGACAGGCAGCCGGAGTGGATGCAGGCAGCAGGAGTGAACACATGCAGCAGTTCCAGGCACATGCAGGTTCCGGCTTTAGAGTTTAGAGTTTTGCACCAATTTTTAAAAACATGGGTGAGCTCAAGCCCTGGGGTGCACAAGGACATGGAAATAGCCGCCCTTGCCTGTTCCTGCAGGCCCGATCCAGGGCGCTCCACTCCCTCAGGCCATGGAGCGTGTGGGAATGTGATGACAGCTAGCCTTGCAAGCTCCCACGGGCCCGATCCGTTGCGATCCACTCGCTCAGTGCTTGTGCCAGTGGAGGCTGCAGGATCTGCTGGAAGCCAGTTATCGCCAGGCCTGCATGCATCTGCGAGCCTCATCTGGAGCGCCTGCACCAACGGAGGCCCTGGGATGTGCAGGGAGCCAGCCGTCATTGGGCCTACACATGCCTGCAGGCCTCGTCCGGAGTGCCTGCACTGACAGAGGCCCCGGGATGTGCAGGGAGCCAGCCATCGCTGGGCCTGGACATGCCTGCAGGCCTCGTCCAGTGCGCCCGCGCCCGACGGAGGCCCCGGGACATGCCGGGAGCTGGCCGTTGACAGACCTGCATGCCCCTGTGGGCACCGGATTCCAAAGATTCTGTTTGCCTATTTTGGCACCCAGATTCAGATCTCCGAATCTCGCATCCTTGGCAAGGATTCGAGGATTCAGTTGGCCCATCCCTAATATTTACATCCCTTCTATAAACATTGTATGACTGTGCTGTAAAGGTATTAGATGTAATGCATCCACAAGAATTATTGTGTTAAGGGAGGAGGAACATTGCTCAAATCCTAGTTAATGCCTTTTTAATTAATTTTGTTTATCTATGAAGACAGCAAGCATATTTGTGAGAGTTTCATATAAATATAAAATGTTTTCTCTGATATGAAAGATGACTCCTGATCACCTTTTTTCTTTCCTTGCAGATTTAGCAGAAGATATATATTTAATTTTAATTTCTTTCAAAGCTTAGAAAAGTTATTTTTGGATGTTACAACTTCCAGAATCCCCTTCCCAAACAGTTGCCTTGCTAGCTTGGGGGATCTGAAAGTTGTAATCCAAAAAGTAACTTTTCTAGGCTTTCATCATTTTGTACAAGATTTTTTTTAATTCCATTTATGAAATGATTCCTTTGACTAGTTTCCTATTGCTTAGCCCAACTTGATTATTTGTTGAATGGTGATTCAAGATAAATCCAGTTGACACAATGGTTCTACTCCAGTTGGAATAAAGAGTAAGATTAAACTTTTATTTTAATCCCATAATGCAGAGCTTTCCAACTTTTCATGTTGGTGACACACTTTTTAGACATGCATCATTTTGCGACACAGTAATTCAGTTTTACTAGCAAAGTAGAGGTTAAACTAACCTCTTATAAGAGATACAGACACATACATAAATTGTAATAACAAAATGTATGAGGACAAAACATATCTCACGAAAACCTTCCACATATTTTTAAAAATGTATGATTTATAAATAATAACATACATTTCCAAGATTGTAGGTGACACACTTAGACACTTCAGGCAACACACTAACATGTCGTGGCACACTGTTTGGAAAGCCCTGCTGTAATATGTACAACTAAAATCCTATGACTGCTTAGACTACTCCACTGCACTGTTTATGGGCTACCTCTGAAAACTTTCCAGAAACCTCAGTTACTGCATGATGCCACTGCTATGCTATTAACTGGAACTGATTATAGGGTCACTTCTCACCAGCTCTTAAAGAGCTGCATTGGTTGTTTGTTTATTTGCCAGAATGCTGTCACCTATAAAGCCCTAAAGGTTTTGAGACCTCATGAGATTGTTCCAGATATTTACCCTCTCTTTGAAAACTAGGAGTCACCCCATGAAGCTGAGCAACAGGAGCAGTGGTAGCGCTTGGAGTGTGTGGAGGGGGGGTGGGAGGGGGCATGGCCACAGTGTGCAGAGTGTGGCCATGGGGCATGGAGGCATGGCCACAGTGTGTGAGGGTGTGGCCGTGGTGCATGGGGGTGTGCCCATGGCATGCAGGGGCATGACTACAAGCTGAGATGCCCCGAAAACATTGCCGCCGGGGCAAACCACCCCCTTTGCCCCCCTGTCACTATGAGACGGGACAAGAGAAGCAGGACAGACAAAAAGAAGTTGTTCTTCATGCAGGGCATAAACTATGGAAGTTGCTTTCATAGGAATTGGTGATTTTATAAGCAGACTATTAGACAAATTCATGGAGGATATGTCTGTGAAGGGCTGCAAATTATGATGGCTATATGCTGTTTCTGGGACTATGCTGGCTATATGCTGCCTCTACTGGTTGGGAATGCAAGCAAGAAAAATGTGTTGTCTTCATATCTTCTTTGTAGGCTTCCCAGGGGCGTGTGTTTGGTTACTGTGGGAAAGAGGAGGTTGGAACACATGGGTGTTTGTTCTGATCTAGCAGGGTTCATCTTTAGTCAGGATGAACATATAAGACACTCAAACCATTTCGGCTACAACTGTACCATTTCCCAATTATTTTTAAGCAGAACATATTAAAAAATGGCATGGGCAGCTACAAAAAATGGTATGGGCAGCTATAAATATCTAATGAACCTGAAATGGTATTCCCCAGATCTGAACACAGCTGCTTTGGATGCTGGGCTAGATAGGGTATATCTATGTGCAAGAAGGGAATCAAATACAGTTTCTAGTTAAGGAATTGATTACGCCACAAATTGTACAATTGTATGCTTAGGGATCATAACAAATGTGCTATTCCTTGTGCAACTAGAGCTGGGGAATAACTAATTAAATTTAACTAAGTTTGTGCCCATTAGCCTTCTTCTTAAGAAAATGTAACTAGTTAATTTGTTGAAAATAATTAGTTATGTTTAACTAGTTGTGCACTAAACTCCCTACGCCTGTGGTACAAAGAATAAAAGGTTATTTACTTAAAGGTTATTGTGGGGTGATCTCAAGAGGAAGATGATGGTTACACTGAAGATGTTAAAAACAATGGAGCTGGCAGAAATTGAAATCGACACTCATGGCCCCTATATCGAAATATATGCTGTAACATTGACCTTAGCAGGTTACCCTTCTTCATTCTAGAGTAGGGAGGTAGAGGACGCAATTATTCCACTATGCAGGAAAATGTTCTTCATCTGCTCAGAGGTACATAAAACATTTCTTATTAAGAATTCTCTGGCTTTGTTTCACTAGCTGATCTCTGCAGCCATTTGTAACTGCATGATAAATTGCAATCAAGGATTTTAAAAACTATTCTCCTAAAAGAAACAGATACACAGTAAACCTAATTTAAACTTGTACATGTTAGAAGCATTCTACTTCCAGCATCAAACCAACATCCCTCATCCTCTGTCCCATGACCCTAGCACCTTGCTTTTTATTAAAACACTTGTTGTTATCCAAACTTTATGAGCTATCCACTTCTTTCTTTCATGCACCATTTATGGTACTGCTGCAACAGAGAGTACATGCAAAATTCATACACACCCATACTAGAATTCAGTTACTACAGACAGCAGCTACCCAACAGTATCTGAAAAACTGTTCCACAGCAGCATCAAAAACCTTTGCTGGGGACTCTTTACTAGCTACTTATTGGCTACTGGTTAAGAATACAATTTGGGATTTATTCTGTGCAAAATTTGCACATGGTTGCTTTGCAAAAAAACAGCATTTTCTGCACAGGAAACATTATTTTCTGTGTGGAAAATATTTCAGTGTTGAAAAAGGCTGTTTTCTATGCAAATCACCTGTTACCACCGTGAACTGGCCTGGCCGCTGGTAACCTTTAGATATCGTTTTGATATCATAATTCGGCCCTGCTGTGCCACCAGCCAAGTGTTTGTGAGGCCACCGAACAAGCGCAAAGCTAAGCATGGCTATTCACATTTGTTTACACCAAAGCAAGCCAGAAACTGTCAGATCTGCTTTAGGGGACCTCCTGAAACAAACACCTTCATTATGGAAAACAAAGAGACCTCTGCCCCGAGAGGGCACCCTGGTGAGCTAAGTGCTTAACCGCCGAGCTAGCTGCATCTACATACTGGCCATACTATTGTCAATTCGGTCCATAAGTCAATCATGTAAATTCTGACCTTTCGGAGACATTGTCTCCAGTCCAAAACTCATTGTTTTCACCCAAGACCAGACTAGTCCACCGTCATTCCTTCTCCTATAAAAATCCCCCGTTCTGAGAGCTCTTCGGATCTCTCACTGGAACGCTCAGACTTCATTGAACTTCCATCCCACCTTGCTGCCGCTTCGTTCTGCGAGCTCCCCTCGGCTGCCACGCCGGGTTTCCTTCTCTCCAACTGGCCTTCTTCAGGACAATGAGAAAGGTGGCGTATCACCCATTCCCCAAAACTCTCTTTTCCATTTCTTATTTAGTAGTGAGGCTGTGTTTTCTTAATAATTGTTTAATAAATCTTATTGCTAGTTTGAACTGTTTTGTCCGCTCACTGACCCGATACTGTATACACAGGGTAAAAGATCCCCACTAAGTTAGGCTGCCTCTCGTTAGCCAAGAGAGTGTTCCAGCTAATTTTCTCATCATGTTTGTGTTTGTTTGGTTATTTGGGCCCCTTCCGGGACCCCTCAAGTCACAGGGTAACACATCCATGTGCAAATTTTACACAGAATAAATCCCCAATTACAGCATTTCCTGTGCAGAAAATCCTATTTTCTGCACAGGAATTAATATTTCAGCACTGAATATTATTTTCCACACAGAAAATGCTGTTTTCTGTGGAAAGCAACCACTTGCAAAATTTTGCACAGAATCAGTCACAAACTGCAAAAATTCATCAGTCTAGGATTCTTCTCTTCAGGGTTTATCAACACTTGAAAAATGTTTTCCAACCATTTTCCAAATATTTTCAAATATTCTTTCCATCCCTATTACTGGGACAGGTTTGTGTTTTTGGTACTAAAACACTAATCCGCTTCCCCCCGCCCCCACCTCTGCTCTGCATGGCCTGTGGGGGGAGGTGACTTTGCTGTTCCCCCTCCATGAAGGGACCACGTCACCAGTGTGTCCATTGTCGCACTGGCTGTCAGGGATGGGGGGGCGAGCCAGGCAGGGCCTTTAAACCATGGCTCTGCCTCTCCTGCCAGCCTCTTCTTTGTTGCTAGTGACCTACCCTCTCACCCTCGTTTGTAGTGTAAGCTTTCTGGGCTGGGTAGGAATTCCCCCCCACGAGGGTTGTTTTTTGCTTTTGCCTACCCTACACTGCAGCAAGGGACTGGGCAATTGGCTTTCAGGGTAGTGTCTTAAACAGGAGTTAAACAGGTCTCCCAGCAGGTGAAGAAGGAGGCATTAAGGCATCAGTGTTATACCTTTGGCACAAGATAGTGTAGGTTACACCTCTGGAGCTTACTCTCTTGGTCGTCAGGCAGGGGGAGAAGGGCAAAGAAGGAGGGTATCCTTGGGACGGGCCCACATATTTTATGCCCTCATTTCTGGGCTCTGTGGTAGGTGGTGGGTTTTTTGTGGGGCATGCCTTCCGGGGGGGGTGCCAAGGTGGGAACCCAGGATCAGAGGTTCACCCTTGGGACCAGATATTTTGCTATCATGCAGCCCCCATGAGATCAATGTCAATATCAAGTTCAATGTCATGTCGAAGGTGAAGTTCATGTCTAAATCGGCAACAACTAATAACATTGCCCCAAGTTCATCCCAAGTCCTGTTGTGTGGTCTCTTCATTTCGGGGGGTGAGCAGCAAACAACTTAGGAACAAGATAACTGTTCAACCACCCTCTCAAGTGCTGAAGTCTTCTGAGAAGGCACTCCTGACAGAGTTTCAGTTTCTACTGAGATGCACCAGGAGTCTATGAATAGTATGGCTATTAATGTATTGACTTCTATCTGATGGAATGTCCTTCCAGATGAGAGTAGGTGAGCACCCACACTTCTCTGTCTTTAGAGTTTACTGGAAACCTTTACCTCCAGCCAAGCATTTCTTGACTAATAAATTCCAGTCACAGTTGTTTCAATGCCTTTCACTGTAACATTTTTCTATTTATTTGTTTTGATCTATCGTACAGCACTCCAAAATTTTCAATATGGAGCAAATTTGTAAATTTTATTAAATAAATAATGTAAAATCTTTAATATTGAGTAGTTTATAAATGCAATTGAAGAACTACAAATTTTTGCTGTAACATCTAGTCATGAGCCTCAAATTAGCAATATAACATCCTGAAATTCATATACATCAAAAACAGTAATATAAGTCAGAGTGGTATAGTAGCTTCATTAAATAAAGGCCTTACCTCCTGGAGAAACTTGTCATTCATCTGGCCAAAGTGATGGCTTGAAGATTTAATGCCAGATACCACAAGTCCCGAACCATAAATTCGGGGCTTCTGCAAATCAGGTTTAAATTTGTCATATAGAATGTTGCCAGGCTTAATGTCTCCCTCATTTGAACACTTTTGCTCTGTTGTTGCTACTGGCATGCTGCAAGCAGGAGGAGCATATGGTAACCCAGCTGGAACAAATGTATGGTCAAGCTGGCTTATTGCCTGGGGGTTCCTTCTAATGTAAGTGATGATTTTCGGTCTCACATGTTTGGGCTTGGGTATCTCTGGTTTTGCCTCGATCTGGTCCTCAGACTTCTCAGTGCAATAGTTCTCTCCATCCTCCTTGGCTGAGTGGGAACCCTTGGAATGTATAAGGATAGGTTTAGGGATGCCACTATTGCAGGCAGTCTTGTTAGGCACTTTAGGGGATAGGCTTAACAACTCTGTATCATCAAGAGAAGATAGGACTGCAGCAGATTGCATCTTATCAACATTAAGTGCATAGAGATCCTTCAGGCTGCTGTTTGAGACTGTGGTGTGGTTGTTAACATTCACATTTACCACAGGGCGTAAAGGGGTTGGGGCACACAGAAAGGTGCCAAATGTTTCTGATATTTTGTAGACCTCCGACATATCATTTGAAGGATGCCTCTTTGCAGTTATTCCTGTCTTTTTGCTCTCCACTGTGGTCTCTACCTCAGCTTCCTGGGTATGAGAATGGTCATCAAATACATTTTCTTCACGACACGTTTTTGAGGGTTCCAGCTCAGAGGTGAGCACTGCAGCATTTTCACTGTGCACTTTGATAAGTATCTGCTTACCTTCATTATTGCTCAGATGTTTGCTGTCTGGTACATCAATGTTATGTGTCAAAGGTAGATGCCCACCTGCTGTTTGATTACAACTTGCATCAGCATCATGTAGGTTTTCATTTCTTGTAGGTGTCAGTGTGTCACTGAGTTTGTCATCATCAGCACCAGACAATACAGAATCCTCTTCTTTTCCCACTACGCATTCTTCACTCACTTGGTTCATTGCCATGCTGTCACTATGATTGCTTCCTCTTCTTAAACTTGGGGAGTTATTGCTTCTTACCAGTCTGTCACTGGCATAGTAAAGCCCTTTGCTTAAATATGGATCCTCTCCTTTGCCACCAGGCTCTTGTAACTGAAGTGGTTTCACTCTATCTTCTTCGGACCCAGAATCCTTTTTATTCTGTGCTACCACATTATTTCCCTCTGTCTGACATCTAGGAAATTCAGCCAGCATAATCCTGTCATTTTTTGGCTGACATATGCTCTTAGACTGTGGACTTCTCAAGTCTGCTCTCCCTCTCTTATCACCCTGATGATCTAATTGTGCTTCTGATTTCCAAATTTCATTGGATTTAAGAGTTAATTGTAGATCAACATGAGCAGGATGCGGAGAGCTCTGCTTGTTGAAGTTAGGCGCATTGTCCCCACTTGGTGGTGTGATTCGGATGTTCATTCCTGAGGTAGATGAAGGTTTAGAATAATGCATGATGTTTCCCTCTGAGACGCTATCAGTTGGATGAAAACTGCCTAAAAAATGGTCTGCTGATGTCTTCCGAGATTTCTCGGTTTCCCCAGCCAGGTGATGTGAAGTATCAATGGAGTCCAAGGATGCAGAAAGCAAGCGTTTTCCTGATACACGACCAACAAATTCTTTTCCCAAAACTTCAGTTTTTGACAGAAGTTTTCTTGATCTCCCCAAAGAAAGCCTTTTTATTCCTTCTGGCTCAATCCTTCTAAGTGTTTTATCCTTTGAAATGTGTTGAATGAGATCAGCATCACTTTTAGAAAGAACTACTGAAAAGGTGTCATTTGTATTAATTCTCAGATTGGACAAACTATGTCCCCGGCTAATAGGGACTAGCTTTGACGTGTCCTTAACCCCATCAGTCCTGTAGTCTTTATGCAATTCCCTGCTGGTGGTAGAAGGCAGCCTAAACTCTGAATGGCCAGTTGTACCCTGAAGCCTGTTCTTCTCCAAATCTAATTGTGTAGTATTTTCTGGCTCTCTTGTGTTTAAACATCTTGTCTCTCCCAATAAATCATTTGTCCTTATCTCTGGTTTAGAGGTTCTGACTTCAGAAGTGATTTGGTTGGCATTTGTGTCCCCCACCGTCACCATGCGTTCATTGTTATTTTTAATCTCATTTCTGTTGCCCTGCAACAAATTGTAACATGAGTTGCTGGGAACCAGTGGTGTACTCATTTTCAAATTCCAAGCAGCGGCTACTCCTACAGCCCTGTTGAATGACAAATTTCTACTAACTATATTAGCTACTAAGCATGCTTCTCTAAGGGAAGTCAGACTGATCCAGCAGGAAAAATTCCTTTGCAAACCACTTGAGCCTCTTGTCAGTTACATCCTTCTGATGAGTCAGTCATTATTAGGGCAGAGTAAGAAGCCAAGAAATCTCCAGAGTAAGAAGCCAAGAAGAGCAATGGGATTTAACAAATGCAAAAGATGTCCATTACAGTTCCATTACAGAACCTGTGAGAGAAGAAACAAGATTGTGTCATTTTAAATCGCACAAAATTTTATTCATAGGTACATAACTAACCTGACAAGAGTCAGAGATCCATGCAGTGACCATTATTTTCACAAGAATTGAAGCATGATTCACTATCCCACCTACAAATAAGTTTTTCTTTAGACTTACAAAACAATGGACTGTTAGGAGGACAGCTAACTATGGTGCCTCCATCCATAATGGTATTATCTAAGAGCTTATGTTGTAGGACAATAAGAACCTGGTTCAAACCTTACCTGAAACATAAACACTTCAAACACCAAGCGTGAATTACCAAGACTGAGCAGCCAACAGTTTTTGTTAAATTGTTTCTCTTATGTGAGAAACAGCAAACTTTACAGCAAACACTTTTGTGAGAGACAGCATACTAGCATGCACACACGCACACACACACAAAACCCCCCTGGAGTTACCCATCTGAAATTTGGCATGATTAATTCCATTTGTATGGAATTCCATGTCCCCAAATTGTACACATAAGTAGGGAAAAACAAAAAAGTTACTGCCATTTGTTTTCCCAGTAAAAGTCAAAGGAGATCTATCTTTGAGATTTTCAATTCAGATTCAGAGTCTAGATCAGTTTGGATCCAGATCAATCCAGGGAGAATTGGTCCAATACTTGAGTCTCTCAGTCAGCCTCCAAACTGAATTGGAGGTCCTACACACAGCCCTACTCCAAATGCCACAAAATGAACCAATATATATGAACTGTTACGGACTGTTATTACATGACTATTACTATTTCTCTCCGTCCCACACTCTCAAAGATATATTCTCTGGGAAAATGGGAAAGGGCCCTGCCACTGTCTGCTCCAGTTTTGGAAGCTCCTGTTACCTCACTGATAAACCCTGTCCCACGGGGTCCACAGTTTCGATATTAAAATATGATTCAACATGCATGAGAGGTCACCCAGATGAGCATGTAGGTAGCAACGGTCCAACGACTGAAAACTAGGTCAGGCTAGTACAATCCCCGTCATGTAGCCCCAGGAGACCTCAAGCTGTGCAAGCCCACAGTAGAAAAAGAGGTCCTTAGCTATTGAGGAGCCAACTTGAGGGAATTAGTGTGCTTTCCCCCAAGTTGAGCACTGACAGCACTAAAATCCTATCAGGCAAGGACCATCTGCATAAATTCACACTACAACCCAAAGTAACTGAAGATCCTGAAATTTTAGCAACACCTTGTAATCCCATCATACAAAAAGGAGTTGCCATCATGGAGCTTTTTTGTTGCAACACCCGTTGTTCTCCCCAGGAAAGGATTAGCCCTCCAGGTACTTTTTCCCCTACAAATAGTCCCCGTTTTTGAGCATTTCTTTGGATCGCTCCCAGTCATATCAGCAGACTGTTTCTCTGTCCGTTGAGTAATCCCCTCAGCCCTCACCATGCTGAGCTCCACTTCTTCGCTGTTTTTCCACTTCAGGAAAAGATGCAGTATTACCCCAGCTACAATCCCTTCAATAGTTCCCCTATCCAGTTTCCTCTCTTTTGCTTCTTAATAGGTCTTGAGTGAGTGTGTGAGTGATTACATTGGTGTGTGAGACTTTCATTCAATAAAATCATTTTATTGGACACCTTTGTTTGGTTTTTGGCTTGGCCTGACCCCGTAAAAACTGGGTAAAAAGACCCCGCTAGGTTACCCTGCCTCTCGCATTGCTATTGCTCGTACTCTGGCTAGTTTCCATTTCCTATCACATGGAGCACATTAAGGCGTCCCCCAAGGGACACCAGAAATCAGGGTAACACTCTCTTCCCAAACAGATTAGACTGGAACCCTTGCTTGCTTTCTGCAGGCAGGTAGAGATTTTTGTTGCTGTTGTTTTGGAAAGCTTCAGAAGGCTGATTGTTCAAATGGAAAGGACATTGCATAATATCCCAGATTTTCTATTTGTTGTGTTTCTTTCAATGGTGTATGTTTAAAACAGATTTTATTTTTTGAGAGTTTGGTTACATTTTTAATTTTTAATTGTTGTAAATTTTTAAGCTATGTTAGCTTTAATTCTTGCAAGCCTATTTTAGTCCCAAACTGGGATAGATGGAGATGGAGGAGGAGGAGGAGGAGGAGACGGAGGAGGGGGGAGGGGGAGAGGAGGAGGAGGAGAGGAAGAGGATGATGATGATGATGATTGTGGATCCACAAGTCCCAGGTTATCTTAATAGGCTGTAAAATGAATAGCAAAGTCTGTATCTGAACTGTACAAATTCAGTTTTCATGAGGTTTGGAATCTGCTTAATTTCTACAATAATGTTAATTAAATGAATTCAGGAAACAGAACATAATAGAGGAACTTAAT
The DNA here is from genome assembly GCA_948472985.1 of Iguana delicatissima. NCBI lineage: Eukaryota > Metazoa > Chordata > Lepidosauria > Squamata > Iguanidae > Iguana > Iguana delicatissima. Next base: position 614,125 of record CAOKZL010000267.1, on the reverse strand, counting down.
TTTGAAGCTTAAGAAGACTTCAAAGTATAAGAAGACATATATTCCTTCAGGTTTCTTTAGGATATTAAAGAAATTCAAGATGTGATTTATCCTAATTTTAAAGAATCATCATCTTCGTCGCCGTCGTCATCATCATCCTGATAGAGATATGTAAAGTACCCTTTGGAAAGCAACTAATGTTGCTTTAGGTTAAATTATGATACCACTACTGTTGATTAGCTTTAACAAATTTCTGTCTATTTTCTAAATTTGCTAAAGAGGGAAAGACAGTTATGTCTCATTATTTCAGAGCACTCAGAGCAGTGATGAACACAGCATTTTTCTCTATGAAATGGTGCTGAGATTCATTTTGTAAATTTATTTTTTATTCACACTATTTATCAGTCACTCTCACAGTAACAATAATTTGCTGAATGACATCAGAAATGATAAAAACAGCTTTAAAATCACACATCCCACATCATAACACAATTCCCCATCACAGCATTAGGACAGAAACAGTCATTTAAAATCAGAGGAGAGGATTAAAAACCATGGCAAACAGCAAATTAATGCAAAGCCTAACATGTTCTGCCTTTGACATCTTCAAAGCCATCTTGCTGAAAAACAAGCCATGTGACAGATAAAATGCCTGCAAGCGCCATCATCACTCTTTGGATGGGACTATGCACCCAAATCATTGTTATGCTGCATTAGCCATCTTCTTATTGTAGATGATGTTTAATGTATTTAAACTGTGAAGTTCTTCTCCTGACAATATATGTATTTCTGAGAATCACAGGTGTTCTATTTGAAGATGTACATTCAGTTATAACTAACTCTCTCTCTCTCTCTCTTTCTCTATATATAGTTACTGGTGAGTGTCGGCACAATGGGAAGAATTTCAACAGATCTTTTTCTGTGACATATACTGATATGCAGTCTTGCTGAGGTGACTCACGTTCACTAATATACTTCCACATTTGTGGTCATACTCAAAAATTATCTGGGACTGACCACACTATCATGAAAATGTTGATATTCAACCTATTTCAGAGCAACAAAGAAGCCAAGTTTCTTGCTCCTTCACTCTCAAGTTGGCATATTTTGGAGAATAGAATGAGGTACAATGAGAGTGTATGTAGAATCCATTTGACCTTTCTGGGACCCATTTACACTACAGAATTATAGCACGATTATTCCACTTTAACTGATATGGTTCCAACCCATGGAATCCTTTGATTTGTAGGCCCCTAGCTGAGACTTCTAAATGCCTTTCCCTAAACTGCTATTCCCAATATTTCACAGGGCAGAACCTTAAACCTTAATTAAAGTGAAATAATAGCACTATAATTCTATAGAGTGAATGGGTGGCTTTCTCTTGTAAGAAATGCTAACATCAGACAGTTCCAAAATCAAAAAGTCCAGGTCTAGAAAAGCAATGCATTGCTTTGCATAACACAAGTCCCTCAGATTTCTTATAACAGTGAATGTCAAGCTTTTCCCCCACTGTGCCAGAAACAAGAACTATATTTGTGCTCATTGGCTACAACTCTTTCTTTCTCCTCTGAAAACTTGTCAGTGACTAGCAGCTCATAGTCCATGTACCATCACTTTGAATAGTACTGTATGGGAGTATTCCTACTCTCCTTCTTGTAGCAAGCATTACAAGGAAAAGAGAGGCACCTCTGTGCAACACACCCCTTTCTCTTCATCGGGGCAACCCCTACCATGAAGCGCAATGAAGTAGCCACCTCAAACAGTAGATCTTAAGGAATCATGAAAATTGTTAAAGGATTTTTTAAAAATGGTAGTATCCATTTTTACTTCATGAAGTTGGGGGGATGGAGGTGATTGCAGGATTTTATGTTAGAGGTGTCAAAACAATTTGCCTGGCTTTGGATATGATGCAACTTGATATAGATGGCTGGGGAGGAAATCAGCTGTTGCTGCAACATTGGTATCAAAGTTGTCCTGGGCTGGTTCTTAACTTCCTGGGCTGGTTCTTATCTTCCTGATCTACAGACTTACTTGTCAAATTAACACCCCTTTTAGTGTTTGCTACAAAAGGTCAGATTCTTTGAAATGTAAGTATGCATGCATGTGCAGATGCATACACAGAGACCAACACAAATGATGTTCATGTTTACCCAATGACTATGCTCCCAAGAAGTAGGTGTAAGCATGTTTGGTTCATCAGGATTCTATAGGATGTCGAAAGCAGAATAATAGCAGTTTAGTGCAGAAATGGTATTCGGTAGGTAGCAGGGCAGAAATAACAGCAGATATATGGGAGACTATAAAATAAGAACAGATAAAGAAAATGTGTTTTACTCTGGCAACCAGTTTTTTTCCTTTTCATTATTTTCAATCACTTTTTCTCATGTTCCGTGAGCCTTAGGTCCCATTATCAATCCAAGCACATGTAGAGAAATAGTAAGGAAAACAAATTAGATGGGATCACAATAATAATGAACTGCAACTATTGCTTACATTTTCTTCCATTATATCATGCAGCATTTCTACTGTTATATGTCCCAGCAATATAAATTTTAAATGAAAATGAAACTTCAGTCAGGAATTCCAGGGTGCAGTATACAAAATATCTTTTTCTGTTTTCTTTAGAAAAAAGTAATGTTAGAATCACTTTTCAAATGCCAGTGTATATGAATGCAAATCTGAAGAGTCATTCTAATAATTTACATGTCAAATTATATTTTTGTCATGAGAGACACAGTTGGCCTCTGTGAGGTAAATGCCTTCTATCACTCTAGGCTGGTGTGACAGCAACAAACATATCTAGAATGGACAGTGCTGGGGAAAGTCACTTTTTGGACCCTATATCCCAGAATTCCCCAGCCACATGCTGATTGAGGTATGATGGGACTTCCAGTGACACAAAGTAATGTTTCCAGGCTCTAGGAAAAGAGTAGCCTTGTTCTTTGATTATCTACACCCTGTAGATCCATTGATACACAGCAAAGTATTGTATATGGCACTGCCTTTGAAAATGGTCACTATTTGTTATTGTTGTAGTAATTTATATACTGGCAGTTACCCAAGAATGGGACTCAAGATGGACTACAAATTATTAAAACCGGTATAGTATGATTAAAAGAGCTAGCATGGTATAGTGATTTAAGCATTGGAGTATGACCCTGGGAACCAGGGTTCAGTTCCCTGCTTGGCCATGGAAATGTACTGGGTGACCTTGGGTGTGTCACATACTCTCAGCCCCAGAAAACCTCATGATAGATTCACTTTAGGGTCACCACAAGTCAGAAATGATTTGAAGGTACACAACAAAAACCAACAGATTAAAATATACAGAAAAATCAATAAACGTCAGTAAATGTGTGTATGTGTGTTATTTTAAAAACAATTAGCAAGCTATAGAGTTAAATGTATTTAAAATTCATTAAAAGCAAAAATATAAACTACTGATGAAACAGCACACCATCATAGTCAATGTATGAAAGTCTGATGGAATAACAGTCTGAATTTGCTGGTAGAAGGAGAGCAAGGGAGGAAACATCTCCTTAGTGTGGAAACAGCTGTTACCAGGCTGTACACCACAACTCCATGCTAAGATATAATTGGCAAATATCATTTAATTGGCACAAAATATAAATTATACACTGCTGTGGCTGAAAAGCTATGCTGGTGAACAGGACTGGCTGAACATGTACAATGAAAAAGTAGGTCAGATGGGACCTCAGGCCATGGTCAGGTCATAGCCAAAGAGGCTCCAGTGGTAATGAGCTTGCAAATGTCCCTCAATGATTTGACCTTTAGAAACAACAGTACCAAAACTGCCTCCAGAGAGCAACTGATTGTCTTCAACCTGTTTCCCTTTCTTACCAAAGCTCTCCTTTGTTTCCTCACCTGCCCAGCCATTAAGGTGCTATCATGATTCCCATCAGCATTTTGTCATCTAATGCTTAAGGCCATTAGCTTGTTCTGGACCCCGTTGTTTACCATTAACACCTTCCCCTTCATGGCAGAAACAGGGTATGTAACCCTGGCTCTCAGCCAGATAACTTGTGGTACTCTAGACATAGACCATTACTTTGCTTCTCTAATTTCCATTCCTGTACTACCCTTGGACCCTCAGTCTGAACCACATTGCTTCGTCTCTTCTCTTCAGGATAGGTAAATATCACCCACTCTGCCTCATCTTCTTGCTATCAAAATTTTCCTTCCTTTCCTTCAGTTGGTCTTGTGTGAATGATTGTTAATTCTTCCCAATACAACAAACATTCTTTGAATCTCCAACTGGTGTCCCTGCATTAATACTGATTTATATAGATGTAAAAGATCCTGGAAGGTGACCCCCTCCCTCGCAGGCTTCCCTTTTATCTAATATTCCCCACTGTTTGATGGAGGCAGTGGCATTGCAGGTGGACCCCTGAGTCACCCATCTTTTGGGGTAACGTGGCCACTGAGAAAGCCCTCTCTCTTCCCATCAATCTGGGAAGGTAGTGGGATAATGGCCATTCCTGAAAATCTCAAGAATTTAAACAAGCTCATATAAGAAGCTACAATTCTTCACACACTCTGGACCCAAGCCATTTAAAGTTGTACAAAGCCATAAACTTTAGTCAGTCTTGGTTATGGAAGCAAGATTACTAAATAGGATTTAGGTATTTCTTTATCATCTTCAGTTGCTTTCTGAGGACATGAATAGACTTCTCACATGAGCTAATTCAGACCTTGAAATCATTTCCCAAGCACTTTAGCATGTATTCCCCCACCAAATACAACACAGTGGGTGTCCACTATTAAAAATATCTTTCTGCTAGTGGTATCCCAGTTGTAGAATGCCTGATACCTACTCTGCCATCTTTTTGGCACAAAGCAAAAAAGGATTTTAAAGCTTTTAAGACATTTTGCAATGTTTTCAGTTACATTTTAGCACTTAGAACATATGCTTTGCTTTTTTTAGGTTTTGATCTAGTTTTCAACTCTGATCTTATACTGCAACATATACTCTTTTTGTCATACTACAGTTTTTCTATGTATTGCTTTTGGTTTTATTCTGTTCTCTTCTGCAAATGCTACCCTGATAATTTGTAGTTTACAAATATAATAAAGAAGTACATTCCCTAAAGGAGGTAGTAAGCAGGTGATCTGGCTTCTATTCCTCCCAAGCCCCCAGACTTTTTGATTAAAGACTTTGATTATTGAAACTGGGGCAGGGGGAGCCTTCTAGTGATACACATCACAAAGTTTATATGAGAAATATGTTAAAGTAATTGTCATTTCTGCAGTCCAGATGTTTAGGAAATTTTTCAGTGACTTCTGAAGTACTGCTGATGGATAACCTGACATGCTGTAATAAAACAAACATTATTAATAAGGCTCAAAAAAAAAACAACCTAAAGCAAGCTCAATCCCATTTCTCACTGATCTTGAGTGACTTAAGTTAATTAGATTGTTGTGTCAATGAGACACAAGCAAGCCTTTTCCCGTCTTTCAACAAGTGCATAATCCAGCCAAATGTTTACATTTTAAGGACAGAATGAAGCTTCTGACAAACTCATGCTTTATTATCCCAATCCTTTCCCCATACAGGCACCACTCCAAGCTCTGGAAGAGGTAGGCATAATATTGGGAGAGGCAGGTTTGCAGCCCCATCTCATCCTTCAAACTGGCTGGCTTTCCAATGGCATTGGCTTCTATCTTGCTTCAGAGCTAAATTCAAGGTGCTAGTTTTGACCTAGAAAGCTCAACCAACTTTTGGCCAGGATATCTAAAAGACTGTCTCCTCTCATATGAGCCTGTCTGAAACTTGAGATACTCAGCAGAGGCCCTGTTCTATATCCCACTACCTTGCAAGGCTAGGTTGGTGAGTACATGTGACAGGGCTTTTCCCATAGCAGCACCCCAACTGTGGAATTCTCTCCCAAAGAAAAACAGCTTGCCCCCCCCTTTTGAATTTTTGGTGGGAAGCTAAGGCAGCGCTGTTCTGCAGGTGCCTTGCTCCTTGAAATTGCTTTGGCAGTTTTAAAATGTCTAGCATTACAAGTCAAACTGCCTGGGGACAGACCATTAAAGTACAGAGTGTAACCCAGAGTATAGCATATAAGCTATAATACAGGAAGCTAGATGTATGTGTATGTGTATGTATCACTGAGAACTTGGCAGTTGCTTAAGTCTGGGAAACCATCTACTCAAATGTCAACAAAGCATGCTTGAGAATATAATCAAGATAAGAGTATGTAGAGTAGATTTGACTGAGAACAACTCATAGCAAGTGTTCTGATGACTGAAGTAATCCAGATGGCCAGCAGCCAAAGACTCCAAATGTACAGTGGATGGTGTAATGGATAAAAATCTTTGTTTTGATTGGATAAGCATAAATGGGGTACAGTGAACATCTTTGCTTTTATTTATTTGTATTGGATAACTGATAGTCTGGGCCAGACTAAAGTTTCAAGATAGACTGACAGATCAGATTGCAGTTGGCGTGTTTCCACTGACGAAGACTGCTGTCTCTGACAGCTGGGTTGTTCCTGATAGACCTGCCCAAACATGCTGAAAGATGATAATAGTAAGACAAACATCTAGGCTAAAGCTATTAACAGATGCTGTTAAGATTTAACAGTGCTCAGAGATATTAACCACTGGATGCCTGTGTATTCACAGATGACTGCTTAGAGATGTGTATTCACAGATGACTGTTTAGAGATGCATAGTGCCCCAACAGGACAGATTGTAATTTTTGATGGATAAATAGTTAGGGATATAACACAAAGGACAGAATTCTATAATTATGAAAGCCTTTATGAAATTTCTGTATAATGCCTTAACAGACACTATGGAAAGAACCTGATGATGATGATGATAATGATATATGAATGAATTATATTGATATTCATATATATGTTAATTACTAAAAATGTTAAAGAGGTTCAGTCCTTATGAAAGTGTAACATCCTAATAGCCATGTGATGTAATACAAGGAATATATGATGTCTTACATGCATTGTAACATAATAAGATAAATGCTTGGCACCCAGATATTGATATACCTGTGTTTCTTCCTGAGGGGAATATATATATTTGTATACCAATGAAAGCATATAATAAATAGCTTAAAATGATTGTCAAAGAACCTGCTAATTTCCCATGTAAATACCCTGAGATTCTAATTCTTAAGAATGCTTAAGTAGAGTGTAGCCTGTCTGGCTTAACCACTATCATGAACTGAGCATTCAAGTAATTAGCAGGTGGTGATGGAACCCTAGACAGAATCAAGCTTAGCTGAGAAGTGGCAAGGATCCTCAATCCTCAGTTGTAAGAGACAAAGGTGGGGAATCATGCCTGTTTTAAATTATTTTTAAAGAGTGTTTGTAATCTGTTTTAAATCTATTTTTAAAAAATTAATTCACATATTCTCAAATTATTTTTATCCACTGTGCATTGCCTCAGGGACCCTGGTGGGGATGGGAGGTGATATGTAAGTGCTATAAAGAAATAAATAACTCTTCCACTACACATGCTGTTATACAGAACAGGAGCTTCTGAAAGTCAGCAAGAAAGGGAACCTCAAATAGCATGGTATAGAGCCAGTGTGGTACAGTGGTATAGCGATTTGAGTGTTGGACTATGATCCTGGAGACTAAGGTTCAATTCCTTGCTCAGCCATGGAAATCCACTGAGTGATCTTAGGCACATCACATACTCTTAGCCCAAGTAAACCCTCTGACAGGTTTGTCTTAAGGTCACCATAAGTCAGAAATGGCTTGAAAGCCACAATATCTGAATAAGCTAGTATTCAGCATCTCTGTTGATTTCTTACCCCTTTGTAAGTTCTCCTAAAGAAATGATTGGATGTTACTATTCAAAGTGCAATGCTCATATTCTCTTCAGAATCACAAAAATGGAGTTGTATGTGTAATGCCACTGTACATGTGGTGCTGCTGAGCATTTGGATGTGCATTCTCAGCTTTTGTCTAATACTTCCATTGTGCATCTGGCTGTGCTTTAAGTAGTGCAGTGTTGCCATTCAACAGAAGGGTAGTGTAGCACAATCAATGCATAATTCCACATGTGTAAATTTATGCTACAGGACCAAATGTAAGATCTCAGCTAGACTGGCCATTTATGTGTTGCCAAAAAAAGGAAACAACTACCCCTCAAAAAAGTCAAAAAAAGCTACAAGTTTGGACAATATTTGCATTTACTAATTGATATGTATAAATGCAAATTTAAAAATCATTAGTACAATTTAAATACAAATACAATATATCCCACCACGACATGGAAGACTGTGATGAGATGACTTGTGCACATTCTTAGTCTGCTGATTTTGTTAACGTCCTTAATGGAAGTACACCATGAAGTTAACATATAGCAGTCACAGGACAGGGAAACAGAATGGTTTACTTGAATCTGACTCATATTTCTGGTAAGTATCTTCCCAACTGAATTATTATTTGGAACCCACCCAAATTAAAAATATCATCTACATGCCTAAGGAAAGTTCCAAGATTCGTGGCTAAGTGGATTAATTTAAATAAATGCAATTTAAATCAGAAAAAAAGGAGGCAGCTGGTTTAAATCTTTAACTTAAATTATGTTTCCCACTGACACTTGTTCCATACATATCCAAGATAATACTATGTATCTGACATCATATTAATGTACAACTAAATACAGTATTATCTATACTGTTGTTTCATCCTCCAAAGTCAAGCCTTGTGTCACGCTATATGTGTTTTGCATGTCTCCCTGTTTTCTGAATGGATGAGACAACTTCAAAATATTCCCCAAAAGCCGTACAATATGACTAATATCTGTGAGAGTTTGCAGGCTTGACTCTACAATCATACACATACCATCTCAGATCAAAACTCCACTCAGTTTAATGAAACTGATTAATAGACTGTATAGGATTGCCATTTCAATATGAGAATTTAGAAAGCTACACAGTGGACAAACTGGTCACCTCTTGTTTTTTTTAGTATATTCATACCCAAGAAATCATTTGATGAGAAGAAATTGAATTACTGAAATTAAGAGTATGCACAAAAGCTTCCTTTAGATTGCTCTATTTTATACAGATAACAATGCACCTTAATGATCAAGTGCTTAAAAATAACATGCCTATATTTAAAATTAATCTAGTTAGTAATTATAAGAAATATAGTGTTTAAATTTAAAATAGAACCAGCTACCATTTCATTTCCAGGCACAGTTCAAAGTGCTGTTTATGATACATAAAGTCCTACACCACAAGTAGACAAAGTGCAGGCCACAGGATCCACACAACTCTCCAGGGCCTCCAAGTGTTAAAACATTCTTTTTTTTACTCTAAAATGCCAAAAAATGATCTCTAAGGAGGGGGGCATTTCTACCATGTTTGGAGTTCTCCTGAGCCTCTAGGAGTAAAATGGAAATTTCACCTATCTACCTAACTTTCCTCCCTCCCTCCCTCCCTCCCTCCCTCCCTCCCTCCCTCCCTCCCTTCTATTGCCTTAAATGCCCTAAAATGGCCTCTGGGGGCCCAGAAGAGCTCCAAACGTCATAGAAATGTCATTCATACCTCTTAGAGATCATTTTGGGGCATTCTAGAGAGAGAAAAAATGTTTTGATAGCCATGTTTAAGTATTTGAAGGGATGTCAAGTTGAGAAGGGAGCAGGCTTGTTCTCCGCTGCTCCAGAGACTAGAACAAGGAGCAATGGATTCAAGCTTCAGGAAAGGAGATTCCACCTGAACCTCAGGAAGAACTTCCTGATAGTCAGAGCTTTCCAGCAGTGGAAAATGCTGCCTTGGAGTGTGGTGGAGTCTCCTTCTTTGGAGGTTTTTAAGCAGAGCCTGGATGGCCATCTGTCAGGAGTGCTTTGATGTGTGTTCCTGCATAGCAGGGAGTTGGACTGGATGGCCCTTGTGGTCTCTTCCAACTCTAAGATTCTACGATTCTATGACAGAGAATTCTAGAAGCCCTGGGGCCAGGAAGGACCCAAAGCATGCCCCTTATATCCCTTAGATCAGTGGTTCTCAACCTGTGGGTCCCCTGATGTTTTTAGACTTCAGCTCCCAGAAGCCCCAGCCACTATGGTCAATGCTCAGGGCTTCTGGGAGCTGAAGTCCAAAAACATCTGGGGACCCACAGGTTGAGAACCACTGCCTTAGATAGTGTTTGGGAGCATTTGAGGGAAAGGCAAAAAGAGTTGTTGCTGGTTTTTGTGGGAGCAGGGCTAATGCAATCCCCTGGTCTACTACAGTTGTTCACACCACACTATATAGTTTAGGTTCAGATTATCTGAAAGAGCCTATCCCCCAGTATAAACCTGCCTGAATTTTAAAAGGAAGGCTTCCCACCATTAACAAGCAAGGGGGAGAGCTTCCTTGGCAGCAGCTTGCAGAAGATAGGCTCCTCTCATTGTCTTTCTACTGACAGGCAAGTCCTTTCTGTTTACCCAGGCCTTAGACTGTTAATTGGCTGTTGCAGAAGGTCTCTTGCCTAGAATGTGCTGCACCTTTATTTTTTACAAAAAAATCATTATTATGTTTGAACTGCTTTTTAAATCATTGCAGATTAATGTTTTTAATATTACTGTTTATTTAATTGCTTTTTAAACTTTGTAATATGCCTTGCTGTGTTCTAACTATGGCCATTTCTGCACTAGACTGTGATAGTGCTATTATTCTGCCTTCAACATCCTATGGAATCCTGGGATTAGCAGTCTAGTGCGGAAATGGCCTATATTGTAAGCCACTTTGGGACAAGATGGGGTATAAATTGGGTATTATTGGGACAAGTGGAGTATAAATTAAATTTAGTTAACAAATTAAATAAATTTTAAATCCAAACTGAATTCTAAAAATTTGTTTTTAAAAAAAACTGTAAACAATGAGTTTATATTCACTCTGCTTCTGGTATACTCCAGAACATATCACAAGAACATGGGCTATCACTATGGAGACCCACCTTTTTATTCACTCCTAAAGTCATTTGAGTCTCTGGCCATTTCCTCACGAGACTGTTATGGTGCTTTGATTAAAATCCTATGGAACCCTGGGGTTTGCAGTTTCGGGAGGGGCCGGCTGGCTGGCCCCTCCCCCCGGGCAAACCCCGGGATTCGGGGATTTGAAAGGGGGAATTGTTGGGGGCCAGGAAAAAGACGAAGACCAGGTTTCCAGGGAAAAATCAAAAAGCCTTTATTGTTTAACAATTTCTTGCGCAAGGACGACAAATATTCAGAAAATGTCGTACCAATTAATTGAGGTACATCACTATATACCTTTTGCCTTCTATGTCAGCAATCAATCATTCATTTAGCCCGCCCATCACTGGAGAAAAAGATTTTTAGTTAACTTTTCCATTACATCATTGACTGGCACAGAGGTGAACAAAGAGTTAGTTAAAAAAAATGATAAAAAAGGGATGCATGTAGCCAAAATGAGGGAGTATGCTTACTCCCATTTGGGCCCCAGACCTTTAGTGTTGAAAGGGCCCAAATTCCTAAAATTTGAGATAAGACAAAGACATCTGAAATTTTAAACCTCAGAGGCACAATTCAATTCGCTTATTTTTCCTATGCAAGGGGCTTTTGGTTTTAAATTTTTCCCCCCCTTCATGCTAAATTCAAAACTTTGCAATTTCAAGCATGTACTATTTCCTCTTCCTTATAGCACAAGTAATATATAACAGCAAACAAACATAGCAGCATTAGGATTCACTAACACACATTGCACATGTTCCCAATAACGGAGGGGGTCTGTTTTTGGGTAAGAGGTTAGCTTCCTTGAACCCAGCAGAAATTCCCCAATTTCTATTCCTCAGCAGTTGCTGGGTCTGATGTACAACGCCTGGCACCCTTTCCAGTTGCCAGGTGCCCCTTTTGCCCAGAATTTTTTCTCCCCTTCCTTTTCGAACCCCCTTTTGGGAAAAACCGGGACCCTTTCCCTTCCATTGACTCAACATTAAAATTTAGAAAACACTTTTTAACATGCAAAGTAAAGACAGGCAGATTTTGGAAAGCCATTATGTTAGTGCCAAGTACTTCTGCATACAGTGTTTTTTACCCATACTTACTTAGGGAACCCAATAATCATTCCCCTTTCATGCCTGCAGACCACTAAAAATTTCTTCTAATATTGTATACTTCAAAATGCTTTTCCCCCTTTTTTTTTTTGCATTCAACTCATTTACATAATGACAACAGGTTGTATTTTACCAGAATACTGAGTACCCCTTCACAACTGAAGAGATAGTTTCATGCTGGGCTGACAGCCAACAACGCCCCCTGCCTTAAATGAAAACCAATTCCCTCCATGGGGATAATTGTTGTCATGTACCTGTTGCTTTTATTGTGAATCCTTTTCATTTTTGGCCAGCCAAACTATATCAATTTGTACACCGAGTAAAAAATTTGGATTCCCTCAGTGGCCAAATCATTTCATCCCAGAAGATGATCCATATACCTATTTCCCATTGTAAAAACTGGTTGCTTTCCAGAATTGATTTAGGGAGGACCAACCCCCACTTTTCTCACACAACTCAAAAAAACCCTTTGCTGTAACTGGAAAGAAGTTAAAAATTGAGACATTTCCCTGGGCGTCCCTTTTGCCATATACACATACCTTCCAATCCCTAGTGATAAAATGGCAAACCAGACTTCCTGCCCTTCCTGCACCTACCTCAACCCACGGTACTCTTCCATATTAAAAATCGGGCCCATGCATAGAATGATGCATGAGCCCCGAATTTAGCTTTCCAAGCCCCCCTTTACCACAGTGGGGGTTGTCACTATTACCTAAGGTCCCCTCCACCCATGTCCAGGTTCCCCCCAATCCCTTCACCCATGTCTCCTGGTTTGAGAGAGTGTGCCTGTGCTTGTAGGGAAAGAAACCCCTATTTTAACATTTTCTCCCTTGTCATCCTAAGAGCTTTCCCTAACGCACTAACTCTTTCCTGAGAGTTATGTTCCCTTAATCCATCCAAAAGGGCTTTTGCTGAAAGGGGGACAACTTTATGACTTTTGGGAGGTGTGTACTGCATCTTCTTCCCCATCATGATGGGGCTCTGGAAAAAAACAAAAACACTCCTGGTTTCTCTGTTGTGGGCTGCACATGGAATGAGAGTGAGAGGTTTTTATAAAATGGGCTAAGATAATTTTCGTATCATGCCACTTGCCCTGTGCTGGCATCCAGCCCAAAAACTAGCCAGGGCTGTTATCTGGGCCACACACGTTGAACTACTATGTCTTCAGGATTTTTGTTTCATCTTCTCCAGTTTCCTTAAATTTGAGGTCTGCAGATACAATGTGACTCCTCCGGGTGATTCCAAAGAACAGCAGTTTAATCTTTGATGATCTTGTGGACAAATGCAGGTTTTGTTTAGCCTGTATGATGTGTGGGCTTTTTCGGGGGCTGTTGGGTCTGTTAGCTGTCTCACAGCTTGCATCTCTTTTCCTTCTCTGCCTTCTTCAGCCAGAGCCCCTTTAACTGCAACTCCACTTCCAAACTGGAGAGGCGCTTTTCCCGCCTCTCAGTGTTCCCTTTTTTTCTCCCTCCCAACTCAGAGGTGCGCCGTCACCTCTTCTCCCAGCTTACTCGTAGGGGTGCTCCATCACCTCCTCCATCCTGCTGGGACTGCGCCAGGGAGCCTTTCCAGTTTCCACCTTATCGGGAACTGGTGAGGGGGCGCTACTTTGCAGTTCTGACTCGGCCCTTTCCCGTATTCTCCATACTTCTGCTGCCAACGTTTTTTCACCAGAATGTCACAACTCTGAGACCTTGCCCTTTTCAGTTTATGGGGGGGGAAAAAAATTTTCCTCTTAACTGCTGACCACTGACATTGTTCATGGAGTTCTGCTATCGTCTTCCACATCCACCACATATCCACATCCATATCCACATCCTTCTCTGACTGTCTTCACCATCTGTCCAGATTTTTCTCGTCTATGCCTCTTCTGCCCACACTGGGCACATTGGCACCCCTCCCAAAGACCCTCTTCCTCTTCTGGGGACTCCTACCACCTTCTCACCTTCTGACCTCTACCTTATTTTGGATTTTACAAAAACTTACAGCTCCCAGTATTCACAGGCGGTCTCCCACCCAAAATACCAACCAGGCCCAACCCTGCTTAGCTTCCAAGATGACGAGATCAGGCGTGTTGGGTGGTATGGCCG